>BMAV01023567.1:0-24960 GCA_019973955.1 Trichonephila inaurata madagascariensis
TCTTTTTGTGTATGTATGTATGTATGTTAGTCAATAACAAGAAAGCATGTAGTACATGTTCTTTAATTAGGCAACAAAAAACATGGGTTGGTGGTATTGTTCTTTTCACACCACCCTTCAAACATGTGTTCAGCTTACAGGTGGTGTTATTATACCTACGATGCACGCTTTCTGACAAAAATACATCGTGTCATATATGTATTTCAGATTTAATAGTTGAGAAATAAAAAGCTTACATATGTTCACACCTGCAGAACAGGCCTTACGCAAGATGTTCTTCTTAAATCAAGTCACGGTTCTTAAGGACGTTTTGAAGGTGGATGTTTTAACACCTGTTCTTGTCTTATGGTGAGAATAACAAACTCTGTTTTAGAGGTTCATTGGTTAAATAAGTGTTACTTATAAAATGAGTATGCTTCACATTACTTCACGTTATACATATAAAGCATCAATTCCATAAATATTGCTGATACTAATATATTCTATTAGATATTTTTTTAGTTTTATAGATCTAGAATTGTAAATAGGAAACGTATGTTAAATAAAGTATTTTTATTCTTTAATCTATTTGGAACGTACATTCAAACATTCTTTTTATTAGGGATTTTTAAATACTTGAATATAATCGATAATCTTTTTTTGATTTGTATAACATACAATTGAAAACACGTTACAAATTCTGAATTTATATAGGATATATATAGGGAATATATATAGGGTTAATAAAACTACAGAAATATTTTTAATTACTGAGCAATTTCAAAATCGCTGCATATAATCCAGATTTCAAGTTTCCAATACAATAAAGTCCCGGAAACTCGGCACTCGAAAACCCTGCAGTTGATAACCCAGCCCCACACTTGCAGGTCCAAAAAGACCCCATGTGCAGACCGTACGCATTTCCTTAAAAAAGTAGTCAGTTTTTGCAAAATTGGCTACTTAATTTTTCGTTATAGATAACTTCATACCTTGATTAAATACTTTTCTGAGCCGAGCCTGATCAGGTAAATTGCTGTATACTATGATTCAAGTTTCCTTTCGAGTAAATCCTATGCCTTCAAAAATACGTTTTTTCCCAGTTAGGGTATTTTGGGGAAGTTTATTTTCTTTTGTACGCTCTAGCAAACAATACGTACAAGAGCAATATAATATTCTCTGAGGAAATACTCGTTATTATTCTTTTTTTAATCCCACCATAACCCGGATCGGGCCCCCCTAACCTCACCATCGGCCCACATTAGACCGAGTTTTCGGGAAACTATTGTAAAGTTTTGTTTTTTTAACTATTTCTCCCAATAATGGGCCCTCTTTTGTCTTTTGTTTCCAGCAACCTCATTTTAACGCATAATTTTCAATTCATAGTTGCAATATATTTTGATAACAGATATTTTTGAATAGTATTTATCAATATGTATCATAATCAGTGGCGTAGCTACCACCGTATCAGCCGTATCAATGATACGGGGCCCCAAAATGCATAAGCAAAAACTCATAAAATGTAAAGGGGTCCCAGAAAAGGCCTCTCAATGAATTTTGATGCAGGGCCCACTCAGGGCTTGCTACGCCTGTGATCATAATTCAGTAAATTTCAAATCCGTTTGACTCGTAATATTACTAAAAGAAATTTCTGATTGTCAACAAGCTGATAGTAATTTTAACAGATGTGCTTATAGTAAAGGTATAAGCAAATCTGCTTAATTTATTGTAAAAATTAGTCTCTTCCATACATTAGTCCTCAATGGCAGAAAAAGTGTCACGTTTTTTTAGTAAGTAAAAGAAATATTTTAACCACAATTTATATGTCAAAGTGAAGATAAATCTGAAAAAGAATTTTGTTTCCTTTGCAAAATTTGGAACAAATCATCGGAAAAGATAATTAATAGTAAAACAGATTAAAAATTTAATTCCGAAGATTGCAAAAAAAGGAAAATACAGTAATTAAAATATTATCGTATAATTTTCGTAGACCACATTAAATACTAAATTGTTATTTCATTTACGTAGCTATAGTAGGATAAATTAAAAAGCACGATATTAAAAATATTTAAGAATAAATATAAAATAAGATGAAAAATAAAGATTATATAATTAATACTAGAATGTTAAATAATAATTATTACATGATTTTTCAAGTGCAATCATAATTTAATGAAATGATGATAATTAGCAAAACTCGTTACTTTATTTTAAATAAAAAAAATTATCATCATTTGTCATCATTCATTCAATTAAAACAATGTAAAAACGCTCACTGCACAATGTTTGATAAATTAATTACTGTTGTTATTATATCCGGAAATAATTTAACTTTTACTCAATCTAATTAAAAGATTTTGTATAATTTTAAAAAAAAGCATATTTTAACCCATTATATCTCAGTTTTCAGTCCTTTGTTGCTGCCTAATTTTAAGTAAAAATTATTTATTTTTATTTTCGGTAGTGAGAGTGAAACCTATTCATAAGAAGTGTGTTGCCTATTTTTTCTTAACACAAAATAAAATGTTTTTTTTTTCTTTTTTCAGAAATAAATTATGCACTGGAAAATTAAAAACTGCAAATTATCCAAACATTCAAATGAATAACATCGGAAAAAGAGATTATTCATGGGTAAAATAAGAACTGAAGAAAATTCATAATTTTGTTTTCTAAAATGAGAGAAAAAGTTGCTTAAGAATAATTTAATCAACCTCTATTTATAAAGACATTTTCAAATAATCTAAAAATACTTTTATCAATTCAGTTAATGAAAATTAAAGTACTTTTAAGTTTAGGAAAATATACTGTGTGTGCCCGCTAAAGTCTGTTGTTTCCCCAATAATTTATGAACGGTAAGAGCTATAATCATAAGGAGGTCTATGTATAGTAAAATTACCGACGCTGCACACAAAAAAGCTACTTACAGCACTACCTGGTGGATAAATTTGGAGATATGGTTCTTATCTCAAAAACAGAACGATGCACGTTAAAAAAGTCAATTACAAATTTGTTCAGCATCATCGTTTTAGTAAAAGAAGACATCTTTCTCAAATTGATGTTAAAAAAAGAAATCGTAAAAATCATCGAATATTTTTGCAGGCCTAACGGCAGGGTATGATTGGGGGAAACTTCCTTGTGAAACTTTTGGAATGTCCAGCCTGCGTTCTTTGCTAACATTATAAGGACGGATGAGGCATGCTTTGAGCGTGATACTATGTACAAAAAGCAGAAAATCCATCTCTGGTCGCTGATAACCTAGATGTGCTATTGAGCACATCTAGGGTTAACAACATCAAGTTCGCTGGTCGAAATATATCTGGTGCGGAATATTCAAAAACATACTGATTGACTTGGTATTTTTCGAAACCCCCACATTATCCCCGAAATTTTTTCAAAATACGAAGGATGTACAATCCGATTTTCCGGAGGATTTGTCGTAGTATGTATGACCTCCGAAATGTATGCTTCCAACACGATGGCGTCCCGCCGCACATGATATCACACAATGTATTCGAAACACATTCCAGCAACAAGTCATAGGGTATGTTAGATTACATTGAATGGTCTCACAACCTGACCTCTCTAACCTCGCCTTGACCTTACCTCTCTAACCTGAAACCATTGGACTTTTTCTGGAGGGGAGGGATACGTAAAACAAAGGGTGTATGAATCCCTTCATCAACATTGTGGAAAATTCGAAACCGTATTACAGATGTTTGCGCTCGTGTCACGTCTGTTGAAAAAAGCGCAGCGGGAATTTCAAACCCTTGTCCAGATGTGTATTGTTGCTGAAGATCTCCATTTTAATCATGATTGATGGATTATACTTATTTCCAAAAGTGCAGTTTTGTTCAACGTGATCAAATACATGTGTACTTTGTGCTTTTCATTTGCATCACTTTTGTGCGCAAGATTTTTTTTGTAATAAATTGACGCTGCTGAACTACACTGCAATTGAATTTTTCATGTATCTCGTACTGTTTTTGAGATAATAATTCATAATTTATTCGCCAAACGGAGCTGTAAGCAGCTTTTTTTGTGTAGCGCATGGTAATTTTACTATACCTAGACCCTAATTTTATTACTATAGCTCTTGCGATTCATAAATTATTGGAGTGACAACGGACTTTAGTGGGCACACCGTAGGTTGCAAAAGGAACATTTTGTTAACTTTCAAAAATTGAACAATACCGAGAAAGATGAATCACAAAAGGCGTGAGAATTTCATCATGTGAGCATTACGATGGTATACGCAAAAGATTAGTGTATGAGCATAGATATAGATTATGAGTACTGTAGAGAGCCTCTAACAAGCGCTATATAAAGAACAGTATTGAAGTATGAAGTATTTGAACCACTTTTTCAGTATAGCTGTTTTTGCGTGCACAAATTCAGCATGGGTCGAAGAAAAATGTGAAAATCATCCAAGTTCGTTTTTTGGATTGCATACAGAAAACTGATCATTCTTTTGAACAAAACCAAGCAATAATGATATAAATCTGTAATAACTGGATGCAAGATGGAACGATTGATCTATTTAACTGATTGCGCCAGCCTTGTAGCACCAATTACACATGAGGATAGTAATATTGTGCTCATTACAGCAATGAATAATGCTGTCTGATCAGAAGCAATATCATAGGAGATAGGGCTGTGTTGCACAACACTCGTTTCCCCACTTACCATTCAACGTCATTTGTATTACACAAAAATGTCTGCAAAGTTTTCTTTGCTCAAAACTATTTGTTTCTGCTTAGAGGGGTATATTGAATGGTGGAATGGAAAACGAATGGTATGACATTTTCATTGAAAATACTTCGACCTGAGGTGTGGTCATGATCGGATTAGTTTAGAGACACCGTAAAGTTATTTAACTTTTGTGCTTTAAACAATGCCATACTGGCTCTGCACTCGATATTATGGATTAGAATGGCATTGGATGCTCTTCTCTTACCCTCGTAGTACACATTTTTGTACAATGGCCAGTCAACACTATACTTCTAAAATTTTAAAGCCTGTAAACAATACGTACGACACACAGCCTTTGACTTCATTCCTTAGCCTCCCTTACCTTCAGAGATTACCCGATGCCACATTTCAATAGAAAAAAGAGAGTGCCACCATTTAATACACAGCGTTGAAGAATTTTTCGCTTACTAGATTAAATCGCTGCGTTGTCCTGCCTGATCTCTTGATCTATCTCTTATCGAACACATCTGGACAATGAGTAAAGAATTAATTAGCCTTCCATATGCTACTCTCTGATATATTAGATTAGTTTTAGCAATTTGTGGAAGTAGCATGGGCCACCATCCAAAATCTCTTTCACTCATGTCGAGATGAATGGTAATGGTTATTGCTAATCGTAATGGTTATATTCAATATTAATTTCAACATCTTCCTCACCTCACAGACGGATGTATTATCACACAATTTATCTTTCTAATAAATGTGGTATTGTTAATTGGCTTCTATTAACTTTTGAAAGGTTGTAGCAGGAACTGTGCGGCATTCTTGCCTGAAAAATACTGGAATGCTACGTTACCGATTTTGGACTGCGTAGTCTGACTCACACTCACAGTTATCGCACAAACTCATCTCACGTGTTCTACAGGATTCAACTCTGGGAATTCTACAGACCAGTCCAGTTCCTGAGCATCCATACCAACAAACCACGTCTGTGCAAGACATGCAGTAGAGATAGGAACCCGATCCCTTTAAAATAGGAATAAGCCCTCTCTCTCTGAATTGCTGCCATAATGTAGACAAGTACAGATTGTCCAAAATGTTTAGATGGGGGGATTCACCAGAAAAATCCTCCTCCTAACTGTATAAATTATAAAACTTATTTTAGTACGGTATATACTTCCCATGCTACTGTCATCGTGTGGAGACATGCGTTAGCATCGTCCAAGATCGTCTAAGGTAAAATTCTGTATTTCTCTTTCAGTGAACGGATGAAGGCATGTTGGTTTTTGGAGGCTGGTGTCGAAGAAGTCGATCTAAGATATCCGAAGATCTTAAATCTCTGCCGACACAGTCTTGAATAAAGCATGTATAATGACACATCAAGTTGCCGCCCATAAAACCGAAAGCATCAAAGCAAGACAGACGAACACAAGGCAGTTGAACTTCATTAAAGTACCAATCACTGTTCATTGTTTCATCTTTGTGAATCACTTGCATGGCTATTCACTATTATTCCATCTCGTATCATTATTCTGTTTGAACCACATCGTTGCTGTATTCATAATTAAAGAAGTGATTCCTATTATCTATTAAAACAATATAGCTGTCATCCAAAAAAATATTGCAGGACAATCTCTAACTTGCAATTTATATACATTCTGCTTCTTTGAAATGAATCTGTAAGTCGGAAAATATCACTGCGGGCAATTTTGGGTGGCAAACAATAACTTTTATTTACTACTCTGTTTCCAGCTCTCAAATAATTATTTTCAGAAAAAATAGTTCTAAGCGATGTCTGCTGGGTATATTCAAAATTTCGTATCTATCAACCTATAGTGTCCAATATTCAGGTTTCTTTCAATCAAAGCTACCTGTAAGTGTCGATAACCTTAAATCCTTTATCCAAGTTAACCTGAGCCCTGTACACAAACAAAACAATTGACATACATTCCAATTTTCCCACTCTTCACGTAGTTTAAATAAACTTTTCAAATCAAAATAAGAACCATTCTTGGGCTAAATACACTAGTAGCATATATATACGGAGATTATAATTAAAGTTAAAATTTCAAAACGCTATAAAAAAGAACCACAGATCAGAATGACATCAAATTTGAACGGAAAGTTTTTGAAGAAGGGGGAAAGCGTATGGCATAAGGGGGGGGGAGTAATTCCAAATTTTAGCAATAGATGGTGCTGTAAGCATTATAATTTAAAAAAGGGTTCGATTAGAAGTGACAGTGAATTGTAAGACAGCAGCTAAGGTGTAAGTAACACGTTAGACCAAGTTTGCTGTTCAGTGTACAAAACTGTTCAAATGAGTGAGTGAATATCAATGTCGCACTGTTCAGCTACACGAGGGCTTTTGGTGACGGACCACGTAATTTTGAACCATGGTCAAGTGACGTGGACGATATCTGAGCTATCACCCCCTCTCATAACTACCACACCACATCAACGGGAGGACGTTTCAGCTCTCGACAGATTTAACGTGCATCGCTACCCTGCCATGATCCGATACCTTAAGCAGTGGGCTACCGCAGTCCCTCTATTCAGGTGGGATATTGTGTGTAGGTTACGTAAGTCCACCCACCACGGCAAGGTCATATCACATCGGATTTGAAAAATCGGTTTTGATTGTCCGGCCAAAAAACCACATAAAAAGTGTCCATCAAATCGGTATTAATTTCGCGAGACTAGTGCAAAACATGTTCAATATGCTGTCCACCGTTGTCTGTAATAAGTTTAAATCGAGAAACAACATGTTCTTGGTCACGGGGTTCCGGGTCACGTTCAGAATTGTTGCGCAATGATTGACTTTAATTCAACTAAGTGTGCAATCCGAGCACTGAACACAACTTCCTTCAGACAGCCCCACAGCCAAAAGTCACACGGATCAAGATCAGGTGATCGGGGTGGCCAGGCTGTAGAGAAATGTCATTTTCAAAATATCCCTTCAGCTTCACTGGATTTACAATGTGCGGAGGAGCACCATCTTGCATAAAAATGATCCCATCCTCACAGCCACACTGTTGAAGATTTAAAATGGAGTGGTTGCGCAAAAGAAATTCATTTCGCTGACCAGTGGAGGTAACGGTAACAGGAACGAAAGCACCCGTTTTTTCAAAAAAGTCTGGCTTATGATAAATGATACCATATATTCGCACCACACAACGACCTTTGTAGGAGGAAGCGGCTGAATTGCGAATGAATTCTATATTGCCCATATTTGGAAATTCTGTGTATTAATGGAAATGGGCTTCGTCTGACCGCAAACGTTTCCATGGTCATTCATTGTCCACTTCCATGCAAGCAAGAAATATTAAACCTAAAGTCTCTCTTTGTGGCAGGTCAGAAGGAAGTAACTCCCCGCACATGACTAATTTTGTATGCATAGCAATGCAGGATGTTTCGGAGAATTTTATGCATCATACTCCCAGGCCTGTCTAGTGCTCGGGCAATTACTGGAGCACTGCACGGTTTCAAACCACAACTCGACTTCTCCCGCACTGCTGTGGCCACTTCTTCAACTAGCATCGAATTAACTCTTTTCTTCACTCTACCAGATTGCACAGGAAAAGAGCCTGTCTCTTCGAATTTTTGAATCAGTATCTTCAAACCTCATTGGACCAACACCTTTTACCCTTGGGTGTCCAGAACTTCTGCAGAGTTATTGGTGCATAGTCATTTTTCTTGTAAAAATGTCTAACAAGCAGAGCGTGGTCCTTCATAAAGACAGTCATAGCGGAATCCTCAGACGTGAAATGAGGAAAAGTCGTGTACCCGGCGTTTTTATAACAATTGAAATGAGTCGGGCGCATGACAATTATATTTGTTTATATATGTTGATGCTTACAGCGCCATCTGCTGATAAAATTTTGAACAAATTTTTTCCTTATGCCATACGCTTGTAACATGCGGTCGTGTATTATCCTGCTGAAACGTAGGGATTCAAAGGGCTTGAATAAAAGGTAGAGCCACGGGTCGTAACAGATGTTAACATTACGTACGCTATTCAAAGTGCCGTCTATGCGAACAAGAGGTGACCGAGACGTGTATCCAATAGCAGCCCATACCATCACGCCAGGTGATGTGCCAGTATGCCGATGACGAATGCACGTTGCCAATATGCTGTTACCACCATGCCACCAAAGACGGATACGACCATCTTGATGCTGTAAAAGAACCTAGATTTGTTTGAAAAAATGACGTCTCACCATTCGTTCGCCCAGGTTTGTCGTCGATCACATCATTGTAGACGCTCCTGTCAGTGATGCAGAGTCAAGGGTAGTCGCATTCCTGGTCTCCAAGCTGAGAGTCCATGCTGATACAAACGTCATCGAACTGTTCATGCAGACAATTGTTGTCATGCAAACGACTCCAATTCTTGACTCAGGGCTCGTGACATGGTTGCACGATCTATTAAAATCATGCGGGTAACATGTCGTTCTTCTCGGCTGCTAGTGACAGGGGGCCGTTGAGATCCCTCAGGGTGTTTCGTATTACCCTCCTGAACCCATCGATTCCCTGCTCTGTTAACAGTCATTAGATCTCAACTGACGCAAGCAGCAATACTACGATACGATAAATCACAATCCCGGTAAGCTACAATTCGACCTTCATCAAAATCAGAAACGTGCTAGTACCCATTTCTGCTTCTTATACGAGGTACCACAACAACTTTTCACTAGGCAACAACGTTCAAATGCAATTTGTGTATGAGGAACTGGCTGAACAATTTCCTTATCTAAACACATTGTAGGTGTCACTACCAGCACCTGCTTTGTCTGAATCCTCGGAAAAGCTAATTATTTACATATCACAGCACCTTCTTCCTGTCGTTTAAATTTCACGTCTATAGCATGTCACCTTCTTGGTTTAGCAATTTTAATGGCCAATAGTGTAGATTATAGATATCTTTCAAATAATAAGGAGCTTAAATTCTGAAATAGAGAACCAAGAACATGGTACTTATTGTAAAAAGAAAAAGTGAAAGAAGTGAAATAGAATATTCTTCTTCTTTTATATATAATCATTCACTTATATAAATTGCCCTATATCTAATTTAAAAACTATAAAAGGAGTATAATAAGGCAGTATATGTTAAAGTTAAATGACCACAGAAATATAATAGTAATAATTCTTAGAAACTAAATTTACAGATTAAACATATTTTTGAAGTCAGCCAAATTTCTCCTGAATTTACTTAAACTACTATGCTGAAAGGAAGAGAAAATAAAGCAAGAATAAGTTACTTTCTAAAAATAATTTAAGTTTATAAACATGTGTTTATATATATATAGTCTTTTTATGATCGAATTATCCCCATAAAAGAAATTGTAATAGAATATTACTTTGCTGCACTATCAAAAAAATAAAATGTAACTTTTATTGATAGAATTATATATTTTAAACAACTATATTTACATTTTATTATCCTACTCATCCTCAGTTCTAAATTAATTAATTCACTTCCCTCGTAAATTTAATATTTCTTTCTCAAGAGAGTTGAAAATCTTGCATTTTTGCACAAAATGATTCAGAATTTATGAGATAAATTTAAAAGAGAGTGTGCTTTTATTAGAAGATATTATATGAAACTTCTTTTCTTGCATAGAAATGTATCGGAGCAAGTGATATATTGAGATATAAGTACAAGAAATAAATATGAAAGAAAACATTATTTAGTATTTACTTCAGAATTAATTTTAGTACAAATGTTTCCCCCAGCAACGTTTACTGCAATTGATTAAGATTATATTTACCAAATTGAAATGCATGTTTGGAAGTGTCGAAAGGTTATTGGTTCACAGTTTCGAAGTTGTGAATATTTTTTATACTTTTGCAGTAGCAAAGATATTACAACGAAGAATATTTTATTATCAATCACTGTGCCGATGTTTTAAAGTTTGTTTCATTTTTGGTCAAAGGATACATTTGAAGTGTTTCTGTAAATAAGCATTTATCAAAAATACTTCAATAAGTGTGAATTATGTTCCTCTTGTGTCTTTTTCTTGCCTTTGGGATTAAATACATTATTTATGCCATTACATTCGTCCATAATAAATGTTTACTATAATATGTCTTTACCATTTCTTTAAGTTTGATGAGTTCTGAATGGTCCTCTATACTTCTAGAAAATTATTGCATTATATGTTACCCATAAAAATGAATTTCCTTAATAATGAATCAAAAACCGTATTAACTGTAAAAATGTCTGCAAGTTATTTGCACATTATATCATATTATCATACAGCATGGGTGGTCAGAAGTTTCCAGGGTACGGGCAATTTCTAATTTTTTCTAGGTTTTGTGGTTCACTCAGTATCAGGGGCACACACAAAGGGGAGGAGACTTCATGGGTCCTGACCCTCCTATATAGCCCATGATTTTTCTTCAGATCGATTATAATCCCATGTATATAGTACGTAAAATTTAACTACCGTAAAATCCGGTGTATAACGCGCAGTTTGAACACAAAAAATAAGATCGAAAATTAAGGGTGCGCGTTATACGCCGGATATAAAAACGACTGCTTTAAAAATAACAAAATAGATGAGCATAAAAAAAATTAATTCTACATGTATCAAAATACCGTCTATCTTAAGGCTGTTTTTGGTTAATGTTAAGGAATAGGACCCGAATTCGAAAAAAATTTTCAGATATAAAAGAAATGAAAAATTAATAGGATATTCTGGTTTCACTATCCTTTAGAGAGCAGCATTTTTTTTTATCATACTTCCCATTTTTAACCGAGTTGATTCATTTTTTCTGGCATAAAATGTGTTTCGCATTTTTTATCCTATACCGTAATGTTAAAAGGTCTTTGCTTTCACGTATCAAAACAAAAAAAGAAAGTATTCACGGAATATTTTGAAATTTTTAAAAACATTGCATTGTTAACAGAGGTATTAGTTATAATATTGCAAATTTCCATGGAAAAATTGGGTCATTTTTCTGTCTGAAAATGAGCTTCACGTTCAGTTTGAGCTCTCGTACTTTTACCGAAGACAGCCTTAAAGAAACGCGACTTGCCTTATGAACTAAAAGAGTTGTAGTTCTATAAGTATACTATTTTTTCAAAAGTCTGGGATAATACCTCGAATAAATGACTTCAAAACATAAGAGCAATATATACTAATATATATATTTCAGATTTCTTCGTTAAAAAGGGAGTGCGCGTTATACGGCGAATATAACTAAAACTTAAGAAATTGAGCTTTAAAGTATAGGTGCGCGTTATACACCGGATTTTACGATAAGGATTTGTTATTAATATTTTTTTTAATTAATGCTAATTATTTATTTCATAATTTACTTCTTACTGTTCTTTGTTCCCGACAATCTACCGAAGGAAAAATAAATATGTTTGGCTTCATATTGGGGTAGGATATGAGAATGGTAGACATTCGACCCTGGACCTCCGCGCCGTGCCCCCTTTGAAAAATTCACGAATGTGCCCACTGCCCAGATGTCGTAGGTGTGGTGAGGTAAGGAAAAGATCAACAATGTTTATTAAAACCAGGGGCATAGCTACCGCCGTATCAGCTGATCAATGATACGGGGCCCCCAAGCTATAGGGGCCCAACATGTATAAACTACAGTACCAATAACAAGGCTTTCTTTTCAATAAAAGGACCTCGAAGGGGTTTTGATACGGAGCCCACTCAGAACTAGCTACGCCAGTGATTAAAACCTACTAATATGTACGAAATATATGACTATAATATAACTACGTAACTAAAATAAAAAACTCACTTTTTTGAAACCGCGTTTAAAGCAAAAAGCAAAAAATACACACAAACATAATAATAATAGCCACAAATATAATGATATCCAATGATGAATTTATTATCAAACAATTCAAAATACATTAAAAAAGGAAACATTTTCATCAAAATTAGTTCTTGTAATTATAGTCAGTGGAAGACTTAGTTTGCATACTGTCAGTCAATCTTGAATATTTCCATATATAATTACTAACTACTAATCTTCAGGCAGTCACCCCAAATTGTCTTAGCGGCCCACCGGTCGATCGCGATTGAAGTAGTACGGTCATACAGCTTAAAAATTCAGTAAATTATTTATTAAAATAGCAATGAAGAGATAATAATGACATAATATTTTAAATCTGAATTGTACATCTATTATGATAAATGTTATAAAAGCTATTTTTTCTTAAATTGCATAATATTTTTTTCTGTAACAAAATACATCTCCGTAATTATTCAGTATCTTCAAATCTATACTTTTATTTTAATTTTAACTTTTATTTGATTACGCTCATTCATTGATAAATTAAGTTGGATTCATTCATAAAAATGATCAACTTTTTGTGAATGGGAAAGTACACATATTGTACAAAACATTATACAAAATTATATAATACGAGTTTGATGCAATTACTAGAAACTTCATCAATGATTTTTCGCTTGCTTCTTTTTTCACCTTACTCTTTGGTTAGAATTTAATAGTACTTCAAAGAATGAATGAGATTAACCTTTTTGCGGTTTCCGTTTCACCTCTATCGAATTCATCTGCTTTATGTCTCGTGCGGCAATGCAGATGGGATAAAAATATACCTCGGAGCAACTTAAAATCTCGCACACACTTCGTTTTCATTCTGTTTTGAATTCTCATGCTTCTGCAGCTGGGTGTTATTCAACCACATGCTCAAAAATAACTGGTATAAATGTCTTCCAGTCGAAAAAAAAGCTAAAGAATTGAATAATTTACATACATACCGTGTGTGTGTGTGCGACTTATTTCAGAACTGCAAGAACAGGTAACATCTCTCACATTCTCTAGAAACGACAAACTTATAGTAAAAAACATTAAACAGAATTTATATTTCTTATTATTAGAATACCAAATTAATTTAGGCTCAGCAATGTGAAATAAATATTTCAAGATATACCTCAATTACATTAAAGTACCTTTTTAATAAACTTTCGCGATATTCTAGTAATAATAAGATGTTTAATTCTAACTAAACTTACTCATTATCCGACAAGTTTTGTTACAGATTCTCTTTCAAAATCATGTTACAGCGCTTCGTAATTTTCTATTAAATTTTCAATACTTTTTTTGTAAGAAATATTAAGGTTACAAAAAAGTACTTAAAAGCATTCAAACGTGAAACAGGCTTTTGGGACAACATATTTCTCTGAAATGTGCTAAAAGTGTCTATGCCTGATTTAATGGTCAGAAAAAGTTATATGTACGTAGTACTATAAGGCTGCACGAGGACTATTGGTGATAGACCTCTATGACGATTTCGCGTCACACGGTTGAAAAATCCTCTTCTTTTTGGGGGTAGGATAACACCGTTCCTATGCACACGTGCACCCCTAAATAGTGCGGGGTCTTGTCATCTGACATCGCTCTGGCAACCTATGACCGTGAGAAAACCCAACGGCTGAACAGTCCTGAGAGCCGGAAACTCTGAGTGAAAGTCGAGTTGTCAGAAAGACACCACCCCATCCCAAGACCATGTAGTGGAATTAGACTCCCTGGAAAATACCGAAGAGAACGGTTGTGTTGCCTCCTCCCTCACAAATAACATTTTCTGAACACTAATGAAATACTCAATATTATGAATAACATGAATATAAATGTGAAAAATTGTTATTTTTTACTGAGGCGTAAATAAACCAAATATTTAAATTCCTATCTGTCACTCTACCATTAATTTTCTCAAACGTCACTCGTAATTTTGAGTTATAGTCAAGTAACAAGGGCAGCATCTGAGCTACCAGCCCCTCTCCTAATTTCACACCACACCAACGGGAGGATGTTTGAGCCTCGACATATTTAATGTGCATAGGCCCTCTCTGAAGAGCGGGTCCTCAGCGGTACGAGGCTCGAACTCAAGACATGCCGGCCATGAATCCGTGACCTTGACCACTGCTTTAATGGTCAGGAGTCATGGTCGCGAGCTTATGGCCAGCATTCTTTCTATTGTATCGTGAGTTCGAGACCTGTAGCCACTTAAGGACCTCCATGTACATGGGCTGAAGCACGTTAAACCCCTACTAAGACATGAAATCCTTACATTATTACAATATAGAACTTTAGAGAGTGAGATGCAGTCTCAGGTACGGATTTCAACACTTAACCGAGGCTCAAAATTGCGGGATACAACACCAATAGCCTTTATGTTGCTTCAAAGTACGACTTTAATGAACGATTGAACAATTCTGCCAGTTTTCAAAACACCTGAACTTTATTTTTTAGCAGAAGGATATTAAAATAAAGAAAAACTCCTTCTAAAAGTGAAACAAGTGCCTCAAAATAAGCATTTTCTTATCGGTTTATGTTGAGATGAATAAATGTTTGCCAATGTATGTAATAAAAAAATCCAAGAATGAGGAAAAGTGCGTCAAATTATTCAGAATTTTAAGACAAATGTGAAGAAGCTATTTTTCCCCGAAGATTTCGAACTGTTTCTTCACAATTTGGTTTTGTTCTTGGCGTATTTCCGGTCCAAGCGATTTTGATAACGCAGTGAATTGACACTACTTAGATTCTTTTTATTGTTTTGATTATTCCCACAATTCAATTTAAGGTATCCAACTACCCTAAAATCATGATTTTTTTTAAAAATTGACAATTATTATTTTTATTTTATGATTTTATTTTATAGGCTATCTTATTAGCTGTATAAAGATACCAAGTTTATTATTTTTCATTCATTGGAACAAAAACTACAAGTGTTTTAGTAAAGGCAGATGTCATAACTTTACAGATGTCAAACTCTTTAACATGCGTTTTACTTGAATAGTGTTTTTTTCGAAAAGCTCCAACGGGGACAGCGATTGCTCAAAAAGTTTTTAAAATAATTTGTTGAAAATTTTTTGTGTATGTCCTGTATAAAAGTAGAAGTGTTTCTTAATCCTGAGATTTTTTCAATCACTGTATTATTACAAAATTTACAGTTCTTTATGTGAATATAATCACTGTTTTTTTTAAGCAATGTCATATAATAACTAAGATAAAGTGTCCTAATTTTTGTAAAAATTAAAATATCTCTTATCCTGAAGGTCATTTCAAAAAGGAATAGCAAAGCAATACATCAAAATTGAAAAATTGAGAATTGGTTCATTTACTATTTGTACAGAGTGGGGCCCGTTTATGTAATTTTTGTCAATTTGTACCCATTTTTCCTCATTTTAATAGAAATAATTTTTTTTTCTCTTTTTAATTTTAGCCTTTTTTTCTTAAAATGTTTTAAATAAATCTAAAAAATTACAAAAAAATCTCCACATCTCCATTTTTTTTAAAAAGTTGTCGCAAGTAGTCTACCTTAAAATATTTGTGTAATTTTAAACTTACGGAAGAACTTAACTTGTGTTGTTTCATATTAAGCTTTTGTATACTTCGATAAACAAATTTTTTTCATTACTGAAAATTTCAAAATTACATTTAATCAAAAAATATTGAACTATATTTAACATCGCTTATTTCTGTTAGTTAATAAACGTTTTTACATTTTCCTCTTGTCGTCCAGATTAGAATTCATGTAGGATTTTAGAATTGTCAAAGTTAGTAATGTTTTTAACTGTAAAAATCTAGAGAAAATTATGTGGTAAAAAGGGTTAAATTAATTTTTGTACTCTTCAATCTATTGAATTTTAAGTAAAGATTATTAAATATTCAGCAAAAAAATTTTATCCATAAATTATATTGTAATGAAAAAAGAAGGGAATAATGCTATAAAACATATTAAAAAAATCTCTATAGTGTAAAATTATTAACAGTGGAGTTCATTATTTTATTTTATGATAAATTATATTTTTTATTTAATTAACTGAAGAAAATTTTATTTACAATACTGACGTTGGTACACCAAAAAATCCAATTAAGTGTTCCAAATACAATTAAGGTAATATTAAAATATAAAATGAAACATAGAAAATATAATAAAACCAGAAATTGTAGGAAAAAAAGTACGGAAAAGAAGATTTTTCTGAAAATTAATGTCCATATCAAAATAATTCCAAAATATCGTAATGATGATTGTTGATCTTGCGAATGATTTGATAAAATCAAAAATAATTTAAATAAAAAAAAAATTCTTTCCTTAAAATATATATTAAATAAAGTTTATTAGTTAAATTTCCTGGAAAGAAATGCCGACTTCAAATTTAAAGGCAAATATCTCAAGTTTAAGGAAAATCTTAGGAAAAATCATTGCTTTAAATGTTAATTGGTAATTTAATTTCAAAATTTCAAGGAAATTACACTGAATACTAAACTTATTTTTATTCATTTAGAACTTTTATTTATTTTTTAGATTGATTAAAAAGTTAATAAAATGCAAACAAACTTAAAGGCATAAATCTTAAATTTGATTTTTAAAATTTTAATATATTTTTATAATTTATATTTTATTATTCGAATCCTTAATATATTCTCTCAAAAGTTGCCAAACTAGCGCTAAAGAATCAAACGCTGGCAACCCCGCCGGTGGAAACAGCTGTCGTCTCTCCTGAGTGCAAGCCAAACCGACCAGCACTCGGATATTAGCAGCAGCTGTTTCTACGTTGAGGCACTTGCCTCTGCCTGCCTTGCTTTTTTAGCCTGTCTTATAATGGCTTCCACATGTTCGCCCTTTTACAATGGCTGCGGTGTAATCACTACAGAGTTCCAACTCCGATTTTGTTTCCTCACACGACACACTCCATTGCAAAGTAATCCTTTCGCGATTAAATTTCGTCTCAATGGTATAAATGGAGGGAAGAGAAGGGATTATGTCTTGCGAAGAAGAATGCCAAAAGGGAAATGATTGGGGAATTTGTAGCGAAACATATATCAGTAAAGGCAATGTTCTATCCAGAGGGATTTAGTACACCGGGTTTCAGAATTAGACTTAAGGCCGTTTTCGTTTTACATTAGGTATTAGATAAAAACTACTTAAATAGTAAAATACTCAAGCTTTGTCATAACATTTCGAATTCATTGTTCCAAGTATTTCATATACAACTCATTACTATTTGTGAATCAGTCCATTTCTCTAGTAATACTAAATGTATTCTCTGTTTTATATGTCAAAAGGAAAAGAACATAAAAGTATTTGCTGAATTTTCCTTTTTATGGCGCAATATTAAAATTAGAATTATCATTCAAATATTTGGCCTTGTGATTATGGTCCCGAACTCGTGGCCGGAGCGTCACCGGCTCTAGTCGTAGTCCCACTGAAGCCCCGACGTGTAGGGGATGATGCACATTAAATTGATCGAGCTCAAAATCCTCCCTTTGGTGAGGTGGGGTAGTTTGGAGAGGGGGATACCTGTGCTGAAGTGTCGTCCTCGTTACTTCAAAATTACAAGGTCCATTGCCCGTAGACTTCGTGTTGCTTTATAGTGCGACTTTAATTTCGCTCTCGTTTGGATATTTGGCCGATATACAAATTGCTTGGTTTGCACTGTCCTCATTTTACATGAATTCTAAATGGAAATTAAAATTGGAATATATCTTTATAATTTTTTTTTTTAATTATATCTTTATAAATTTTTTTTTGAATTATATCTTTATAATTTTTTTTTGAATTATATCTTTATAAATTTAGTAAGAATTATACTATCGAGCAAATATTGTTTAAGGTAACCGACTACGTTCGGAACCATGATTTTAAAAACGTATAAATGGATAATTTTTAAGATATTTAGTGTCACTTGGCTTAGAATACATGTATAAAATTGTTTTAAGAATATTATTGGAATAAAAAATTATTTAAATGCAATATTTTGGCAAAAAATTAACTTAGAAATACTCATTTTCAAAACATTCTTCTTTTATGAAAAATGCTTCAATAAGAATAATATTTTGCTTATATGAAGCTCAAATTTATCCAAAGGGCCTGAACTAGAAATTTTGAAAAATTCATATAATTTTCAGAGTTACTTCTAATTGAAATAACTATGGATGTTTTTTTTCTTAAGATTTCTCTGCTTTGTTGTATTAAAATATGGATAAGTCCACTTCTAAGTTATATAATTCAAAAATCCTAGTTCAGGCTCTATACAGAGGTCTGCGCTATGCATTGGCAAAATATTATTATTATAGAAGCATTTTCTATAAAAGGAGAATGTTTTGAAAATAGGTAATTCTATGTTCATTTTTTGCCTAAATATTGCATTTAAATAATTTTTTTACTGTAATGATATTCTGAAGACTATTTTATACATGTATTCTAATCTAAGTGACACTAAATATCATAAAAGTTATCCTTTTATACGCTTTTGAAAAATAACTGTTCCGAACGTAGTCGGATACCTTAAGTTTTATTACAGAGCTATAGTAAAATCATAAAAAGGGGAGGAAAAACAATTCACGAAAACCCGATTTAAGTTTTCAGGAGGAACGTATCAATTGTGTAAATCAAGGGATGGGTACCTAGATATTTTTCTGCCTGAAAAAATTGCGCTCTTTTGTAGTTCATAACTATACAAAAATAAACTTGAATAGTGTAATTTTCAATTATATTTGAAGTAGCAAAAGTTTATCATATACTAGCTGAAATGCTCGTTCTTCGCACGGGTTAAATTTTAAAAAATAAAATCCACCTACTATAATATTTTTAAGGAAGATAAAACCCTGCGTAAAGTAGTATAACCAAAAATTAAAAATCGTTTTCTTATAAATGTCCACATTATAAATAATTTTGAACGAACTATAACTTAGGCTCACAAGAAAATTCATTAGGAACACATATTTGAATGTAAGAGCAAAAAAATAACATGCTAAAAAAGATAAATAGAAATAATGAATGAAAATATAAATAAAAATTATAACAGAAAAGTAATAGCAGTAGCATATTTCTGTTATTGGAACTATGGGTAAAATAACCTTTAAGAGATAAGCCGAAAGAAAAAGCTAATTATGATAAACTGATCCACAAAATTCTATCACAAATAACATATATTAAGAAGCCTTCAACTGGAGAAAAATTAAATTAGTATTACAGGAGGAATGGATGTAATGCTATCTCTCTGAAATATACATCTAATATAGAGTATAAGATGTAATATACAATACTAAAAATATTTAATTAATATGAACTAAATAAAAAAACCCATTCAAACAGGTCCCCGTTGAAATAGCACATAAACAACAACAGTACCAAAAGAAACAAAAGTAAACCACATTTTGCTAAAAATTTAAGGTATCCGACTACCCCCTAAAATCATGATTTTTTTTCAAAAATTGACAAATTTGTTTTATGATTTTAATTTATAGACCATCTTATTAGCTTAATAAAAATACCAAGCTTTTTGTTTTCCATTCACTAGAACAAAAACTACAAGTGTTTTAACCAAAGAAGATGCCATAACTTTACACCAGATGTTAAACTTTAAAATGCGTTTGACTCGAAATGTGATTTTTTTTGAAAAACTCAAACGCGGACAGCGATGACTCAAAAAGTTTTGAAAATAATTTAATGAAATTTTTTGTAAATGTTTTGTATAACAGTAGAAGTATTTTGATCTTCAAATTTATCAATCACTGTATTATTTCAAAATTTATAGTCCTTTATGTGAATATAATCACTGTTTTTTTAAGCAATTTCATACAGTCACTAAGATAGAGGTCTCTAGTTTTTGTAAAAATTAAAATATCTATTATCCTGAAGGTCATTTCAAACATGAATAACAAAGTAACACATTAAAATTGAAAAATTGAGAATTTGTTTGAAAATTTTTTGTACAAAGCGGGCCCCGTTTATGTAATTTTGTGTACATTTTTACCAGTTTTTTCCCATTTTAATAATAATAAATTTTTTTTCTGTTTTCAATTTTGCGATTTTTTGCTTAAAATATACTAAATAAATCTAAAAATCCCCATATCTTCATTTTTTCAAAAAAAAGTTGTCGCAAGTAGTCAGATATACCTTAATTACTTAAACAAAACTTTGTTACAATATTTCTATTAATAATTGTACTTCTGTTACAAAGTGTAAACATGAGCATACTATGATAAATAACTACAGTGATAATTGAAATATATATATCATTTATGGACAGTACTATAATGCATAAAATATGTATATATGATCTCCAAAATACTACATGAGGAACAGATAAGAAGCAACGTTAAACCATAATGTCATAAGACTTAAAATTACATTAACACTAAATTTTACAGAAATCTGAAGGGAAATATAATCTTTTAAAGGTGCGTCTTTTTCCTGCAAACACTCTCATGTATGAAATTATTTGCATCAATATGCACAGTGATGTTAACGTGGGATATTAGGTCCCCTGCAAAATCAGGTTTAAAGCCTCAAGCCGGATCACACAAAGGGTACGTACTTGGAGTCAGTCAGGCTTTGGGCCCCCTGGAATCCTGCCCTCCTCCAACAATGCGAGGGTTGTGGGGATGTTCGTTACGCCATTGAATATGCATGTTACTGTAAAATACAGTTCTCATAGTTTATACGTAGGTGGATCAAAAATGTTAAAAAAAAGTTACAAGCCGCAGCATTTGAAAACTAAATATTATTTCCCAAAATGGAGACAAATGGCGTTACTTGTCATACAGTTGGTTTGCGTGTAGGTAGTGAAAGTTCCTAAATGGTTCAGGACGATTGAAATGGAAAGATTCTTAGGAAATTGGTCTCGTTTGGAAGTGCGAGCCGTGATTCAATTTTTATGGGCAAAGAATGTGTCTGCATCTGCAATGAGCAGACAACATGTAGCGAAATTGTGTCACTCTTTTCAATCAGGCAAACAGGATGTCGAAAACCGCAATATGACAGGGAACGACCGGCCAAGTTCTTCAACAACAGAAATCAACCCTGCACGAATTGAAGAAATGATTCAAAATGATCGACGGGTAACTATGCGTGAAATCTTGCCAGAGCTGGGACTGACCAATGGTAGCGTGCCGCATATCGTTTCTGATGTGCTGCGATATTCCAAGACAGTGCCATGAAATCATCCGCCAAGACCTGGCTCAATGGATTGAGACCTGATTTCTACCAAAACTACCAAGACACAACTTGGTTCTGTGTTCCGATAAATGCCTAAATAGACTTGGGTGATTATGTCGAAAAGTGATAGGCACGTATGCCTCTTAATTCCCTTTTGTATTTCCTGTCTATTGTTAATAAACATTTTTTTGTTCGACTTATATATATAACCCTTTTTTTTATCCAACCTCGTACTAATGTTATTTGTAGATTAACCGCAGCTTGGCAGTTGTAGAGATTCTTGGATTTTGTGTGTGTGGGGTCACATGTTCAATTCTTTATTTCTGCAAGAATCTTAATGTCAAATAGCAGAGGCACGTTAAATTGAAGACGGCTTTAAATTCTCACTTAACGCCGTATAAAAGTTGGAGTGAGTGAGTGAATATTAACGTCCCATTGTTCAGCTACACGAGGGCCCATGGCGACGGACCACGCAATTTTAAACCATGGTCAAGTGACGTGGACGACACTTGAGCTGGCACCCCCTCTCCTAACTACCACACCAACGGGAGAACGTTTCAGCTCTCGACAGATTTTACGTGCATCGCTGCCTTACACGGTGGGTCTTTAGTGGTACTGGGCTCGAACTCATGACATGCCTGCCATGATCCGATACCTTGACTACTGGGCTAACGCGTATATAAAAGTTGGAAGAGGGAAGTACCTGTTCAGCTTTTGAAATCGTTTCCAAATTGTGTTTACAAAAACCGAAATCTATCTCAAACATTCCACTGTTTGGCTCTTATATAACATTAATACAAAAATAAATAATGATAAGCGCTTTTATATGTGTATCGATTCGGGGAGTGGATCTACTACATAAATAGAGAGAGTTGTTTTTCACAGTTATGCAACAAAACAAGAAATTATAAGAAACAAAAAATATTATTACATATAAATATCTATATATCAGAACATATTGCAAACAAATTTGTCTTTAAATTAAATTTCAGTACAAATGTTATTTCACATCTGGGTGTATAATTCATTTAACACTACTTCACAATGATTAATTAAAAAATAAAATACTATCTCTTTCCGAAATAAGTAACAAATATAAAAAAAATCTTGTTATAAATCTATTAGTAACTTGATTAAAAAATAAAAGGCATAGCTTGATTAAAATTTGCATGTGTGTGCTTGCCAAGATCAATTAAGGTTTTCAGCTAAATTCCTTAGAGAACCAATTCCGATTATATTTTAAATTCATATGATTAACTAATTTATTACCAATTATTAATTACAATTTAAATAAGCTCGTTTGTTTAGTGAATTCTAATACAGACTAAGACTCTCATTTCTCAAAATACATAGAAATAAATAAATAATTTAATCCCGGATTTATAAGAATTTTCGGTACTTACGTGTTATAGCAACAATCGTCAACTCTATTAATAACTCGCCAAGTTGTCAACCCCGATTTCCTCACGCGCTGAATTGGCCACCATATGCTTCGTTTCATATAATGCCGCCAATAGGTTGCGGTTATACGTAAGTACTGAATTTTCCTTTTAAATATTTAAATAGACCGGAGTAGGTTACCCCCATATAAATAATTAATTACGGGTGGACTCTAAACGATTAATTTACGTACATTTTTTTTTAAATATTTATATTACATTTAACCTGATTGTCAATTTTCGTTTGTTTTATTTTGTAAAACTGACATTTATTCACAAAAGAATAGAGCAGTGCATAGTATACCGAAACTGTTTTCAAACGAAATATTATGTATATGGTTTATAAGAAATTGGGGCCTTATTTTATCATCATCTACTGCAATGAATTCTTCATATAATACAATAGGACAGTCCAATATGGCTGGTGTTTTTCGTATTTTGTTCATTCCAAGAAAGAAATCTTTTCGTGATGAACGATTTTTGTTTCATGTTAAGAAAAAAAAATGCATGAAAATACATAGTAGTTTGCCGATACCATTGTATTATTTCGTGTTAACCGATATTTCGTCTTAAGGTATCCGACTACGTTCGGAACCATGATTTTGCAAAAGTGTATAAATGGATAATATTTATGATATTTAGTGTCACTTAGATTAGAAAATGTATATAAAATTGTTTTAAGAATAGTATTGCAGTAAAAAATTATTTAAGTACAATATTTTGACAAAAAATGGACATAGAATGACCCATTTTAAATATTCTCCTTTTATGAAAAATGCTTCTATTATAATAATTTTTTCCTGTACATAGCTCAGACTCAGAACAGAGGCTCAACAAATTTTCGAAATATATAAACTTAGAAGTTGGTTGTATCCGTGTTTTACACAACAGAGGGAGAAATTTTAAGAAGAAAACGCCGATAATTATTTCTAATGGGTCGTAACTCTGAAAATAATGTGAATTTTCAAAAATCATAGTTGAGCCTCTGTACAGAGGTTTGAAGCTATATACAGGCAAAATATTATTATAATAGAAACATTTTCACTAAAAGGAGAATCATTTTGAAAAAGGTCATTCTAATTCACATTTTGCGAAAATATTGTATCTTAAATAATTTTTTTTAAAATAGTCTCTTAAAACAATTTTTATACATTTTCTATCTAAGTGACATAAATATCATGAAAATTATCCATTTATGTGCTTTTTTAAAATCATGGTTTCGAACGTAGTCGGATACCTTAAGCGTGTTCGTGTTAAACATATTTAATGTAAATCATAAATACAGGTAATGGGATTGAAATGATATCACAAAAGTTAAAATTTTCAAGAATCTGCTTTATAATATCTCCTGGGAGGAAATTAAATAAGGGGGAAGGGATTAATTAATGCAGTCTGAACTATTAAAAGAAATAGAAAAAAAAAATTGAAAAGACTAATGATACACAAAAAATATCATTAACACAAAATACACAGTCCCTCTTAATTATTTGATATGATTTACGTGTACAGAACTTTGAGATAATTTGTACGGTTATTAACTGATTACAATTAGTTCTTAAATATGTTTGAGAAATGATTTATCTTTCCATTAATAAAAATATTACAATTCCGAGTATTACCTACAATTTCAATACAAAATCTTTATTAATTCATTAATTCCATATCGACGATATTTTAAGAAAATTGCTTGTTTATAAAATGTTCAGTTTTTGTGTGTTGTTCTTATAGTCTTATACTACACATATAAAATAAGTTGATCTTTTCATTTTGGAGTCTCAATGTGTGATCTTTTGAAAAAGAAAAGTTATTCATTTATTAATATTTAATTTTAGAAAGAAAAATTTTATTTAATTTCAATGCTTTTTTTTAGAAAGATACCTCTTTTAAAAAAAAAGGTTATTTATACATAAAATTTTTAACTAT
>BMAV01023568.1:0-63592 GCA_019973955.1 Trichonephila inaurata madagascariensis
ATGTGCACTTCATTTCTCAAATCAAATATCCGTCGTAGTATTTTCCCACGTGAGAGCCATCTGACTTCGGTGTGTAACAGTAATCTCTCATACGTTGAGCCCATCTCATTGCAAAGTATTGAAAAGAGACGGCTGTTAAGACTGTTGCATTTAATGTAGTTAATTGAACTAACAGCGTCTTGTAATATGTTGTGCAACTCTTCATCCATATCTTTTGCAACAAGAGCTTGCCGATGAATCATACAGCGATTAAATACCATATGAGGCGCCACTTTCTGGATTAAGCCTCTGAGCCCTTTGTCCGAACCTGTTAATGCTGCAGCACCATCAGTACAAACCGCAACACAGTTTGCCCAGGTATAAGGGACTTTGCTTCAAAATATTCATTTATTACTTCGAATATTTTTTCTCCAGTTATTTTTCTTTCCAAACTTTTGCAACATAAAAACGTTTCTGTTATATCTTCATTAAAAATAAATCTAACGTAAATAATTAGTTGGGACATTTTAGTAATATCGGTAGCCTCGTCCAGTTGTAAAGCAAATACAGATGAATTTTGTATGCGTTTTATGACTTCTGACTCGATATTTCGTGACATTTCGGAAATCTGCCGAGACACGGTATCTCTTGATAATGGTATTGTTTTTAGTTCATTTCCATATTTATCACTATGCATAATTGATGTGATCATAGTTGCTGCAGGAAGGATAAGGGATTCTCCAATTGTATGGGGTTTCATTGTTTTTCCTATTAGATAAGAAACTTCTAAAGAAGCTCGTAATGCTTTTTGAGGTATTGTTATAAATTTCTTTCGATTTGCACTTTGAATTTTCAGATTTTCAGCTCGTCTTTGAAAAAAATTGGCATGTTTATTTTGTTCTTTATGTTTAGTTTCCAGATGCCTTTTTAATTTAGCTGGTTTCCTGCTCTCATTTGCTAATTTTTCGTTGCAAATGACACATGTCGGGCGTTCTTCATCATGAACAACACAAAATGTAAAACCATAATAAATTCCTCATTGTATTTTCTTATTTTTTTAGATGGGGCATTTAGTTCAGAATTTTGAGACTCCTCATCAGTATTTGTTCGCTTGTTAGCTGAAGATGTACCTGGTGTACGTATTACCCATTTATCCATTATGAATATAAGGGTTAAATTTTTTTAACTAAAACAAATAATAAAAAAAAATTATCATTTTTTTTTCCAGAATTCAATAAAATTAACAGAGATCTTTCTCTAATGATAGCACATACCTGATAACACAGAGCAGCAATATAAAAAAATCATAATTATACTACGTCGAGGAGAAACTAAAACAATTGCAGGCCAACTGTTACATGCTACAACTTTACATGGAAACGCGCAGTAAAACATTCAGCGATAATTTTTGGTCGTTTGGTTGGCCTTGGCTTGGTACGCATGTCTACAAGATGACTCCCACAGCCCTTGATTACCACTCCATCTCGTACGGTGCGCACCGTTCGACACAGTACGTATAACATCAATACGTCGGACAAATAGGCGCTTTTCAGTATAAAACTGGCGAATTACCACAAAGAGCGCGTCATCTACCGGAGTGAAAAACTTGCGTCTTCACACTTTACATACATAACGCATTACGGTCAAAGAAAGAGTGAAAAGCAGGAAATTGCAATTAAACAGTAAGTGACGGCGTTTCACTCTTTATATGTACGCTGTATGGTATGCAGCATGCAGGCATAATGCATTTCATAAAAATCTGGCGACCCCCAAAAAACTTCTGGCGACCCCCACAGGGGTCGCGACCCCTAGTTTGCGCACCTCTGATCTAGAGCAATAAATTTGCTGTAATTTTTCAAACAAAAGCTCAAGTNCCCCAAAAAACTTCTGGCGACCCCTAGTTTGCGCACCTCTGCTCTAGGGGAATCTTTGGGCTAGTAATCATGTTTATTTTACAGCCATCCCTCTCAAGAAGAAACCATGAGATGCAAATTAGTTAGTGTATATAAAGTTAAAGTTTAATAATTGTAGATCAGAAGGAACCGATCCACTGAAAGCAGTGCGTGACTAAAGGAGGGATTTTAGCTACTAGAATAAATTAGTGAATTTAGAATTATTAAGATAGGTGATTAAAGTTAATCTATTTGGATTTCGTGCCCTTATTCACAAAAGGTTGTTGCTTTCTTTATATCACTCCAAAGGTTCCCTTTATAGATTACTTGTTCTGGAATATTACCTTTGACAATAATAAATTAGATTTATCATGGATAGTCTTGGTCATTCATCATTCCCTCCTACAGCTTTAGGTAGACAAGATGATGAGGAAGTGACCCCAGGGGTAAGGTCATTAAAGCGTGTATACTAATGGAACAAGATTATTATGGAATACATACAACTTTTTGGCAGATTTAATAATGTACTAATGAATTAAAAATCCAGAATAAATGAAAGAAAAAAAAGAATAAGTATAAAAGAGTTAAATAGAATTACAATGAATACATAGAAAAAAGCAAATAAGATGATATGAATGTTTTTGCTTTCAGCAAAAATTTTAAAAAAGCCAAACTAATTTTAAAGTTTAACAAAATTTTACTAATAAATAATAATTATAAACTATTAATTATTATAAAGCAGGAATGTTTTATATTAAAACATTATAACAATCACTAGTAATTTATAGTTTTTTAATGTAAAATTACGCATTCTTACTTTAGAGTTATTCGAGTTCCTAGACTTTACAACTACAGTGCTACAAGAGAAGTTGCATGACTTCTTTTTACTTTTGCCATCAAGTGACCAAAATATTTTTCTTTCGTTTTATTTTTAAAACTATTTCAATTTTTTACTTCTGTTTTCCTCTTAATTTCGCTTTAAATTCTTTATTTCCGCTATGCCATTTAGAATTAACATTTATATTTCCATTTTGCCATCAATATAATTATTTCTTTTTTCCCCTTATTGCCATCAAAGATATAAATTTTCTTTTTCTGTTTTGCCAACACAACTGAAATTATTTTTTCCCCTGCTTCTCTATTTCTAAAATAATATATTTTTATTTGTAATTGCCAACACATCAATGAATTTGTTTTTTCCTTTTTGTATTATCAGAAAAAAAAATAATAAATTTGATTTTTTTCCTTTTTTCTAATAAAATAATTTTGTTAGTGTTATTAGACTGTATTGTTTGTAACTCAATTTTTAAAACTAGAATCACGAATTTAAATCTGATTTTTTCCTTCTTTTTTAGCTCTTGCTTAAATTTGTTTTTTGAATACGAAAAAAATTGCTTAGTTTTATTTTATTGTATTTGTTTCATTATATTATATCAATAAGGGGGAAAAATGAGAAATCATGCTTATAGAAATATTTAATCAATATATGTACATTATTTACATATTTAATTTTTTTTTTACAAGATGTTTCCTTATATTGATATATTATCGACTAAATTTCGTAATTAATGCATTTTCTTCATAATATATTTTTTTTACAACAAAATAAACTTTTGTCATTCCATATAATGACTTACAATTGACCATTATAAGTAACTGAATAGATATAAGATCATTCCAAGTATGAGATTGCACAAGAATAAGCATTTCTGCAGTGATAAGTAGTAGTTGCAACAACCAAATTATTTTTGCTGATATACTGGGATCTTTAAACAAAGACTGAAAAAACAACAAAAATATTATTGAAATAATAAACATGAATGCATATTTAAGTACACAATGCAAAATTCTAAAATAAATATAACTAAAATTCAACATGTTTATAAAAGGAATCATGGATGTAGAGTTAGTCATACATTAGGAATAAAAATATTCCAAAGAATCAGAAGTTAGTTTAGAAAAAAAATTCAATTTATATATAATTTATAAATAATTAAATTCTATTACTTTAAAACTTGAGTAATATTTGTCATAATTCAAGCATAGTATACTCTTACCATCTTTCTAAAAAAAAGTAAAAACTTAATAACACTATAAAATGGAAACATCATAAAATTAAAATTAATTTTTATGGGGGGGGGGGGGGGGGGGGGGGGGGAATTTTTTTAGCCTTTTTTTTTCTTAAAAAGACTAAGGTTCTTTACAAGCTACTTACAACTTACTAAAGTATCAATATTTTAGAGCAATGAATATATATATTTATACACTCTATTGAATTTTATAACTTATGACATTTGCTTCATGTATCGAAGTTACATTAACGTAATTTAGTTTTAATATAATGAACTGATACACTTAATTTCAAATGCCTGTGTGTGTAAAATTAAATTAATAATTTAATTTAAAATCCTCATGCAGCTATTTTACATTAAGATTACATTATTATTCTGCTCTTTGATATATAAACTTATTTACCTACTTTACATTTTTTAAAAGAAAGAAAGAAATGAAACTACATTTACAGAGGGGGCAGGAAAAAATCACCAAGTATCAGATTCCTCATTCAAAATAAAAATAACAAACTTGAAAAGCATTCTAAAAACCTCTATGAAAAATATACATACATAAAACCTTGAATGACCTGCATGACCAGGTTCAGCAGCATTGGCAATACCCTCAGCTTTAAAAAGTTCTTTGGAATGTTTAACTAATGCTCCTTGATTCCACATAGCAGATTCTGTCCACCTAAAAAGCAAAATTTGAACAATTCAAATATTAAAACATTCCTTGTCATTTATTACAAATGACTTTATAATTTAAATAGCACAAGAAATTTTACCTGTTTCTAGATACAGATAGTTAATATTATTTAAAAAAAAAAGTTGAAAACGAAAGTCAGATGAAAAACACTGACGAAGAAAATATTGAAGATAGTCATGCTCATACATGTAAGCTTTGCAAAATTCAGTATAACTTAACTCAGTGGCACAACAGCCCATATCAGTATATATGACCTTGGGCCCTCAGGTGCATAAGGAGATGTTCAAGTTAGATGGTCAATCTGAAGCAAAAATTCCCAGTGTTAAGTTCCCAAGCAAGCTTGGTACTCATTTATCAACCCGCTGAAGGGATCAAAGGCTGAGTCAACCTTGCCCAACCTCAGACCTGTGGCGTAAAAGCATGATACACTACCACTCAGTCACTGGGCTTCATAATTCAATATACTTTCAGAATTTATTCAGCTTTTTCAAACAATAGTTATTCTTAAAAAATTTTTTAAATCAAAGACACATTCAGTATCTGTTTTTATTTGTCTAAAAGTTTCCACAAAATACACTTAAAATGTATATATGCTAATTAGAGTTGTTAATTTTTTCACAAAATATTATTTTTCTTAGTTTATAAATAAAATGTTTGTTAAAAGAAAAGCTCAATAAATCTTAATTATTTTTTACCTATATTAGCCCATGAAAACGTTATTAAAGAATGAAAAATACTTAAAACACAAGGGAAAAAAATCCCTTTAAAAATAATTAATACAATTACATTTTGAGGTTAAGTATGGTGTAATCCAAAACTGATGTATAATCTAAACAAAAACTCTAAACTGCAATGGCATCATTTTTTAACAAATTTTAAAAAATAAATAAATAAGTAAAATAAAAAGGAGGATGGTAATTTTTTTGGAGGCAGTAAGAAAAAAATTTAGGTATTTGCACAATTTCTTATCTAAAAGAATTTTTTTTTTTTGCCAAAGTTCCAAATTTACTAAGGGGAGGGGGAACATTTGTTGTATAATTTTAAAAAGGACAGTTGTACTACAATAACTTATTTTATTTAATAGACGATCCTTTCTTCAGTATTAAAACTGAATTAAAATTTTTATTACATATTTATTGCACTCAAATTAATTACAGTTACCTGATAACAGACACTTTTAAAGTTAAAAAAATCAGTCAGATTGCAACTGATTTTCAGTTTAAAATATTCTGAGAAACAAGTTTTGTTGAAGTTTTCAACAAAAATATGCTGAATTCCAAAAATTAAAGGGGAAAAGCGGATTTCTAATTCTGTTAATAAATGAAATTGAGCAAATCAATAATCAAGCAATGCTTTATAAATTAGACAAAAAAGAAAAACAAATACTTATTTTCAGTCTAGAAAACAAAACAAATAAAAAAAAGCATATCAGGGAATATAATATCTGTTCAATTATGAAAAGATTTAATATGTTATGCAAATGTGATCACACTTTTAATGGCTATACAGCCACTGCAGCAATGTTCCATGCTCAGAATTATCGTGTTTATTTCAGTGGGGCATAACAGAGAATATTAGGACCCCCTGCAAAGTCAGGTTTTGGGTCCCAAGCCAGATCTTACAAAAGCTACATACTTAGCGTCAGTCAGGCTTTGGAACCCCTAGATTTCTGAACCCCCCAATGTGGGGGTGTACGTAATGTCAATGGTTTATTTACTCATTTATCAGCCAACTCTAATGTTTTGTCAAGGCATTTTGAAGATCCTAAGGTTTTACAAAAAAAAGTAAGTAATATCTTCATAAAGTATCCTAGATATGCTATATTAAGTTCTAATTTCAGAGAACAAGTTGGTCAACCTATACATACAATAGTCACTTTGTGAAGATAATTCTCCAGCCAAACTATGCATGGCCCAATATTAACATTTTGTAGAATGGAAGAAATCTTTCACTGTACCTGTATAAGGAAAAACAATTGGATAAAAGATATTTTTATAACTGAACACTAACAGAACTTCTCATCTTGCACACCACCCTCTTTTGTGAAGCCTATTGTACAATCTCAGGCTCGCCCCCCCCCCCCCCCCCCAGTTTTTTAGTAACTACTACAAAAGAACATTTCAGATAAGTTGGAGAGACAATCATGTCTCCTAGTAATTAGTATAAAAAATTAGTTTCTGCAGACTTGCATCTCTCCAGACTTTTTTCAGTTACACTTTTTGAAAACTGATTATGTTTTTTAAAAATGCAGTTTACAATCTACTACTTAGAGAAGGACCCAAATTCAAACATTGGTTGACTTGGGCCTGCTTCCCCAGGCCACCATTGTAACTCTATAGATAAATGATGCTGAGTATTCACAATTAAAAAAATATAGATCTTGAACTTTATATAGTACTACAGGCAAAAACTGTGAACACTTTAAAAACGGATTTTGAACATGTGTCAAATGAGCACACAACACAGTTCCATTAATTTATATAAAAAGTTATTTGTTTTGTTAAGAGTTATCACACTTTTCCCAATTTTTCCTTAATTTTTGAAAACCAGAACAGATAATGTATAAATACTAAATATTATTTTAAAAATAAAAATTTTTTCTGCATTACAAATTGAAGAAAAAGGCATCTTTAAAAAAATTAACATATAATCAAAATTGATGAATAGACAATCAATACTCACATGCTATAAGGCACATGCACATTTTTTATCTCAACTTTTTGCCACCTCCCTAGGTGAAGGGCAGCTCTATGGAGAACATCACAGTATTTTGGTGGGAAGCAGTGAGAAACATATAAAGTGAAGCAACCAATCCCAGTGAAGACACCATGTTGAGTAACCCAATGCACATCATAATGCAATGTACTCTGCAATGTTTAATTAGTGAATCAAAGAAAAATTGACAGAAAAATAACAATTCATGGAAGTAATGTTTTAAAAATTAATTTAATTAGAATATTTTTTAATACTATACTCAAAACGATTTAAAACAAAATTTTACAAAAAGGTGAGATAATTAAAAACAGATAATTTAAATACCACATAACTTAAAAGTTGTTTTTACAAAACAAAAACTCTTTGAATTTAGTAAAATAAAATAGCAATAATACATATAATTTGAAATATAAGAAATATTACCTGCATATTTTCAAAAGTTGATCAAGCTTTAAAACATATATCATAATTTTCTATTTTCTCCCAAAATTTTTAGGTTGGAAAATTGAAACTAAGATATTTTATATTTTACAAATAATTCAACCTGTGATATTAATTTGTCCAAATATTTAAAGAACCAGTTTTTAAAATTTAAAAATTCTATTTTAAGACGAAAATTTTTGTCAATCAAAAACTCTTATTTTGATTCACAGAAAAGTATATTATAAAGTCCAGTGAAAGAGAAAAAAAAAATTTTCAAATAATTTTCCTATCAAAATTGTTGAAAATTTTTTGTTCAAAATGAAATTTTACCATCAAATGTTTATGAAGATCCTTTAAAGTAGAAAAAGCAATTAGTTAATAACCAAACAAACATAAAATTTTTAACAGTGAAGTAATCCTTTATGAGATATATTTAAAAATTATCAATTAAACACATCTCATGTTTACCATTAAATAAATTTTTAAACAATTAAAGCAAAGTAATAATAATTTTTTTACATAACAAATATAAATCATAAAGTATAAAATATAAATTTCTAAGCATTTATTATAAAAATATGTAAAAATTTGTAATTATTAACAGCTTCTTTAAAAATAATCAAAACTTTAAATTTATACTTAATACTTAAAAAAAAAAAAGAGAGAGAGAGAGAGAGAATGTAGAAAATATCAATTTTACCGGGCTGAAATAACAAGGTAGGAAAGTTGCATGATAGACTACTAGGAAAGAATTAAAAAGAACTTGTTTCCAGCGATTATTAAAATCTGAACGTAACATCTCTACTTCTTCTCGTACAGTCTCTGCTGACATAGAACAAACATGATTAACTGCAGAACTATTTCTTATACTTGCTGTGTTGCCTCCTTTGCTTTTTATTACAATTGTTCGTTCTGGTGGTGCTGATTTAAGTTCCAGAAATTTTGTAGTATTAGTACCAAGTACTACAACACTCACAATAAACCTAAAATACAAAAATTTCTATCAATTTCATTATATAGCAATACATATAGTTAAATAAATAAATAAAGCAAACTATAATGTTAAAATAATAATAGAATAAAAATAGCTGTTTAGATATGGGCAATTTGATTTAGGTTTAGTTTTTTTTAATCAAAAATCTAATTCACAGTATAAAACTTGATTATGAAAAAAAGCAACATTTTATCTACATGATTTTGATATAAAGAATTTTATTAAAATATAACCCAGAAAAATTTGAAATTAAATTATTTTGAATCTTTTAACCCTTTATATTTTTTACTTTCTACTTGGTATACTTATGTAATTTTTTATTTAACTCAAATAAATTTAATTAAATGTTTTTAGTTTATATAAAAGTATCACATTGATTCAAAAATGGCAATTTTCAATAAATAATTCTAGCAGTTGGAATCAATTGTATTATTAACTTTGAGCCACTTTTACAATTTTCAGGACCAATATATTTTTAAAATCTCATTTTCAAAGTTATAAAAAAAAATATTTTTTTTACAACGGTATCACTGATAAAAAAAAATTTTTTTTCCAGAGAAATTTCAACACACCATACCTTTGAGAATTCAGAAAACATTCTTAAGAATCTGAGGTTGCTTCTCATTTTAGAGATATTTGTGTTGAAACATATCATGCCATTTAAAGGGCATTGTTTCTACCAAGCTATGATCACGAGATTCCAATTTAAAGCAAGTTCAAATTACCCCACATGAGAAAACTTACATTAATTGGAGGTAGTTTCATAATTTTATTGCAACTGAAATCTAAATTACAAGGGTCAGGATACAAGACCACCAGATTTAGAAGAGAAAAAATATTCTCATGGCATCTTTAAACCTGTATCATAAGCTAAAAAAATGGTGATTTTTTTTTATCAAAGCTTCTATGGCAAACTTAAAGCAATATGCCACAATGGGAATAAATATAGTTTCATTCTTATATAATAAGTTTCAGAGAAAAGAAAATTATGACATTTTGAAAAAGTTATTATTTGTCAAAAGTACGATGATTACATGTAGTATCAGTGGACATATTACTGCCCCAACTCCACATTTAGCTGGGATTTGGAAAAATTTTAGATTGGTATGGTAGGGTATTTATTTGCGTTTGTGCAAAACTTGTCCCCATCAGTATCAGATAGTACAATAAAAGACAGCATATTTATAGGCAAATAAGAATAAGCAAACTTGAGGAAAATGAATAGGTTGAAAGTATTCATGTGGAGATAAAGAAGATTCATGGCATTCATTCACAGATGTGAAAATTTTCTAGGGAATACCATAGTTATAAAACTACAAGTGTATAAATCAAAATAAAATGAGAAATCTTTTGAAAAAAATTAAGCTGTCACATGTCATTAAAACTTTATTTCTTATGCTCTCATTTAAAATTTTTTATAGATAAAAGAGCAACGAGGGAGGTGAATGATTTTATCAACAGATATTGAGAATGGAATATCTATTATGGAGAGTTACTAATCATAATAAAATAGAGCAATGCTTACTGACTTTAGTTGGTATATAAAAAATATATTGAACAAAAAAGCAAAAACAGAAACTAATGCATTTAGATTAATACACTTAAAATAAGTTCTGTTGTGTAAAATATGACAGAGGTAAATTTAATATTTTATTGTATTACTTTCTAAACTGAATATTGTAATAATCCACAAATACAACATAACATAAAATGAAATAAACATTTTATATAACATTAAAACCATTTAAAATAAAATAAAAACCAACTGTAATTTTCCATAATCACTTTTAAGTACTTAAGAGAACACCTAATTCACATATTAGTTTTAAATTTAAGAAAACAAATATAATAAGTAATTTTTTGCATCAAGCAATTTTTTAAATATTTTAGCAATAAAATTCCAAAAAATACATACGGATAAATTAAGAAAACGATACTAAGAATTCCATGTTCCAGCATCACATTATAAAAGCAGAATAACAAAACAGGTACAAAGGAAATGATGGTCACAATATGAATGCAGAACATGTAAGTAGACTGGTACGAAGTAGGAAAACACAAATTGCAAATCTGAAAGGTAAGGATTAAGAATAAATAAATTTATGTACATGATATATAATTAAAAAAAAAAACAAAAAACATAACTTTTTTAGAATATAATTAGAGGCAAAATATAGAAAGTAAAAATTAGGGGTAACTTGTAATAATAACATAACAATATGCAAGGATATTCATTATGATATTATGTGATCAATGATAATAGAGTTTTCATAAAAATTTAAATACTTTAAAACAAAAATTCAATTGTAACATGAATTTATTTATTTATTTTTTATTAAAAATATTTCTTTAAAAAATAATATCCAATACCACTCAATTAAATATTTTTATGACTTAAAACTTTATTTCACATGAACTGCCATTATTTTCCAATAATTCTAAAAAAAAAAAAAAATATTAGGAACAGAGAATTGAAACATATGAAACCCTGTGGTGCATTGAATATAAATAAAATCATTAACATTTCAAGCAAGAATGAAATAAGAAAAATAATACGACAATTTAAAGATTTTGGTTTTCAAAAAAATTATAGCATGTTTGGAAAAGAAGAATCAATAAAAGCTTAAACTTCTTTAATTTTATCCACTGAAAAAACACGATTCACTAATATTAATGAACATAGAAATTGCCTTTAATTATTCAGAACTGAATTCTACTATTCCAGAGAAAATCTTTAATCGTAAAATTAGATTCTTTTTTCTTTGTGTATAGTTGAACTCCCCCCCAAATTTCACTTGCATATTATTTTTTAAAACTCACTTTTCTAAAGAATCTGAACAGAAAAAAAAATATATATACATAAAATACTTTCCTTAAAAAAGTATTTCATTGATTCAAAGTGAATTCCTCTGCATAATAATTAAACAATTTTACAACTCATATTCAAAATACTAACCTTTTTCAAAATACATACTGGTAATCTTCTACTCAGCATTATAACATTTATTGTCAAAATGTAATAATCAATCAGATAAAAATTCTGCAAAAACAAAATATTTGTTAGATCTTATGAAGAAAAACATAACATTTTTGAATGATTATGGATAAAAACATTTCTTTTGTCTTACTAGAGCATGCTCATTATGAGAATAAGGAAGCCAAAATACACTCCTATATAAATTGATGTATTGTCCTGCCATTGCAAAAATACTTAGAGCAAATGCATCAATTTCAAAATATAAATCACTGGAAGGAGGCAAATCTGGAAGAGGTATGTGCTTTGGAGGAACCACTTGAGGCTGAGGGGGCAAATCACATGCATGTCTGAAATAAAATAAAAAAGTAAAAAATTCAAAAATAAATTACAAGAAAAAATGTATGTGTGCCTATAAGTAAAATGAAAAAAAAAAAGTACATGAAAAAATAAGTACTTTTTGTTACCTCTAACATCTGAAGAAATTTTAACAAACTGTGTATGACAAAAAAGAGATTATAAAAAAATTACTTTGATGATAATCATTATCTGAAAACTTCAAAGTATTGTTCTGTTGATAAAAATGTTTTTAAAAAAAATGCAAAATCAGAAATATCTACTTATTTATGAAATTACAGTAAAAATGAAACCCCCTATTTAACAAATTTTGTGATTAAACAAATTTTTTCTTTTCCCGGTTAAAATGGAGATGAAAACCCCTATTTAATGAATAAACCCTGAATTAAAGAATTATTTCAACAACTGAATTTTTTTTTATTAGTTTAGTTTACAAAAAATAGTATTTTTCAAATTACATGCTTTTTGCCCAGAAAAGAAAGACTTTTCTTGTAAGTAGCAAATTTCGACAGCGAAGGGTGTAGCCCATTATTAGACTTTACAGGTGTACATGAGTAATGAGTGTAAGCTACCATGTGAATTTTGAATAGGACAGGGAATTCCTTTATCTCATGTTACTCCACAATGCAGAGTACATTTTTTTTGCCCTTTGACTCTCTTTCCAGAGAGAAGTGAGGTTTATTATATGTTCGGTTTTGTAGAAAATTTTGCTTTTGAAAACTTGTTAAGCATTTCCGATTGTCAAAACGAAATGTATGGCTATTTTTATACAGAAATTGATAATGAAACTCCTAACAAAACTGCTACACTTTCTAATGCATTATATTGTTTGGAATCTGAAAACATACCTTATGCAGCAGGGTGTAAAAGATGCTGTATTTCCTAATCTGAATAAAGTTGAAAAATAACTCTTTAGCGCCAGAAATCAAAAAGATAGTCAAAAATCTATAAGCTAGTATTTTAAAATTTTAAATTATTTCATGCATAATAATTAACCAATAGTTCTTTTAGCTGTTCAATAAAAAGTGTATAATTGTCTAACAATGGATATTATTTGTGTAGTTATTTATTATAGATTTTCCAAAAGGGAAGTTAAAAAAAAATCATTTTTGTTTAGACCCAGATATAACAAATAAACCTGAATTAAGGAACAAAATGTTCGATCCCAATAATTCGTTAAATAGGGGTTCGACTGTAATTTTTTACAATTTGAACAGAATATTAATAATAAAATTAAATAAATAAAAAAAAATTTATAATAGGAAATATATATATAAGTGAAAATACTTTTTTTAAAATCACTTATTATTACTTACATACCACATAACATTATCTATTTCTGAAAACATGAATCAATTTGCTAAAAAACACACTCACAAAACAGATAGACAGTAAAATTTTTTTTAATTCAGTTTAAAAAGTGTTAGTAAAATGTCTTTTGAATATATCATTAAAAATATTAATATTCTTTCACAAAAAATTACTAAAATTTTGCATATCAAAAATATCAGATTTTATTTCAAAATATTCAGCTCCATAAACAGGAGAATTTAAAAACAAAATTAGATAATACAAAGTTATTATAGTGATAAACATATAAAGCAATATCATCTTAAAACCATTTATGAACCAGATTTTATTTAACATTTTTTTTTCTAAATAGTTATTTTCTTTCGTCTCTAACTCCAATTAAAAATAATTTATACATACTTACAAGTGAAATTTTACCTCGACTTGCGCGATTATCACTCCGTCTCACCTGTTGCATAAGTTTGGGGTATTACTATGTATAAATAAATGAAAAGTGTCCCATCTTATTCTTGTCTTAACCCTCTAAGCGGTCTGCACGTAAAGTCTTGCCATTCTGGAGATGCTTCGAAAATGCACCGCACGTATTTTTTGTCGTCAGGTGGGGTTCTCAAAAGCGGTTGAGCCGTATTTTTAAGAATGCGGCTCGGCTGCTTTCGGCAATCTTGCTTGTAGGCAGAAAAAGCATCTCTGGAATGACGGGATTTTACGTGCAGACCGCTTGGAGGGTTAAGTAATGTAACATCGTTACTTAATCTTTTACTTATATATTATGCTGCATTTAATCTAAAAATAGTCTGAAATTTATATATTTCTATTAAAGTTGTATTATTTACTGATATATTACATCACACATAACATTTAATTATTTTGATTATGTTAACATTTAGAACACCAGAGAATTTTTTAAAAATTATTTCATTATTTTCTGTTCACAGTTAATATAACTTAAACAGGGATTCTTAAAAGGTATAAGTTTGATTGAAAAGAAGAAAAAAAAAACCCTCTTAAGGCTTTATTTAAAATTTTCAGGACTTATGTTGTGGGCCATATCAGCTTTTCATATAATCTGTAAAAGATAATATTTTGATATACTTTCAAAATCTTTTGCATATTTTTTTTATAAATTTCATTCTGGAATGATAAAACTTGTTTTATATTTTCATGAAAAAATTCTGAATTAATATATATATACGATTTTAAGCATACTACATAATATTTTTTAAAAGAGGTAAAAAAAAAATTACAGTTCAATAAATTTTGCTTACAGAGTTTGTATAAATAATTATTATAACAAATATTAAAAAACCATTTTTTTTTTCTAACTACAGGAAAAGGTAGATGCCATTTTTAAGTGATGTTACAAAAGAAGTCGATTTTACAGAAAAGAAAATTAAAAACTTATAAATTTCGAATATACCCTTGTAAAGAGTGAAAAGATGAAGTACAAATATAATGTCAAAACTACTTTATAAGATTTCTCAGGAAAAAAGAAATCATCTGTAACAACAATGGAAAAAAAAATTATCTATCATGTGAAGTCAGATGAATGAATACCGCTCAAAATTACTCATTGTATTCACTATCTCTACTACAAATGAATAATCACAAGTAAATTGAGTTCAAAGAACTGGAACAAAGATTAAACATGTTAAACCCATTTCCTCAAATCAGAAAAAAATGTACATAATATTTTTTTTTAAAAAAAAATTACAGAAAATTAACTTATAATCCTTTATGGTAAAGCAGAATAAAAATATTGTTTTATTAAAACATCTCCTTTTAGGAACTTAATATTAATAAGCAGAATAAAAAAAATAAAACTGGATAATTAATGTATGGAAAATACTTTATTCTATTAAAAACAGCTAATATTCATATAAAGAAAAAATTATAAACAACTATAATATTAAATTTTAGTAATGTGCAAAAGCAATTTTAATTAATATGTCATTATCTGATTAACTTTTTTTCATCCATCTTTTCCATTTTCAACTCTTTACCTTTACAAAAATAAAGACATTGATATATTATGATTTTGCAAAATTTTATAACATACTTAACTGAAATTTTTATGGAGAAATAATGAATGAGCTTTTTCTAAATTACTGTACAAGAAAACTTTTTCCTCATGTATGCAGCATTTTTGGTAACTATCAATGAGGAATTCTGTCCAAGAAAATCTATTTCTATAGGTCTATATCTTTGGCCTTAAGCAAATTATGAAGAAATCACATGAATTTCATTTTGATTCACATCTCTTGTTTATTTGCTACAAAGTGACATATAATTCCATTAACCACAATGAATTATTTAGAGCTATAGCAATGATTTTAATATTGCTATAAGGTAAATAAATTTGGTAAAAAAGACATTCAGTATGACCCTTTGTGCAGACCTAATACAAGAATACCTTTCTATTCAGTAAGGGAGTTCGACAAAGAGACACCCTCTTATGCCTTTAATTCAAATTGTGTTCGAGAAAGTCATCAAGAAGTCTGGAGCAAACACCAGGGGCAATATTTTTAGAAAGTCTGTTTAAGTGCTGGTATTTGCCGATGAGATAGCACTGGTGGCCAGAAATAAGAGCTATCTAATAGAAGTGTCACGTCATAGATGATAAATGAATGATTTTCAAATTAGCACGTAGTAGGGATATTAAAAAGCTAAGACAATTGATTCAAACACACAAAACGTCTTTATATTGAAGAAAGTTAAGAAAAAATTGCGTGTATATTTTTATATAAAGGTATTTAACACATTTTTTCTCTCAAAATTTTAAATCTATGACTGATTTAACCCAAACATTTACCTGTCATCTGATGCATGAGAATGTGCATGAGTATGATGTTTAAATGAATTTGATTTTGTGTTTCTTCTACCTCCAGGCATTTTGTGCTTTCTATTTTGAGTTATTTCAAAACATACGTTAATGTAGAATATTTATGTTAGGATTTCATTAATCATTTTTAACACACACACTTATGTATCTTTTAAAAGAGATGAGCTCCTTTAATTTTTAATTCATACCAATGCTACTTATACATTGATAATAATTCATATGTTCTTATTTATTAAGACCAAGAAATTTATGTCCGGCATGCTGTACACATGAATCAAAATAAAAACAAACGTTATCTGTAATCGATTTAAAATTAGCAATTTAAATCGATATCTAAAATCTGAAATAATAGTTCTTTTAAAAAGCAGTAAAATATTTAATTTTACTTTTAATAATCAAAACATGTACATTTTTATTTTATTTAATCATTTTGAAAGCCTGTTGATAGATAATTACAATCATTTTATATTTTTATTTTTGTAATTAATTCTGCACGTGAAGAAGTGAAAGTGAAATCGTTGACAATGGAACGTAAATAAACACAGGTGACTGGTGTCTTGTGGTGCAATGTCATTATCAAAAGACAAATCTCTTCGTAATGCCATATGTTATTGTCGTCACTTGATCACATGATTGGTTATAACATATAATATGCACTCACCGAACTAATTCCAGCAAAAGATTATTTTTTTTTCAGAATTATTAAACGTAAACAAAAGATGCGTAACGATTGTTTTGCAGCGTGCATTCTGTTTATCTGTTTTAGGTAATACCAGTTTTGACATTACAGTATTATGTTACTTTATTTTTAGTTAAATTTTTTTGCTCGTTAAATTCTTTTGCATACTATACTTTTTACTAGTTTTCTGCTAATTCTTGGAATTTTAAGTAATTTAATTTTCAAGAATTAGAAATTAATTTGGCAAAATATTCCACCTGAACCCTGTACTTATTATAATTTGTCCTATTGCATAATGGCGCATAAATTTTATTTATTGTTTTTCAAAATTTATTAATACATCATCTTTACGATATTTTTAAATTTCCCCATATTTAAAATTATATTTTTAATAAATTTTTTTCCCAGTTGGATTTATTTACTTTTTATTTGGTTGCACTGCTTTATTTAAATAACTTGTTTTAGTTAGGATAAGATAAAAATTATTTTAATCAATTGAATTAAATTTTTAAAATTTTATGAAAAGATTTAATTTGCTACAATCTAACATTGTATAGTAGTTAAGTTGAACTGTTGTACATTTCTTTTAGTGTGGCACTTAGTATTGAAAGCAATACAACATGGTCTTATTTTGTTTTTGCTCAACAATGGCCCCCTGCTGCTTGTCTTCAAGTTCCTAAGGGAAAAGTAAAGTTATTTCAATATCATTATTTAACATTTTGCAGAAGTGTGTATAATAATTTTTTATGTAAAAAATCATGTTTCTGTTAAAGTCATCATATTCAAAGAAGTAAATATTTTTCCCGTATTGATCTTGAAATTGTTGGATATACTAATAAAATATTGGTACTTAGTAGTTACAAGGATCATGAAGCTAAACATAGCAACATGGAAAACTCAAGTAATAATAAGTATATAGTATAAGTCATATAGTAATTTGATATCAGAGTGCTACTGGCCAAGCTGTTTATGTTTGCCAAGATGAACTAAACTTGTGTCGGAGCTAAATATTAATACAGGGTTGACCTGGAAGTTAAAACTAACCAGCAGCATATCACAGCCTAGCATTCTATTTGAATATATCCTTCTTCACAAAAGAGGAGAGAAAAGTTGCATTGTTAAAGAACTTTTCAAGTGTTTTTCCAATCATTACTGTAATTGATATACTTTGCTTGTAGTTAATCATTGGATCATATCAAATGAATTCAATGACAATCTTTAGTCAAGGTGGTAAGTCAGTTTTGATGCTTGCATAATAGCCATTTACATCACAAGTCAAAATGTATGGGGGATATATCCAAGTTAGATTTTTTAGGTTATTTATGAAAAGAGATATATTAAAATATAGATTGCTAAGCTGTGTTATAATGCTAGTTAGTTTTAATTTTCTGGTCATCATTGTGTTATTGACTGTTGATGTTTGGTTGTGTGAGACAAGTTTGAACCACCTTTCTCTGTAACAATGAGAGTGAAATTTTCCTCTAGGCCAATTAGGGGATTTATTTTTTCTTTTGATAATTTTAACTTGTAAGAGAGGTGTTACCATTATATGATGGTACTTCTCATTATTGAATGTTTAATATAATATGCAAAAGTCAAAGAATCACTCAGTTTCATCCTGTAGGTAAGAAAAGTTTAAAAATAAGTAATTTGTTTAATCATTATATTTTATTTGAAAAAAAATTACGGTTCTATACTTTTTAAATAGTTGCCTATAAATTTTGCTTCTATCATATATATTATTTTGTATTATCTTTCCAGTGTAAAATACCAGACGAAGTTAGTGATTGGAGTATTCATGGTTTATGGTATGGTGCCAATAATGCAATTTTTATTTATCATATTGATTAGTAAAATTTTTATTACTTGAATACATTTGGTTTTTGAATTATTTTTAAATGTTTCGTTTAAAGAATATGAATCTGATTTTGAAATTTATATCATGTACACAACATATTTATGTAATGTTTTCAGCCATTATTGGTTTATTTTTGTACTCTCTAGTAATTCCAGGTGGCAATTAACATGTATAAGATCCACAATATTATAGATTCAATGTTCATTCAGCCATAGAAATCCTCAGTCACAATATTGCTTGAGACCAATAACACTCACATTTGCTGTGAACTTTGACTCCAATATTGCTTCATTGCATTGTATTTACATAGGCTGGAAAGAACCTTTTAGGAGCATTTGGAGATTTTTAGCGAAATCTCTTCTTGTTGCCAGATTTAGAGAAATTTGACACCAATTTTGGCACCAAATCTGTATTTCTATTCATTTAATATTTTCGAAAGAGTAATTTCCTTTGATTTACAAATGACCTTTCTGATCACAGTATTGGTTTGAATGAGGAACAGAGTTAGTGAAGTTTCTATAATATTTTCTTTAATTTTATAGCACTTAAATATACAATCAAACATCCATACAATGAACCTCTATTTTGCTAACTTTTCCTGAAACCAAGAACATTTTACTATTTTCTTCATAAAATAACCTCCAAATAGTGAAGTGCATTTTCTATTCAATGAACTTTTTCTCTTGTGATTTAGTTCTGTTTTCTCCCTATTTTTAAAATATTTTTTTTACTTTTTTTGAATTATTCTCTCTTTTAGCATATTTTATGGTGATCAATGGACTTGAACAAACTCAATTAGAGCAGTGAAATTGGTGTAATTTTTCAAACAAAAAACTCGTGTAAAATTATCAGATTTTATCAGTATCTAAAGTTAAGGACGTATGTGATGGTGTATGTTTAACATTACTGGCTATAAAATAATATAATTTAAAATTACTTTTAGGCTTAAAATTAGCAAATGTTAAAAAATTCATTACTTTTAATATAAAATTATTTTTTAAAGTTGAAAATACAGTGTATTCCTAGGCAATGGTTGTTTTTTTCCCCCTTGTCCTTGCAGATTTCTTTTTGATGGGTAAAGTATATAAAAATGAATATTAATTTTCAAAAAAGAGAATAAATAATTACTGTTTTTAAGTAATATACAGTGCTTATAAATTTAAAATTTGTTTACTTGGTCTCTAAATTATATTAAAAAAAGAATCACTATTTAATGAATTTTCTATATAACAAACTTTTTATCAGGATTTAGTGACTTCGTTAAATAGAGGCCTAAATGTGATTAAAAAAGCTTAATAAAATAAGTTTTAGTTTTAAGATTTTTCTCAGTACTTGTTATAAATTTTTTATTTTATATAATTATTTTTTTATAGTTTTAATATAAGTATAAGAGTTGAACTTTTAATAAAAATAATTAAATCAAGTTCATTTTTATATTTTTAAAAATTATTTTAGAGATGTTGATATTAATGAATATATACAGTATGTTCATAGAATTCCAAATTAATTTGTCTAACAATCTATTTAATTTTTTTTATACCAAAATACTCATGTTTAATCTATTACTGCAGCTTTGGAAATCATAGAAACAACTACATTTTTTTATAAAAAGCAATTGAATAAAATTTTAGATGAAAAATATATCAAAATCTATTGTTTCAGTAAGAAAATACTAATTATAAAATATCAATTCAGCTGTTATATTTTTTATCAATAGCTTCAATTGACATTATTACTTCAAGTTATAAAACATTAATTAAATTATATGAAAAAATGTTTATTTGGATAATTCAATTTTATGATAATCAATTATATTTTTTTAACTTAATCAATGTAGATGTTTATAAAATTCATTGTCAGCAGTAATGTGCAAATTAATTTGTGTATGTGAAAAGTGATGACATTTTAGATGTAAAAATTGAACTTTCCTTTTTAGTGCATTTTAATTAAAATGTGTTCTCACCTTTTTAACTTTATCCTTTTTTTAATTACAATTTTTCTAGATTTTATAAACTTTCTGACATTTTCTTTGGTACTGTTATTGTAATTAAATATGTTGATAAAGATTATTTTCAATACTATTGTTAAATCTTTATGTAAATTTATATTTATTAGTTAACCTAGAAAGTTTTATCATTTTTATGAAATATAATAATTCATGAATTATTTGCCCTTGTTATTGGACAAAAATCTAAATTGCTTCTCTTTTATAATGTTAGTTATTTATTGAATCACAAATACAATTCACTTTAATTTTAAAATAAAATTCTAATTTTTAATGTCCGGGAAACGTAATGCAATGCTTGCATGTTTGTTTAATGAATTAAGTTTTGGAACAAATGTTATATATATACAGAAATTTTTTTTACTGCATTTGGAGAAAGGAAAATTGTAACAATATGGCCCAGAAGTGGTTTAAAAATGTTTCTATGCTATGGCTGAATCTCTGGAAGATGACACTAGATCTTTTTTTTTTTTGCATGCTGTTCTAGTATAAATGTCGGCAAATTCATGACAATGATTAAAATTGATTCCTGTTTAACTTCAACAGCTGGCAGTAATGTTCCAATTAAATGCTAAAACAATATGGAAGTCTTTACAAAAATAGAAGAGAGGTGTTAATTGAGTAAATGGTAGTGTGCAGTCTTGCATTTTGAAGTAGAGACTAGAATAAAAATTATTCAATCAAGGTGAGAGATTTTACCCATCCACTTTATTTCTCAGATATATCTCCAATGGATTATCACCTATTTCTATCTTTGAACAATTATTTGTAGTAAACAGTTTTAATAATGTTAAAAAAAAGTATGGAAAAGAGAAATTTTTTTGAAAATCAAAATAAGCAGTTTTGAGAAAATATTTATAACTTAGTTTTTAGTAAGGGATTGTTTGAGTAAGGTTATGAATATTTTAATGGATAAAATTATTTTGCATAAAAAAAATGTTCTGTAATGTTTTTTTTTTCTTTTTTTCCCCAGTTAAAAAATGACAACTTTCTTGGTTGTTATACACAAATATACAAAATAACTTCTTGCACACCAATATGTATTTTGGGATTTTTATTAGATTGATAAAAATAGCTGTTTGCATTTCATATTAATATCTCTTAACCACAAGATTTTTATTACTTTTTTTATAATATGTTTGAAAAACATTTCTGTTTTCTCTTGGTAGTATGTTTTATTCTTAGAAGTATATTTTTCAGCTAATTAAGGAGATGCCTGTTTCTTGAACCATGTGATCTCATATTTTCTAAGTATTCTTCCCATGGTTAAATCATGGATTTGGCTTAAATTATGTATTATTGAGACTATGGAAATCAGTTTTTCAGAATTTCCTTGTTTTTCTTCTACTTTTGAAATTATTAATTTTGAAAAATTGCATTCAGAACGAAATAGTCTTTTTCTGGAAGATTTTTCAATTTTTATTCTATTGCAAGGGTTGATTTCATACTGAAAAATACTGTATAGAATTGCTGCTTAAGCTGGCATAAAAATTCTAAAATGTAATCCCCCCCCCCATTTTTATTCTTATACTTATATATGTATTTCTATCATGCAATTAGAAAAAGGAGACACATTTTTTTTTAACTTTTATAATTCTCATTGCAGAATGAAAGCGATATCTTTGTTAATAGTCCAGAAGAGACTAAACTGTAATGTTAGTGAAATAAACATAGTCAATTTACTTCTAAAATTATCTTTTCTTTACTGAAATTTTTTTGTAGAATTCATTTAAGTATGTTCTTGAATAACTCATTCTCTAAATTTCATTTGATTTGATTACAAGTACCAGAAATATTTTTTAGAAGGGGGTGGAGACTGTCAAGAGCTTTATAGATTATTTTATGCAAACCTTTTCTCTGCAAAACATGTGACATTCTTTACTTTTACAACTATAATTTTATAATAATATTTTTCTTAATTAGTTTTTACTTTCCTACTCTTTTATTTTTTACTTAGAACAGTATATGGTGTAAAATAATTTAAAAAAAGAAAACATTTATATTCCATTTTCAATCACCATATAAGTAGATCAGTGGTTAATAATTATTAACTAACATGTGGCTTTTTAAAAAAAGGATAATTTTCGTTCTAATATTTTCATCCTGGATTATTTTCTGTACTGTTTAAGATAATTGCTTGAAAATGGGAGGTTTTATGGCAAAAAAAATCCAAATTTTAAAATTTATTATGTTACTGTTCATTTTTTCAAAGTTTTACTGAAGTATTAATACTTTTTATTACTATATATTTAAGATTGGAAAATAATAATCTATTGATTGGTGTTATCATCTTTAAAATCCTTAAAGAAAAAAAAATATATCATCAAATGTCTGTGACAGTGGGGAAATATCTTTCAGGAGGAATGGGTATCCATTTTATACTGCTATATCACTTAATGAAATCTGAAATTTAGGCTTCCTTTACAAGTAGTAATAAGGCATGTATAAAAAAAAAGGCACTCGTAATGTGAAAATAAGATATCCATTAACATCGCACTTTAGCTTCCTTTCAGTTAGAGCATTATCGATTCTAACTGCAGTGAAAATTTCAAGAAAAATTCTTTATTATGTTTTCTGACTGTACATATAGAGTTCTATATAATTTTTTAAAAAATACCATTTGTATTCTGTATGTTTAAAAAAAACCAAACATTAATATTTCCTTAAAGTAGAATTACTTGATTTTAATTTTAGGCCCACTAGTGATAAGGGCTATCCTAGCTTTTGCAACTCATCTTGGCCTTTTAATCCAGATGTCTTACAGGTATTTTTCATTCTATATTATAAAAAAAAAGTGATACATTTCGTTTAATTTGCAAATATTTTTTGGTATGGGGTACTTGATAAGTTTACATATGCATCCTTAATTACATATACATTTCTTGAAAATGGTAATTGGAAAATCCTGAAACATTTTAATTTCCTAAATTAATTTTAAATAAAAATTGCTTCTTTCAAATACACAGTTGATCTTAATAATAGATGAATTGTCCTAATCATTATTCTCAAAGTTTGATTGTAATTTTTTGTTTGAGATTCGATTCCATTGCTGATTTTTTAAAAAAATTATTACATTTAAATAGAGCAACTTATATCAGTTTAAAAAGTGATTAAAAAAAAAATTATTTGTGTTAAATTGTTTTATAATTGCATATGAAATTTTATTAACTTACTTTAGTTTCAAAATAATACATTTTGATAGGGAGCTGATTTAGTAAAAAGGGGAAAAAAAAAGGGATACACAAAGATGTTTTGAAAATCCCATGCATTCATAGCAATTTTATACCTGCATACAGAAGAATAAAACATTTGTTATTATTCTGAAGTAAAATTTTTAGTGCTTACAGAACTTATTTAAATGTGTGCTTAATATTAAAAAGCATGCATATGCTTAATTTTCTTCATGAATGTAGACACATGTGAATATTGGTAAATAATTTGTTTTTAAGTAAGTATTTGTTTTTTTAAAAATTTGTAATGAAATTGATTAAATTAATATAAAATATTGAATTCTCTGTCAGCTATATCTGTAATATCAAAAAGTAGTCCTTTGATTTAGTACATTCTTTTTTCTGTGAAACATTTTTACATTTCACATTTTCAATTCCTACTATTAGTTCACACTGTCCCTATGTATATGTATGTATATATTTATATAATCTTGCTCAAATTTTTGATCGTTAATAAAATACTTTTTATTCATCCACTGAAGTTAAAAAAATACATTTTTTTTAAACTTGTATTGGATGACACTTGATGTAAAAACAGTTTTTTCAAACATTAATTCATTTCATTAAATTTTATTTTTTATTTTTGAATTTATTCTGTGTTATTTCTGACGAAGTTAGATTTAGCTGCAAGTGATGGCACTCGTATGTTTTTTTATCAAATTTTTTCTTGGCTTCAAATACTTATTTTTTTATTCATCCTCTCAAATTCAAATATATATTTTAAACTTGTAGTGGATAACACTTGATGTTAATGCATTTTTTTCAAATATTAATTCATCAATTAAATTTAATTAACTAAAATTTAAAAAAAACTTGTTCACCCAAGTAGGAATTGACTTTTATTTTTTTTTTATATATGTATATATTGCTTGTTTTGAATAAATTTGCATTAATTTAATGTATATTGATTTTATAGCCTATTTTGCATGCTTTGGAAGAAAAATGGCCTAATATCTATGCAGATTCTACTGAAACTGTATTTTGGTCAGTAATTAATATCTGTTATTTTTATATAAATGGATTTCTAATATAAAAAAAAAATTACTTTGTAAATAGTAAAGGAAGCTTGCTTTGAAATTATATTTTGAAGCAATATTTAATATTAATCAGAAATTGAGATGTAAAAATTTATACATTCATGATTATTTGAACATGAGATTTATATGCCTCTATAAGTCGTTATGTAGTAATAAGTGTAAAACCTCAAATAAGTATTTTAAAAAATCAATTTATTTTATAGTATTTTATTGTTACCAATTTCTTTATTTAATTATCTTTAATAACATCTTTATAGTTAAAAAAAAAGATAGAAAAGAATATAGAAAAATTCTTAATTAGCCATGACGTAACTTTTACTGTAATATTTGAATTTTTATAATTATTTACAAAAATCACTAATATTATATTGCTTAATGTGTGTGTAAAATGACAATTTGATCATGATATCTATCTTTAAAATATATGTGCTTTATTATTCTTCAAGCATAAATACTACAACATTGTGGCCACTTGGGACCTAATCAGATAAAACAAGTCATCATCACAGCTGGGAATCACCAGCCTCTCTTCTCAATTATTCTCTTTTTTTTATGTCAGTGCACTCTCTCTACCTTAAATAGTCTTATTTACCTTAAAATCTGTATGCGGTAGTAAAGAGTTTACTCAATTTTTATTTATTATTCAATTAATTATTATACATAATTTAATATACATATATATTTTTGAGAAAAAAAGGGAACTTGAATATGAGTGATTAAAATAGATTATTATAATTTTGGAAACAAAAGAAGTGGATGTTGGAGTATTTGTAAATACCACAAATTGTTGACTGCTTTTTTTTTTAAAAAAAAAAGGAGGGTGGATGACCAGTTTTATGGCTATCCAACCTTTCCCCTTTCATGACTGAATAAAATTTTATGGAATATAATTGATTATAGTTCTGAATCTATTATCAATAAAAATGTGATATGCATAAAATAAGCAGTTAAAAGTATTATACACATGCAGTATATTATATTATATATTTTGTATTTTTATGTATACATGATCTTTATTCTATAAGTTTAGTGAATGATCTTCATATGCAATGCCTGCAGTGATCTGTGCATAATTGCTTAGACATTTGTGCAGACAGTGTTTTATACAAACATTTTGTTTTGCTGCATGTAAATTTGAAGTGTAGTGGCTTTGTGGATCAACATGTCAATAATTGATTTTGTTTTAAGCTCAGAAATTCAGCAAGAGATTGTCGTAAAATGCTTTTTAAAGTACAGAGGTACAATACAGTTTCTTTCGTGTGTGCGTTTGATGGACATCAACCATTCTGGGAAAATTTTCAACAATTGAGGTGATTTAGCAAAATGTAACAATCAAACTGAATACATCCCAAAAGACATCTTCCAGTGCAGTTTCAGTGTCTTACATAAATAGTTTGCAGATATGTATAAATGCTTTTTTGCAAAATATACATTTCGTGGAACTTTTGAAACAGAGGCTCTATTTCTATATAATATTACTAGCCATTACCCATCCGCTTCACTAGGCTTCAATATATACTGTTTACATATACAAGTTATTGATGTCTAGCATTAAGAATTCGATTGTACTGAAAAATATATTTATAGCTGTAACTCTCACCTCTTGATATAAAAAGGACAGAAATTATAATTTCTACTTTCTATTAATGTCTAAAATAGAAATAGAAAGATTTTTTGCGCTCACTTAACCCAATAATCAAGAGGATTTCCGCAAAGCAACTTTCAGTGGATCTCTACTCCATAAAATAAACATGCGTGCTAAATTTCATGTCTAAATCTAATAGAGCAATAACGGAATTTTTATCATCAATATGCCCCGTAACCCCATTGAGAGCATTCTTAGCCGATTTCAATTAAACAAAAGAAACATGCAAACCAAATTTTATTGTTATATTCCTAGTAGTTCAAAAACTGGAATTTTGTCTATCAGTACACCCCAATAACTACCCTGCTTCAACCTGGAGTTGATTTCCATAAAATCCATTCTTAGTGGAACTCTATTCAACTAAAGAAACGTGCTCAACAAATTTCAAGTGGGTTAAATTCAAAAACAGGAATTTTTCTATAACTCACCTTAACCCCTTGCAACCCCACTCCTTTGGGGGTCGGTTTTTGCAGAACTCTTTGTTAGAGAAACTCTATTCCATGAAAAGAACATACCTTCTAATTTTCAAGCAAGTGGTTCTAATAGCTAAAAAACGGAAATATTTATCTATTATGCCCCTTAATCCCCCTCAGTGTCCCTTGGGGGTCAACTTTCCCCAAACCTATTTTGTAGCGGATCTCTACTTCATGAAAGGAATCTGCTTATCAAATTTTAAGACTGTACATCTACTAGTTTAAAAATGGAAATAAATATCTATAATGCCCCTTAAGCCCCCGCAATGCCACTTAGGAAGAAATTTTCATAAAACCCATCTTATAGCGGATCTCTACTCAATGAATAGAATCTGCTTACTCAATTTCAAGATTTTACGTCTAATAGTTTAAAAAAGGGGATAATTACCTATAATGCCCCTTAATTCTTTGCAACACCACTTGGGGGGGGGGGGGGTTTTTCCAACACCCCTTTTGTAGTGGAACTCTACTCCAGGAAATGAACCTGCTTACGAAATTTCAATACTGTATGTCTAATAATTTAAAAATTGAAGTAATTATGTAGAACGCCTCTTTGGCCCCTGCAACGCCACTTGGAAGTCAATTTCCTTAAAAATCCATTTTGTAGAGGTTCTTTACGTCATGAAAGGTATCTGTGTACCAAATTTCAAGACTGTAAGTCTAATAGTTTAAAAATGGAAATAATTATGTATAACACCCCTTAGGCGCCCACAGCACCACTTGGGATTCAATTTTCGCAAAACCCATTTTGCAGCGGATCTCTATTCTATAAAAGGAATTTGCTTACCAGATTTCAAGACTGTATGTCTAAAAGTTTAAAAAGGGAAATAATTATGCATAGCAACCCTTAAGCACTGTCAACGCCCCTTGGAGATCGATTTTCGTAAAAATAATTTTGTAGGGGATCTCTACTCTATGAAAGGAACCTGCGTACCAAGTTTCATGACTGTACATCTAATAGTTTTATAATGGAACTAATTAGCTATAATGCCCCTTAAACGCTTGTAATGCCACTTGGGGTTCGATCTTTGCGAAATCCGTTCTTAGCTGATGTCTACTCAATGAAAGGAACTTGCCTATTAAATTTCAAGTCTAGGTTTAATAGATCCGGAGATATCGTGATTAGTCGGTGAGTGAGTCGCTTTTCTCCTTTATATATATATAGATTGCATTGATTTAGAAAATGTTAAAAATTTTAAATCGACACTATGTATTTAAAACTGAAAAAAATACATCACAAATATCAACACATTTTTATACCTTCTAAAATTTAAAAAAAAGGACAACTTTAAACTAATAGAAATGTAAACTACATTTAGTTTGTATTTATTTTAATTAAAATAATTAAATTTATTTTGCTTTTGCTTGTTCTAATGATTGATTTACAATTTTTTTTTTATTTAAACATTAATTTAAATTATAGGTGATTTTTGTAATTTTCTTCTTTTATGTTAAATTTTAAAAATTTATTATTTAGGAAACATGAATGGCTGAAGCATGGTACATGTGCTACTGATTTGGATACTTTTGATACTGAAAAAAAATATTTCTGGCAAAGTCTTAAACTTCATGACAAATACAATATTCATGAGTAAGTTTCAGTAATATACTAATGTTATGTTACTTTTTCTATATAAATGTTTTTAACTTTTTATAATTTTTTTTGTTAGTTTTGTGGTTTAGTAATTTTTTTAATTTAAATATTTTATGAATTTTAATTCAAATGAATTAACATATGAACTATTTTTCCGGATAATTGTAATTAACTTGGGTAAGAGTTAGATTTTTCACATTGGATTCCTGAATTTTCAACAAATCCTCTTGTTTCAAAAATTTTATTTTTGTATGCTAAATAATTCTAAATGTTTTGTTATAAAACAGATTTCCAGGTACAAAATTTAATGCAAAAAAATAAAAAAAATTCCTTAAATCTATATATTTTTAAAATATTGGTAGAAGTATTTAAAATGGAAAAATGTTTATGCATACTGATCAAAATTTTATACTTTGAAATTTTTTTTCTTACTGGTTGGGTCTAGATTTTTCTGTTTAAAATATTTTTAGAATAACAAAAGTAAAGATTAAATGAATATATAAGATGTTCCTATTATCATTATTAATGATTTTAGAATGTCATAATAGACAGTAGAAATTTTCAATCTATAATAGCAATCTATTTTTTGTAATTTTAAAAATAGGAGCTTGCAATCATGTGTATAACATGATTCATAACTCATTTATCATTAATAAAGTGCTTCATTTAATAAGTCAGTGCATTGTGTTATATGTATCATATCGTCGGTCTAATTATCAGACTGCGTAACTCCATCTGGGATGCTAATTTGATACAGTAGGGCTAGACGTCAAGTTGTTTTTTATGTTCGCCAAGATAAGCGATAATATTACAATATGGTTTACTTTGATATTTTTATCTTGTGATATTGTTACAAATTTTGTGTAATGTACGCTTAAAATAGTGTAAATAATTTATATCTGGAAGTGTAATACATTAATATTACTTTCTGTTGTATTCATTTTATGTTAAAATCTTGCCACCACCTCCCTTCGAAATCTAGTTTTATTATGAAATAAAAAAATAGTGATTACACTGATTGAAGGAATAAATTAAAAGCGGAGCGCACACTGGGGCATGGCGTAGACAAAACAAAAGAAAAAAGCTAGGCCGTCATCTTGGATTTCATGTAACCCGACAATAACCGCTGCTTGGCGCGATTAAGGAATCTTGCCGAAAAGCGCTTGGCACATTGCACTCCTATATCAAATCAGTTACATCGGTGAAGTTATGCAGTCTGATAGTTAGGCCGACAATATATAAAATTACTAGCTGCTATCTGCCCGCTTTGTTGAGTATTTCCTAATGTTGTATGAATATATATTGCTTATATGTATAAATTATTGAAATCTAATTCCTAGCATTAAGTGTTCAATTGTGTTGAAGAACTATATTATAAGTCTTACTTCTTGTTTTAAAAAGGGTAGGATTTGAGTATCTAAAATTGAAGTAGAAGGATATTTTATTCTACCATCACCCCCTCCTCCAAAGTGGATTTCCACAAAACCTGTTCTCTGTGGATCTCTACTGAAGAAAATAAACATGCTGGCCAAATTTGAAGTCTAAAGGCTAATAGTTCAGAAATAGAAATTTTTTTTATCAATATGCCCTTTAGAGTTGATTTCCATAAGACCCATTCTTAGTGGACTTCAACTCATAAAACAAAAACCATACACATACCCAATCTCATTGCTGTAGGTTTAGTAGTTCAAAGACAGGAATTTGTTTATCTATACGCCCAGTAACTCCCCATAGGAATCTATTTCCATAAAGCCTGTTTTTAATCAATCTCTATTCTATGAAAGAAACATGCTCACCAAATTTCACATTTGTTGGTCTATTAATTTAAAATCTTGAATTTTTTCCTATAATGCCTCTTTAGCCCATTGCAACTCCCATTGGATGTTAATTTTTGTAAAACCTTTCCTTAGCTGACTTCTACTCCTTGAAACAAACAGGCCTGCCAAATTTCAAGTCTGTTGGTCTAATAGTTAAAAAATGAGAATATATATATTTATCTATAACACCCCTTCATAACCCGTTAGGGGTTGATTTTCGCAAAACCCATTAGAAAGCTTAACTCCTTGAAAGGAACATGCCTGCTAAATTTCAAATCTGTAGATTTAATTGTTCTGGAGATATTGTAGTGAGTGAGTTAGTTGCTTTTCTCATATATATATAACCTGTGGCCTGAAAGTTCGGTGAATGAGCCTGTAGAGGTCGCTGCTGTTCTAGTAAAATATCAACATGCCACACGTGGTGAAGGTCAATATCTGTTTGAACATGTTTGTAATTGGCAAGATTCCAAGTGCATTTATTCCCTGTTAGTTTAATGCCGAGCTCAAAAGGTTTATTGGGGATTGTCGCAGTGTACAAAATGGATCAGAGAATAAACATGTTGTATGGCAGTTCCTGGCCACGAATGGAGTTGTGACACTTGATCAACCCCCTTATTCACCTGATTTGGCACCTACAGACTTCTTCCTCATCCCCAGATTGAAGTCAGCCCTGAAGGGAAAGAGTTTTACGGATATCCATTGACATTCAAAGCAATGTGACGGCCGAGCTGAAAGCCATACCGAAAGAACTGTTTTACAGGAGTTTCCAGAACTTGTTCTCAACAGTGCATTACCATTCATGGAGATTATTATAAATGACAGTAAATTGTATTTGATGCTGTACAATACTGTATTTGAAATAAAAATTCATTCATTGAACTTTCTGGAAAACAGGTTGTATATATATATATATGTATGTATACACATATGTAACGATGTGGCAAGTGTAAGGAATTTCTTTATCTAGATCGTTATTAAGATTGATATAATATGGAGGGTATTGATGAGATAGTCTTGTTGACAGATAATCCACTTTTTTTAACACTTAGACACTTGAACAACATACGCAAACAAATATGGATGACACAAAGCACAAATAAGACATATGCGCATACCACATTGTGTCGAAGACAAAAGAGAAGGATTTTCTAGAGTCTCAGGGTTTTGTATAAAGCGGTAAACAGAAATTCCAAACTCATGACTTCCATGGAGGGAGCTTGCTATTGGTGGAAAGATATCCTATGATAGCAAATTACATAAGCTTACTTAAAAACACAGAGCTGTTAATTTTTAAGGAGACACACTTACGATAATTCCTGTTAGGCAGGTTAGCTAGTAATTATTTATGCTCAAGTCCTGAAGGCCAGGACCATTACAAATTAAAAAGTTGCTTAGAGAAATTAGATGGAATTATTACATATATATAATATGATACTTGCATCATAAGTAGAAATAGTTTTTTTTTATATTTATTATCAAAATGCATATGATTTTAAACTTAACTAAACTTAGTTGTGCAACAACCCATAAGGGCCAAGGCCTATTGTACCCACCTCAGTATATGTGACCTTGGGCTCTAAGGTACATGTACGAATGTTCCGATCAGGTGGTCAGTCTAACGCAAAACCCCCAGTGCTTAGCTCCCCAAGCAAGCTTGGAACTTGTTTTGATGACCCACTACAAAGATGAAAGCCTGAGTCAACCTTGTCCAGCCCAGGATTTGATCCCCGGACCTGTGGCATGGAAGCGGGAAACACTACCACTCAGTCTCCGGGCTTCATGATATGATTTTACTAGATTTTAATTTATTTTTGAGAATGTAGAATTCCTTTTTGTTTTTAAATGGGTTTTTATGGTACCATTTATGTATTGTTTTCATAATCCAGTTATCTGTGTAAATACTAGGATCGCTGTGTATATTTGTTTATATATTTTATGAAATTAAAAGAATGTTTTTATTTTTAAAGAAAAGTATAAATTGAAGGATCAATGTACACTAATAAAAAAAATTCAGTCTCCTTACATTATTTATTAAGTAAATTGCTTTTTTTTTTTAAAAAAAAAATTAGGTTTTTGCGTCGTGCTGGAATAATGCCCAATAAGAATAAACCATTATTGGTAAGAAGCTTTTCTTTATAAGTACCTGTTATAAAAGTTATTATTTTTATGTGAAATTTTTGTAAAGTGTACTACTGCAAATATTCTACTTGCAGAAAGAAAATTTGATATTTTTTCTAAAATTTTGGAAAAGTTAGAATATTGTGTGAGAAATTTACTTTATTGTGTATGAGAACAGTAATTTATGCATTGAATCTCATTAATACCTCCACATTAGAACCACAAAATTTTTTTTTTAATTTTCATGACCTTGTGATGCAATCAATCTTTTTATTTTGAACTCATAGTTTGAAAACTTTTGCTCTAAATTTTGCACTTTTAAACAAGTGAAATTCATTGTAAATTGGTTAATAAGGGGAAAATATGACTATTTGTAATATATTTATTATGTATTACTATAGAATTCACTGTCATAAGAAGAGTAAGTTTTTTCTTGCTCAAGAATTTTGAATAATTGTGTAGAAATTCATCTTCAAGAAAATTGTTGCTGAATGTTTTGTAGCTACTAATAGCTTGCTAATCAGAAAGAGTTCTTGCCTCTTGGCAGGAAATACTCATACTTATTAAAATTTGAGTTAAAATTTTCAGTGTTAACTGTTGTAAATATGATCTTTTGAAAGAAAGTCAAATATTAAGAAATTTCTGTTTGTTGAAATTAATGACTGTTTTAAAATATTTCTTGAAACATTCTCTGCTTTGAAATTAATGTTTATATTCAAATTATTTCTTGTATTTTCTGGTTTTCTAAGCTTGTATCATTTTAATTTCTATTACAAGCAATTTTATTTCATTTTTTAAAATATATTAATGATATGTATTCCTTTGATAGTATTATTCTGATAAAGGGTTTTAAAAAATCTTAGTTTACTTTTTCCCTTAATAGCTGTCATATGTTGAAAATGCAATACATTCCGCAGTCAATGCTACTGTGAAATTGTTTTGCAAAAATCATGAGGTAAATAGACATTTTCATTTCCAATATTCTTTTTTTTTATTTCAAACTAAATATGACATTTTGTAATCTGAAATCCTATTGCCTTTTTTTTCCCTAGGAATATCCTCAACCAATACTCACATCCATGTATGTATGCCTGAATAAGAAATTGGAATTGATAGACTGTGATAAAATTGATGAGCCTGTTTGTAAAAAAACATACGTATATTATTTACCTTTTGATAGATAACTCTATTTTCTTTATATTGTTAAAATTACATACACTCTAAAGTGTGTAGTATATATTTTTTTAAATGTATGTACTTCTGTGTGTGTAAATATAAGAATTATACTTTAATTGTATTGATATATATTGGGAGCAATAATTTTTGGTTTCCTTGTTTTAAAAAGATTTTATGTAAATTTTTTATTAATTGACAATGTAAATTAGTTTGTACAATTTTAATTTTCAGTTGGCTTTAACTTGATGTTTAATTACAATTTAGTATAAATTTTCCGTCGAACTTTACAATCTTTTGAATTTTTTAATGTTTGTTGATTGTTATTTATTTTAGATTTATTTTGATCAGTCTAGGAAACTGTTTTTAAATCATAAACAGTATTGGTTTTTAGATAAATATATGTGCATGTGTGTGTGAAATTTTATGACTAATTGCTCAATTTAGTTACATTCATAACTTACAGTTAAATTTGATTTTTAGGTATGTTAATTTTTAATTATTTATTATGACTTGACTTACAACTATTTATTCAATTTTTATACTTTTAAATTAACTATTTTATGACATCTTTTGTGTATTGCTATATTATAATTTTGACTTACTGACATATAAACTATATTTTATATATTGTTACTATGAATATTGAACTATGTTTTAAATCACTTTTGACTGAGATTATTTATGCTTGTAAAGAATCTTCATATATATTTTTTTTCTAAAAATGTATGTACATGTATTATGAGTTACCAATGCATAAATTATATCAACTTATTTGTGTGTGTGTGTATATATATATATATATATGTGGCGGTGTGATATCTATATGAACTAGTACCAACATCACGCGAAGACGATCGTTTTAGCGTGATTGGTTACGTACTCGCGTTCGGAATGGAAGGTACCCAGAACGAACCTTTCCTCCTTCATATATATAATTTAATCACAACCCAATAATCAATTAAAAAATATAATATTGCATTATAATCTTAATATTGAGAGCTTTTATTATTTACTAAAAAATACTGGCTATTTATTATATAAAAAATAGGACCAAGTAATGTATTAAGTAACCTAGAGCAATTTAATGTCTCTTTCAGATTAAAAATGTTTCAAAAAATGATTCATGATTATAAAAAAGATTAGAAAAATTTTAAACCATTAATGAAATATAAGGAAAAATTTTGTTATTTATACAAACTTAATTCTAACATTTAAAATAAATAAATTTTTAAAAGAAAATAAATTAGAACATTCTAGTTTTTATTGTCTTATATTTATATTTTTAGTGGTATTCATATTATTGAATATTTGACTGTCTTATATATATAAATGTTTTGAAAAATGAAAACCAAAATGAATGTTTAACAAGTTATGGAATAATTTTACAAAATTATTCTATCAAAAACTCTTTGAAACTTATTTAATACTTATAGTTTATTTATAGTATAGTTTTTTGAAATACTCTTCTCTTCTAATTTGTATATGTTCATTTAAGTAGATGTGATTTTTAATGCATTGTGACTGTTCGATGTATCTTTTATGCATGAATATGTTTAAGAAGTTATAAAGATATTATTAAATGAAATGAAGTATTGTAAGTCAAAATATTTTTGACTTTATCAATATGTTAACTATTTTACTGCGTATAAAAATTTTAGGTATTTTTAATAAATGAAAACAATTTACATTTAAATAAATATCGATTTTGTTTCATAATTCTCAAAAGTGTTTCAAGTTATAACTAATGTATTTACATCTATAATAGAACAGAAATATGTTAAATAAATCTATTAAAATATGTATATGCATTCCAAAAGTTGAATTTATCACCATTTTTAGCTATGTCTATTTTTATTTATCCTTTAAAGAATGGCTGATTGACCCTTCCACAAAGGAACAACCCCTTGAAAAACAGGTGTGGTCAGAGAATTGACCAATTACTTATTTCCCCTTTAATAAAAAACTTTCAGATTACCGTATGGCTTATTAGAGTCCATAAACATCAACCACTTGGCAGGCTTCTCTTGTGTGCTGAGAGGAAGGAGTTCCTTATTGAAAGCTAATCTAGAAATCTCTTTTCCTTCATTTGCACTCTTCTACTATCAAAAGTATTTATTTTTTACATCCTTATTTTTGAAGCTGTTTTTCCCCCTCTCTTAACACAGCAATCTCTGCATTTATTTCATTCAAAATTCCAAAACATTGAAAAGGTTTTGCTACAGGAGAGATTCAGAAACTTTTATTTGATTTAAAAGATGAAAATTTTAGTGATTCTGATTGTGAGCTAGAAAAGAAAACAGAATTTAGACAGTTTGAACTCTGTTACTGAAGATGAGGTTGTCTTCCAAAAACAAAATGAAAATTTCTGGAAAACCCCTCAAGTATCACTGAAGCAAGTTTTACCATTTATTGGAATTAATATGATAAAAGGAGCCATTGTGAATCATATGTCATGAAAATTTCCATAGTAAAAAAATTACAGACAAGAAAAATATATTTGCCACCTGCATATTGTAAGCTACAATTCTGTCAGGAATCATGACCCAGCTAGATTGAAATAACAGAAGTTGAGATAAAATTTCTCACTTTAATTCTTTTAATTCTTGATGTATAGTAAAGGACAATGTACTGGAATATTAGTTAAAGTAAATCCAATACCACTTAAGACATCATTTTTTAGAAGTGTAATGCTAAGAAACAGGTTATTTAATTATTTTAAAAATAATTATATAATTCTCTGGTTGAAGCTGTTTTGGATTATGATTGGCTTTGGGAAGTGAGATATATGTGTAACTCTATAAATCATTCATTCTATATGATTCATTTGAAGAACTGTCAAAAGTTTAAGTAATTCTCTCTCTTTCAAAGGATGCAGGATATTCAACAATATATTATGCAAGATTTGGAATATACTTATAAAAAAATAGTTGATAAAAAAGGTTATGCTTTTAACGTGAGGGCATATTTGGGATTTGATAAGGAAAGAATTAAAAGTAATATATTAAATTATATCTGTTTGCGTAACAGTACTAGAATTGGCTGATGTATAAAGAACAAGGTACACTAATTATTTATAGACACTTTTTCTGCCACCAGAGTTGTTTAAACAATTTTTCATAGAATGTAAAATTAATTATTGTTGTGCTATGTGTTCAAGTAGAAAAAATAGGCATAAAAATTTTGATCTATCAGTTAAGTTTGGTAGCAGAATGATAACATAGCTGCTAAGATAAAAAAAAAACAACACTTCCATGCTAAGTTATATTTTTAATCCAGATGGGAATATAACAACTTTGTTCATTGGTATATGTGAAAAGCCTGGCTTAGTGATATGCTACAATACAAATATGGGATTAGTAGTTTTTAATGATCGTATGACTAATAGATATTGTTTTTGGCCATAAAACTCTTAAATTTCCCAAAGCATTTTTTCTATTAATTGGACTAACTGCATTTATATTAGATAAAGTTAAAACAGGAAATAAAATAAACCACAGAATATTCTGATTAAATTTAATTCAACAACTATCAAAGAATAAAAACATTCAAGCAATTTAGCAGCTCATAATAAAATGTGAGAAAATGTAGGCTTGTGTTGTTGCTTATGCCACCTGGATCAAGGTCGTCCAGATCAAGGTCCACGAAATTCGTCGTGCCCAAGGGCTAGATTTGTACGCCTGTCGTTAGCCTTAGCTTTGAGCACCATGCAGGTGACAGTACAATTTTGCTCGGCTCCACCCTAATTTTGAGGGAGAACATCCTAGGGTAGTGTCAAGGGCCTCTTCCCCCAACCTGACGAAAGAATTTGCGTCTCGACGGCTATTTAGAGTACCCCTATGCCGTGAAAACACTATACATTTACAAACATCCAGGCCCTTAGATGCAAAACTATTATTGATCTGAATAATCATAAAGTTCAAAAATTTATCATGTTGTAAATCCAAAGATGAGATGAAACACGTGCACGCACGCACATCATTCTTTTCTAAATTATATTAACATAGTATTGTGTGTAAATTGTTTTGAATATGATGTAGAGTAATGTATGTTGAATATAAATTTGATATATTTTTTAATGATTATTATATGCAGAAATTAAAATATAAGTGCATTTAAAAATTTGTAAATTTTGCATTTTCCATTTTTTTTATTAAAAATAATTTAATGATTATGAATAGCAATTTTCCTCTGAGGAAGTATTTTATAATAGAAACTACATTTTTTGGTTATGTTTTGTACAAAATCTTTCTCTAATTAAGATCATTATAATGTATTATACAGGGTGTCAGGGCTTAAAATATTCAAAAGTTATATCTTATTATTACAGAACTACCCATCGAACGTGTCGCTCTACACGCGTGGCGGATTTAAATTCCATTAACTAAAGTACGCACTGCACCTTTTGTGCTGAGGAATTCACATCTTTATTAATGAAGTCAGTGTAACACTGTGATTGTTGAATAATGCACGCACATGCGGCCGATTGGACTAGACCCAAAAATTCTCGGAGGGGTTTCCAATCTATCGATGTACAGTTTATTACATTTTGATGGGTAGCTTCGTAATAATTAGCCACATAACTTTTGTATACTTTAAGCCCGGATACCCTGTATTTTCAAAAAAGATTCACTTTTGCTTCTATTAGAGAATTTTTCATTATTTTGAATAAATTACTTTTTTAATTGTAAAAACGTTGACAGAATCTATTAAAACGTTACATCAAAAATGAAATTTGTTTTTATGTTAATAGTTAATGAGATTAGTATGTATAACTAAATATTTTATTTTTTTGGAAATAAATTTTTGATGCCAAATCTGTTTTATTTTTGCTTCATTATTTGAGTTATGATGTATGTTAGTGTTTTAAGAAAATGTATGCTACATAGAAGTTTTACTTAGAGAAGAGTTATAAGGTTAAATGTGGTAATTTTTAACACAAAATGGTTATGATTTTAATTTGTTTTCTTATGAAATAGGATGCTGTCATTTTCTTATAATGCAAAGAATTTTTAACCGATACTAAAAAAAATCATGTATATACCAGGTATAAAAATACTTCAAAATATTGTTATTAATTGTTGTGTATTTTTATTTATCTTTAAAATATATTTGTAGAGAATCTGAAGCATTTTTTTTTTTTTTTTTTTTGCATTAAATTTACACAGAAAATTTATGTATAAATACATAGTTTATTTGCTGTACAGAAACTCATTTTAGTTAACTTATGTTGGAATTAATGTAACAGTCTCTCTTCTTCAATGGATCAACAGCCCTGGGTGTCTAGTCTTCTCCAGGCACCTCTACTTTTAGCAACTGTTTTCCAGTTTTTATCCTTTAAAAATATTAAGATCTTTTTCGATGCAATCAATCCATCTTAGCGGGGTCTATTTCCCATGGGCTTTTCCAAAAAGATCTTGCAGCAGTGATCTTCATTCATTCTAGCCAGGTGACTGGCCTATTTAAGTCTCTGTAACTTGATGAATTTTACAATATCATGTTGTATGTAAATTTGATAGAATTATAAATTAGATCTTCTCCATGAATAACACTCTTTAAACTAAAAAAAAAAACATATTTTAAACACAAATTCAAATAACAATTCTCGAAAAGAAAGAAATCAAATTTTGTAACAAAATGAAAAATTGTACTTAATGTAACGAGGCTTGATAAAGGCTACTATGTCTAGTTTAATGGGTCAGATTTCATTGGGAGTATTTGAAGTTAATCAAAAGAATTTTAAAAACATCTTTAATACCTTCATTACGCCTTATTTGTATTGAATATTTTAAAAATTGGAATTGTGTAGTGTGTTGCTGTGTGTGTGTTTATAGAAAATTTCTGAAATTGTATATTTTAGTCTTTTGTATCTATTTATAAAGTGTTAGAAATACTTTTAGATTATTTTTTTCAATTACAACGATATATAAAATTTAAAACATTGGAATAATTAAACAAATCTATCAATATCCGGATTTTTTTTTTTTTTTTTAGTTATAGAAAATGTGTTTTTATAAATTAGTTTCAATTTCGAGGAAAATGCCGTGAAGAATATGAAAACCTTCAAGTAAAAAGAAAAGTTTTACTTTCATTGTACATATACTTGTATAGATTTACTGAGTGCGTGTTGCCTTCCCTATTTTTCAAAATTATAGAAGCTTTTTGTAATGCAATACACCTTTTTAACAAATTAAAAACGATAATACAGTGTCCAATAATGAAAAATTTTGCGAAATGCACTAAACTGCATCATAAATATAATGAACGCAACCGAAATATAATTTTATGGAATAGTAAAAATTGTGAAATATTAAAAAATAAAGGAAAAAGCTTTTTCTCAAACGGAGATTATTTGCGAGTCAAACTTTTTGTGCAAGATAATGCGCCAGAAAAGGAGGAAAAAAAAACAAAACAATGTGTGACTGTTACAGGCTGTTAGAAACGTTAAATGCAAAATTGAATGTGTTGTCTGATGACTTATTTTCAGCAGTAGCGTGTGGCTGCGGTAGTCTAGTGGTTATGGTCACGAACTCGGGGGGGTCGCAGGTTCGAGTCCTGGTGCCACCGAAGACCCACCGTGCACAGGGGGCTGATGCACGTTAAATCTACCAGGACTGAAAGTCCTCTCATTAGTGTGGTGAGGTAGTTTGGAGACTGGAGTGCCAAATCAGATTTCGTCCTTGTCACTTGATCGAGGTTCAAAATTACGAGGTTCGTCACCAGTAGCCTTCGTATTGCTTTAAAGAGCGCCGTTAATGTAACTCACTCATTCAGCAATAGCGTTCACAGACCTCTTATGAGGGTTGCATTCTAAGAAAATAGGCGTGAGGGTGTAAATCGGCTTTCGGATCAGGTAATTTGGTATTTTTTTATGGTATTCTGAATCATGAGCTCTATTTTAAAGAGCAATTTTAAATTACTCTCCCGAAATTTGGATATTAGAGACGACTTCATTTTTTAACAGGGAAATGATGCCAAGTGCACTGTTCTTAATGTACACCGCTGACGTCTCTATAACTGTCTCCAAATTCTGAAAATACCGCATAAATCACCTGATTTAAGTCTAGTATAACTTATTTGGCGAGAATTCGATTTTAAAATAGGAAAAGATATATGATATAAAAAAGCAAAATGTGAAGTAAAAACAATAATTACATAAGAATGGAAGAACATTGATGCAGAAGTTACAAAAAGCTGATGAAATTTATACCAAGACATTTAAAAGCTGTTGTGGACGCTAAAAAAGATGTCCTACTAAATACTAAATTAAGAAAGAAAGAAATGCAATATTTAAAGCTATGTGGAGATTTTTTTTAAGTGTACGATAAGACTTTTGTTGCGTAATTTTTTTATTATTAATTTTTCAAAATAATATAATATTTTTTGAAAATTTATCATGTTTTTTCAATTAGAATAAATTGCAGATATTATAAAAATATTACAATTCTGATATATTAATTTTTATTAGTTGAAAACATTAAATTTTATAGAAAATTGCAAGTGTACGAACACTTTTGAAGTCTACTGTACATAAAGGAGTTTCTAAACATTTAATTAGTGCAAATAAAATATACCTAAATGAGGTAGATGGATCTGCTACAGAATCTTCTAATGTAATTTATTAGTTAAATTTTAATTTAAATTAATAAAAATATATTACTTTTGTGACGTTTGAGATAAATAACCCGGTAGCGTGATATTTATTAATTTAAACAATTATTTACAAATTATACATTGATATTATTAAACGTATGAAAGAGATTATTAAAGTTCAAATGATGTGGTTTGTGAGACAGGAGTTTCTTTTGGGTTCCGCTCTCAACGGAGGTTATCAGACCATCCCCTTTCTCCCTCTCTCTCTGCCCTCTTCAGCTTCGGGAATTAGCGGCCGGCGTCTTTAGCTTCCAGTTACATCCGGCTAGTGAGCGGAGAAAAAGGTCCATCGTGGTGTCAGAGGTTGCCGGGGCGATCCAAGACGGGACCACGCAATAATTCTAAAGTTGCAGGTGCTAATGCATGTGTTGTGATCCACAAAGATGCCGATTCACAGCTGTGTGGTGAAAAATTCGCAGCTACGTCACACCTTTCATTTTGATAATCTATTTTAATTAATAATCTTACATTCTGCTACATTCACAAAATGCTAGTTTCAAAACTAAGTATAACAAAAATAACTTTATTTTGGAATCGTTTGATAGAAAAAATCTCGCTTTGAAGAACAGAAAACAAATTTTTTAAATAAGTTTTATAATTAAAAAGAACATTTAAAATGTTTCCTAAGTTAATATTCCTAGTCCTAACTCGTATATATTAATGAAAAAGGCTATTATTGAATCCCACAACTTTTCAGCAGATTTAATAATATACAAATGAATTAAAAATCCAGGATAAATATAAGGAAAAAAAAAAAGATAAAAGAGTTACAAATAAAATTTCAAAGAATGCATAGTATACACAGATAAATAAATGATACAAATGTTTTTCCTTTCAATAAAAATTTTAAAAAAGTCAAACTAATTTTTAAAAATAAAAAAATATTTATAAACTATTAATTTTTATAAAGCATAAATATTCTATATCATTACGTATTCTTACTTTATAGTTGTTATTCGAATTCCTTACCTTTACAACTACAGTGTAACAAGAGAAATTGCATGGCATTTTTTTCTTTTTACCGAAGTGACTTAAATATTTTTCTTTCGTTTTATTTTTTAAAAAATTTCAACTTCTTATTTCCGTTTTCCTCTTTATTTCGCTTTAAATTCCTTATTTCCGTTTTGCCATCTAAAATTAATATTTTTATTTCTGTTTTGCCATTGCTATAATTATTTCTTTTTTTCCGTAATGCCATCGAAGGTATAAATTTCTAGTTTCCATTTTGCCAAAACGGCTAAAATTTTTATGTCCCGCTATTCCTAAAAAAAAAATTTATTTTGTTATTGCTATCAATCAATGGATTTGTTTTTTCCTGTTTGTATTTTCAAAAATAAATTTCATTTGTTTCTCTTTTTTAATAAAACTTATGTTATTAAACTGCATCGTTTGCAATTAAATCACGAATGTTTTGATTTTTTTCCTTCTTTTTTTGTTCTTGCTTAAATTTGTTTTCTGAATATATAAAAAAAAATATGCTTAGTTAAATTTTATAGTTATTTTTGCTTATAATTTTTCTGTGTGTGTGTGGTAAGTGTGGAAAAAAATTTGCTTTATTATAATAAATTAACAGATTGTTTGAAGTGATTATTTTTCGTATTTCAAATTCTTTTTCAGTTAGAATATTTTTTTGTTGTTCATTTTTAATAATTGTTCTACAATGAAAAACATTGGTCCAGAATGAATTTTCATGATTAAAATCGCAAATTTAACACTAGAAAGACTGAAACACTATATACCAAAATTGCCCCAAAGCAGTCAAAATGACTGCATTGTGAAAAAAAAACAACTAATGTGTAAAGAAATTGGTTTAAAACTAATTTTTAATATTTTTATATTATTTACAGTCATATAACAAGTTATTAGTAAATATTAACAATAAAAAAAATTTACTACACTTGGGAAAAAAAATATATTCTAAATAATTCTATGAAATTGTGTCATTATATACATAAGTGTTTTTCTAATTGAAATTAAAAAGCAGTCAAAAAATGACTTCCTTGGGCAATCTAGTGTTAAAATTATTCTTTTTTATATTCTTTACATTAATGTGTTTTTGTCTGTAGGAGAAAAATTGCTTCATAAAATTTTATTGTTTATTTTTGCTAATTATCTTTTACAAGATAAATCTTTTTACTGGGGAAAATTTCACTTTATTGTATTCAGTTTATAAAAAAATAAGCTAGAGATGAGTTTTTACTTTCTTCATCAGTTTTTATAAATATAGTAGATATGTAAGCCACATTGAAAGAAAAAAAAACATGTTTTCAGGTTTTATTTCCCTCTGGAAATCTAATTTTATGAAAGTATTATAAATGTGCATTATTATAGTTATTGTGTAAAAACTGTGTTATGTAAAACGGTTTGAATTATTCTACGATATTTTATATGGATTAAGACTTCCTCAAGTCATCATTTTCAACTAACTTCCCATTTGATACATTCAAAAATTTATTTTTTTCTGTACAATCGTAGCATTTTAGAAATCTTGCTTAATACTCGTACGAAGATGAGGCTCATACCGGAATATGAATTTTTTTAAAAAGGATTTTGTGATTACTTGTTCTTATTTTAAGTCCTAAAATTATAATCAAATGTTATCGATAATGTTTTTATTGTCCATGATTTAAAAACAAATCTAAATCTAATGATATCACATTTTTAAAAATTTGCTATGATGTATGAACAAATCGAAATAACCGGTGTTGATTATATAAAACGTTCATCGTCATTTTACTAGAAAAAAAAGGTTTCTCAAACATTTTTTTTTTTTTTTTGAACATTTTTACATTCTAAAATTTTCCTGTTGATATAATATTCAGCCTTTAATTGTAATTAAATGCTTTTAATATCATATTCTGATTTTTTTGCTATTTATAAAAAATTTTAAATACTTGTGAACTTTTTAGAAAATTAATTTTTAAGGAACACATGAGAAATTTAATACGTCCATATTTGGTATGTAAGTAAATCCTATTTTAATTTTTATATCCATATTCAAATTATGTGTATGGCTCTAATTGTAGTCACTGGCGTAGCTAGTTCTGAGTGGGCCCTGTACCAAAATTCCTTGGGATCCCTTTTTTGGAAAATAAATTAAATTGATCGCATTAATAAAACTTATTCGAAAGTGCCAAAATAGGTATACATGAAATACTTGATTGCTTAACAATTAGCCTAATTGTTTAATAGGTGTCTTTCTCGGTTTCTTTTTCGTTAAACACATTTATAATAACACCCATAGGAGAAGAGGATTCTTGTTTTTTAAGTTTATCTATTTCTATCAACAAAATTGCTAAATCGGATAACCGATCTTGTCCTATGGATGTTCTAAAATAATTTTTAGCTTAGAAAAATTTATTTCAGCTGTTACAGTTGTGACCAGAAAGGTCAAAGGTAGCAAGTATTCTGTAATAACATCCGAAAAATTGAAGGCGAGATTACTGAAATTAAATAACTATAATTCAACAAGCTGTTTGATGAATGGAATTTCTGCATTTCAGATTTTAAACAGCTTTTTAAGTCAATTAATTGTTACAATATATTGTGTGTGTTAAGTCCTTATCACACATGTTCACTAACTGGTTTTGTAACCAGATTTTTTATTTCTTTGATGATAAGATTTATCTAGCTATAGGATTTCAAAACTATTACTAAGATCATGGTGACTGAAATCTTCGTCGGGTTTCAGTTTCTGCGTCTGACAGAACACATCTGAGCTGAAATCACACACATTGATTTTTAAAAATGATTCCGGATCTAAAATTCTCACATCTCCCGATAACCCCAGAACCGGCCATCTAGGGGGCACGGTGGATGCTATGCACAGGGGATTTGAGATTGAGAAGGCCGCACCAAGATCAAGAATTTAAAGTAATGTACTATTTGACATGGAAACTTGACAAAATTCCTATTAATATAAGTATGATGGAAAATATCCTTTATCGTAAACATTATTGTTGTAAATCTCTGAGTTTCGATAATCTTCAAACTAATTCTTGATAATGAGAGTGCTTAGTTTTTGTTATTTGATTCGGAGAATTCCCGCTGATCCCACTTAAACTGGATATTTTAGAAAAAACGGACTGGTAATCCAGAGCCTTTTTCTCATGTGTGTGTGTAATAATTCCCTTCTGTATCCTTTTATAATGTGAACTCTTTTTAAATAATCTTTAAATAAGCTTTTAATTCTTTGGTTCAAAATTAACGCGTTAATCTTAATCGTAATCAAATTGTAATATTACATCAGAAATCTCTTTCCCACCCGTTTTAACCAATCACAGTTCTTGTTACAAAGGAGTCACACATGAGAGAGACCTTCATTGCCAGTATAAAAGCGAAAGTCTTTTGTGCTCATCTCTCTTTTACCTCGCCCCTCCCCCTTTTTTGGGTAGTTTTTCCCCTGGCTTCCTTCACTCTTTCGCCATCCATTCTGAGCAGAAGCGCTGTGTTGCTCGCCATCAATCTTATTTTCGTTCTCATCTCTCTTTGTCTTTGTGCTCGTCCTCTGTGAAAATGTCGCTTCTGCTATATGTGTAGTGTCGTCCATTCCTTGTGTTTATTGTTTAAGATATGAATGTTTGTGTGTCTCACCATGTTTAATAAACAAGATTTCCTGTCACAAAGGACTGCCTCATCAATCCCATCAATATAGAGCATCAACTATCATAAATAACATTGACTATAATCTACGTACAAGTAACCAACATAAATTCTATTGTACTACTGTGACTAATATTTTCTACAATCTTGACTAGTTATACTTAGGTTTTATAGCTATATATCTTTATATATAAAAATCTTCTGTGCGTGTGTATGTGAGGCCCAGTGGCTCAATTGGTAAATCGCCAGCCTTCGGTGCGGGTGGATCCAAGTTCGAATCACGGAAAAAACTTTCAACACCAGGTACAGCCGATAGAGTGTGAACTCACATTGATAACCGCTGAAACTCTCCTGCATAGTTCCTCCCACTGCCTCCTTCCACGTCCACCAATCAGGGAAGGCACTTTCCATAAAGGCCCATCAACTTTCGCGCCTCTATACAACAGTATGGGACGGAGGAGCGCTCCAGTTCCCAATGATATCCAGCGTCGTCGTCGTGTGTATGTGACTAAATTCCTCCTAAACGGCTGGACCGATTTCGATGAAATTTTTTGTGTGGGTTCAAGTGGATTTGAGAATGGTTTAGAATCGCAATTCGGTCCGATATCGCAATTAGTTAAAAAGATATTAATTAAAAATTTTCAAAACATACAACTCAACATTCACCTGCATTGTTGTAACAACGTTATTGTTGTAAAAAAGACGTAAGTTGGCGTCGAAAATCGATTTTCAACCAAACTGGCCAAACCGGGTCTTTATTATTACAAAAATGCAGAGGAATCATGCTTTTTAGCATTTTTAGTTAAGGTGCCTGACTAGTAGCGAAGACATTTTTTTAAAATTTTGCTGAAAATTTATTTTTAAACTCATTTTTTGTTTAATTATAACTGAAAACTAATAAAAAAAGCAAAAAAAAAAAATTCTTTCAATGTATTTTTTTTAAATATGGCCAATTTTAGGATTAAATTAGACGTTATTTGCACGTTACGTTAAACATAGTAAAATAAATTCTAATGCATAAAATTTTAAAAAACCCATATAATTTTACTCAGAAAACAGTTGCTGATGAATTGACCTAATATCTTTGAAAAATTTCAATTTATTACTGAACTAGAGGTCAAAAAGTGCACGCAATGCAAATTTTTCAAATATTTCACATTTATCACACAGAAAAAAAATCATAAAAAAGATAAACATGCTGTTTTTCCTTAATCCCTACGTCACAGCATACATACTCATACTATAATAATGCACAATTATACAAAATTTCAGACAATTATCTGCAGAACTTTTTGAGATATCATGCTTACCGTGTTGTAAAATATCAAAAAATCTGTTTCAGAGAAAAAAATGCATTTAAAGATTTAAAATTCAAAATTTTAAAAACTATACTGCTAAAAAGCCCTAAAACCTCTATATATCAAAAGAACAAACCTTTTCAAAGCAATTATGAATATTATATACTTTCTTCAAACTTTTATCTTTTAATATCTTTAACAACTTTATAGTGTCAAAAAGCTTTTTCTTAAAGTCTAAGTACATAGTTTACGAAATACAGATTAGACAAATAAAAAGCACTTTAAACAATCTTATTGCATTAAAAAATAAAAACATTTTACATAGAAAAACAAATATATATTCTTCCATATTAGTTTAGAAGTTAAGAAATATTTAATACAAAATATATTTGTGTTGTTTTAGCAGTAAACATTCACGAAAAAGCTCTTAAAAAATATTGTTTATCACAAAGGTTATCATAAATTAGAATAAAAATCATGCAAAGAAGTACTTTAAAACCCTCCATTTGAATATACTAAGCCTTCTGTTTTTTCATCCTTAGTTATTTTGGTTTTTCTTGCTGCTTTTCTTTTTTTTCGAGACAATTTTGCAATCGGTAAAGAGTGTCGTAAAGATGTTGAAATCCGTTGTTTATCAAATTTAAGTAATTCTTGAGCAACATTTTCAGGAAGGGTACCATTTACATTTCGAATTACTGATAATATACCAGCATAACCAGAATTAAAAAGTATTAGAGCTAATAATGCACCCAAACGAAATGTTTCCAATCCAATAAATATATTTTTGGGAACAATATTCCACAATATGTTGTTATAACTTTCGTTGCAATTCTGTGTCTTACCATGAAGACATTTTTTCAACAAATTTTCATTACACAGTTTTAGATATGTAGGCTTTATTTGGTTTATAATTTTATTAGGAAGTCCTAGCTGAATTTATTTGAGGGGACTTCCTGCTTCTTTTGCCCTTTGGTAACGACACCAACTCTCAGATCCTTCAGGACACTGTCCATGCAATGGATTATTTTTTCAGATACACAGTGGAAAAATGCAGCTATTACACTACTCATCATCTTTTGTAGATTACCTACATTGCTTCGAATAGCTATTACATAATAGTTCTGAATTTTGTCAATTAATTTATCAGTTAATTTATTTTTCCCTCCCAAACCTTTCATCGTTTTTTTTAATTGACGCAACCTCCCCCCTACACGTTTCTGTACATGGCCTATACACTCGAGTCTGGTTACTGTATTAATTCCATAAAAGTTTTTAACAGATTCATATCCTTTCGAGTCCCCATCTCCGTAGTATTCATTGTACTGCACATCCCTTACATTTGATCTCTCAAATATACGGTAGGCTCCAACAACTTCCATGTTCCCCGCAGAACCTTTATAGTTCAAACATAAATGTTTTGATGATTGGCTATTGCCTTTCGCGCATATGTGGCAATATTGCGTCATAACTTCAATGTCTAAAATTTTACCGGTATCAACTGATATGGCACTTACACACCCATTCAAAGATGAGTAGCCTCTGCGTTGCCAAGTACCATCAATAGATATTCCACATTTAGTGAAACTATTTGAGCCTTTGATTTCACTCAATGCAGCGTTGTTTTCTTGAGCAACACGTTCAGTTGCTTTCAACAGTTTCCTTTCTTGATTGCGGAAAGCAAGTTTTGACAGAAAAGGTAAACCGAGGAAAGCACATAACTTTTTACCAGCAGAAAATCCTTTCCCGATTATCCTTAGCCCCAAAACAATTGAAGAGTTTATAAGACAAGAACCTTTCATCTTTTCTGTCGTAGGGAAACCTTTAAAGAAGGAGCAGTTTTTGCACTTTAGGTTCATATGTGAGCATAATCCACTGACAGAATCTTCTATAAGTTCTAAGCCCTGAGAATAACAGTCAGGGCAACAAACTATAGCAAAAATTGAAATTAAAGTTGTCAAGCTGACAATTCTATTGTCTTCATAATTTTCAAACAATCTTTCTGAGAAAATATCCAAACTTGTATGGCTTGATTCCAACTTTTTGGCACTAGCGGATTCAGTAGAATTGGGCTCAGATGTTTCATAATTCTCATTAATAGCAGCGCGAATGGTATAACGATTTCCAGTAAATCGGCGCTTCTTAGACCTCCCAGATCTTGATTTAGCCATAATTAATCAATATTTTGTCTTAAAAAAGACAGTTTTTTTTATAAAATATATCAAAATAATAAGTTAAATGAGGAGCGAAGAATCGAGTAGCTAAAACATAAGCAAATCGAAAAATGACAACAAACCTGTTAAGTTGTTGCCAAATTTTACTAAAAACTATTAAATAATTTTATAAAAAATATCACCATATTCAGTTTTAATATTACCAAAATTAATATTTTATTAATAAATTCAATAAAACTCCAAAAAAGAGTAAAAATCTTTCAAATTCAAAGCACTTCCGGTTTCGATTTCTAACTTCCGGTTCGTTTTTGTTGTTCTCACTTGACATAAAAACTGCTATAACTTCGTAAATAATTGAAATACAAGCAAAAGTAAGGTATTTTTAGAAAGAAAAAAATTCAAATATTAAAAATATCAAATAAAATGTTTTTGACATTTCCATCAAAATTGATGATTTTTCACTAGTCATGCATCTTAATATCTTTTCAAATAATCTTTATATATATATAAATCTTCTGTGCGTGTGTATGTGACTGAACTCCTCCTAAACGGCTGGACCGATTTTGATGAAATTTTTTGTGTCTATTCTAGTGGACTCGAGAATGGTTTAGATTCACAATTCGGTCCGTTCGGTATAGCACAGTTAGTTAAAAAGATATTAATTAAAAACTTTAAAAATCTGGTTTTTAGCGCCAACTTTGATTTGCCTGCATTGTTGTAACACTGTTATTGTTACAACAATGACAAAAGTTGGTGTCAAAAATTGGTTTTCAGCCAAACTGGAATTTCATGACGTTGCTCTGTTGACTGTATTAATTAACTTCGTTTAAAAAATAAATTCTTTTAACTTGAAATGTATTATTAAAATCTCAATTTCTACAATGTTTTACATTTTTTACAAATTTCTCATGGATTTTTTCTAATTTAAATTCCTAAAAAAAGGTAAAACTATTTTTTAAACAGTTTTGTACATTTTTTAACCTTTCCCAACGCTGCCAAGTTAATTTGAAACAAAATATTGTAAAACTTCAAAAAAATTTTGGAATTTTGTAATTAAAAAAAATGTGCTTTTTTTATACATAAAATATTTTTAAAGAAAACGTTTTTTCCGTTTTGGGGAGCCGTAAAAATACAAAGAAAAGAATTGGAAAAATTTCCAAATACCAATAATAGTTAATTATGGGAAAGCTACCTCAGAACTCAAGAGTTTGAGTGCTTATAGTGCACGTGCGGAAAAACAACTTAATGAGAGTACGTAAGCAGATAAAGGATTTTTCTGTCATATAAGAGTTTTCTTTTTGAATTTTCTTTTATAATGATTGTAAATAATGAATTTTCCAGTAATTTTCTATATCCAATTTATTAATTTGAATTTTAAGAAAGTATTCATTGTTTCATGTATAAAATAATTAATATACGATCTTAGTTTTTAATATTACATCGCAACTGATAGTTTTCTTTTAGAGAAATAATTTACTGAAAAACCTTAAAATATAGAAAAATGCTGCCCTGTTTTTGTTAAATAGTACTATTTCCTTTTAAATCTTTTTTTATATAAGGAATGTAAACAAATTTTTAGGCTTTCCCTCATAGTCCTTTTTTCATAGTTACATATATTTAATCGAAAAATTAAACATCCAGATAAAAGCAGTCATTTCATAGCTAACGGTAGCCATTTTCTGATTCATTATTTAAAGAAAATTGATATAAATTAATGTACTGCATTTTGTTATTTATTATTAAATTATTTATTTAATAATAATCCGTACATTGTCTGTCTTCTTTAATCGAAAATAGAAATTTGGAAGAAAAAAAAAGGTCTGATCCCTCGGGTGGGAAAAGGGGTTTTATATTTAAAAAAAACCCATACAACGCTGGGCTGAACTGAGGGAAAAGAAATCTGTCTGACAAAGAGAAGAAATTTCTGAAAAGGGGATTTAAATGTGACATAAATATAGAAATCACTCACATTGCTCACACACACTCACAGAAGTGCTGGCATCCAGAGATAAAGTGAAAATTTCCATGGGGATAAAGATATACCCAAGGAAAAAGCCCGTGCAACGCCGGGCTAAGTGGCGAAAAAACAGACCCGCCCGATGGGGCAAAGACGTGGAAGAAACTTCGAAAAACAGTATTTTAATAACATTAATATAGAAATCACACACACACCAGGAAGTTCTGACACTGGGAATCTTCCAAGGCATAAATCTGTACACTTAAAGAAGCCCGCGCAACGCAGGGCCATCCAGCTAGTATATATATATATATATATATATACGTTGTTTAAACAAAAAAGTAAAACTACGATAAGTTAAACTAGTAACTTCCGAATATGCATACAGTACTACTTTGCCGACAACGATTGGTTGGAAACGAATGGAAAAAATTTAACTGGAGCAAGAGTGGTTTGTAAATATATGAATATTAAAGTATATGCTGCAATCAAGTGCAGAGGCGCAAAATATTGTAAACATAAGTTACGAAGATGCACTGTCGTTTGCTTCACATACGAGGTTAAATTCCCCTATGGTGTCTAGAAAAAAAAAAAAAAAAAAAGAAAAAAAGAAAGAAAGAAAATCTGCAGGGGAAAAAAAGTAGAGCTAAATTTCAAGAAGTCACAAAAGTACATCTGTTTTCTTCGCTACGAAGTAATTCTGGTGATAAAATTGCTCCGACTTCAGAAATTGAAATTCAAGTTTCAACTTGAGAAGATAGTTCCGCGCAAATTATACAGTTTTACAATAAAAATGTTGAATATGTGAAATTTTCGTTGAAGTACCTTATGTCTTTATAAATATGATTGAATCATAAAATAATGCCCTATCAGACCGGCGCCGACAAGCATCCAGCATTTATACAAACGCAGTCGCACTATTTCTGTAGCCATTTATTTTTGTGCAATAATAATTCTCATTTACAATAATTTACTGGTCCTGTGCATAATACCTGCAATTAAAACATACTTAGGTACCTGTTTATTCAAGTTTCAACTAAGAAGTAAGTACCAATACATATTTCTAAATTATTTAAGTAGGAAGATATTAAAGTTAAGATTAAGTATTTTCTGTATTTTCAATTTTTCAAGTATTGAAAATATCGGGATTTCCCATAAATATGTATGTTGTCTTAAAATTTGTGATGAGTAACTTAATTACTTCTATAGGATGGAAAAAAATAACAATTATTCTATATGGATTATGGAGATTCACCGCGAATGTGTTGGATAGATGTAAAATAATGGATAAATATAAAATAGTCTTGATTTTCGTAATAAGTCAGTTTTTTTAAGTATAGGTAGCAACAGCAAATAATGGATGACAACGAAAAAACAATATTGATTTAAAGTGGGGCAAATAATTCTAGAGTTTACTTTTATAAAATCCCCTTTATGATGGACCAATAAATAATAATAATCAGCGTTTTAGGTTTTAGGGAGTATAAAAAAGGATTTTTTTCTTATTTTTTTTAAAATTAACTAGGTACTTTTTTTCAATTATCTCGGAAATATACTATATTGTTTTGTAAAAATTTGTTAGAATATTTATATTTTGTTATGCATGTACAGTTGGTTGCGTTATTGTAATTTTATTATCTAAACTTTTAAATTGATTTTCTGGAAAATCAAGTGCTTAATTAACAATATAAATATGCCTGGCAGAAAATATAAAAGTTTAGCTGAAAAACGAAATTACTGTTAAATCGAGAAAAAGAAAAAAATTAAATGTGTCAAAAATTCAACTTTTTTTACAATGGAACAAAGTAACAAGAATATTACATACGCAGAGTCATTAACAAGCGAAAGGGAAAGGAACTTCGCCAAAGAAAGCGAAGAAACACAACAAGCAAATATTAATGATGAAAATGTGCAAGATTTCAATGACCAGCAGCCTTTTGAAAAGGATATTCTTCAGCCAGAGGCCATCAGTAATGCCCCGACCGAAAAGTGTTTAGAAAATGTTGGGTATGAGTTTGAGAAATATATGTTGACGTGGGTTCGTGGCCTAAATCGATTATATCCTTTCACATGAAATGAGTTATTTTCAAAATAAAGATCCAAACAATATATATTCTGTTTCGGTAAGAGAATACAAAGAAAAAAAATAAACCATTTTCGAATAATCATTTAATTAAAAAACTTAAAAATGGCCAAGTGCTGGAAAGATTTTGGTTAGGTTATTCAACTAGTATTGGTAGTGTTTTTTGTTTGACCTATACTAACTTTTTCTAAAACAAATTCTCAATATACAACCGACTTTTCTGATTAGAAACAGGTAACAGTGATTGGAAACAGTTGCTTAGAAAATCATAAAAATTCCATTGAACATAAAAATTCAGTGTTAGTTTGGTTGACTCGAAAAGAAATTAAGTGTTTTAGATAGACAGTTACAGGAGCAACTAAGAAAAGATACAGAATATTACCATTATGTTCTCAAACGGGTTATTTCGGTAGTAAAGTATTTGGCTATAAGATATTTATCAATTAGAGGGGTACTGAGGAAGTTTTTGGTTCTCCACATAATGGTAATTTTATGGGTGTCCAGGAAGCTATCAGAGTTCGACCCATTCATTCGTGAACAGCGAGAATTACGACCAAAATAGTTATTATCGTACTTATCAAGAACAATATATGAGCAAATAATTGCGATCATGGGCAAAAAATTCTTAAGGTATCTGACTACGTTCTGAACCGTGATTTTGCAAAAGCGCGTAAATGGATAATATTTATGATATTTAGTGTCACTTAGATTAGAATACATGTATACAAATGTTTTAAGGACATTATGACAAAAAAATTTATTTAAATACAATATTTTGGCAAAAAATTAACTTAGAATAACCTTTTTTCCAAATGTTCCCCTTTTGTAAAAAATGCTTCTATTGTATTAATATTTTGCCTGTATTCAGCTCAGACCTCTCTACAGAGGCTCAACTAGAATTTTTGAAATGCATAACTCGGAAGTCGGTTTATCCATGTTTTATGAAAACAGAAGGGAGAAATTTTAAGAAAATACGCCGATAATTATTTTAAATGGTTGTAACTCTGAAAATAATTTGAATTTTTCAAAAATCATAGTTGAGCCTCTGTACAGAGGTCTGAGCTATATACAGGCAAAATATTAATACAATAGAAGCATTTTTTTACAGAAGGAGAACATTTGGAAAAAAGGTAATTCTAAGTTAATTTTTTGACAAAATATTGTATTTAAATAATTTTTTTTGTCATAATGTCCTTAAAACAATTGTATACATGTATTCTAATCTAAGTGACACTAAATATCATGAAAATTATCCATTTATGCGCTTTTTTAAAATCATGGTTTCGAACGTAGTCGGATACCTTAAAAACAATTACAACTCAAATAAATAATGTGATGATACAAAGTACTATTCAATTGTGATGGATTAAACACCAGATTTGTTCCACAATGACCAATTTGCTATTGTACTACGATATTGTTTTCGGAGAAAAGTGTATGAAATATCATTAAGATTAGCAGTCACAGTGGCTTAAGCTTATTTAATTCTCTACGAGAATTTTTAGAAACAAATGGACTGCTATTGGATAACTCTAGGGGACAGTCATTTGACAACGCTGATATGTCCGGTCGATATAATCGTGTGCAAGCTCTTTTAAAAGAAAAAAAAATAAGTTCTCTAGTTATGCGACGTGTGCTGCACTTCCTCTTAATCTGGATGGTGCAGAATCAACTCACTGAAATCGTGAACCTCTTTGGATTAGTGCAACAAGTATGTTTTCTTTTCTGCTTTGACCCATAGGTGGGAACTTCTAAATCGTGAAATTAAACTGAAGTTTACCTTAAAAGGTTTAAGTCAGACCAGATGGTCTTGTCACTACGACGCAGTTGAAGCCTTAAAAGATAATTATGATAATGTAGCGGTGGTATCTATTTAAGCCAGTAACAGCCTCCGGACTGAAGTGATCATTTTAGTCTAGTGGTTAAGCTACGTGCTTACAGAAACGAAGATGGCGAGTTCTAATATCCTTCAGTGATATCATGAATATTTTTAAGACAATTAATGACAATGAGAAAATTGATTTTTCAAAAGAGGCAGTTATTTTATTTAAAAAATTAACAAAACTCGAAACTGCCATTTTAGTTATATTTTGGGAAGAAATTTTAGAAAAATTTAATTCAATTAACAAAAAATTACAGGCTCCTGGTTTGGACATCTGTGAAGGGAATAAGTTAATTATGTCATTAACAAGTAATATAAAAAAAAAATTAAGTCAATTCCTACTTAGATCAACAAAGAAAAGTTTTATTTTAGCTACTTTTTATTAAATAGTTACAATTAATATAAATATGTATATACATATGACAGAATCACAACATTAAGTGGTAATTATTTTTTATTCATTATCATTAAAGTATTGTTATGTAGATCCGAGGGTTCGGGGATTTTATGCAAAACAATCACAAAGAAAATAAACAGTTCTTTAAGAGCGATGCGAGTTTATTATCAAAAATCCAATCCTTTAAACACAGGATTCAGCAGCAATATTCACAGAGTAAATATCCGAAGGTCTTCACACCTTCAACAGCAATCAAATACAATAACCAGTGTTTAAAAATACACGTAAGTAAAGATTATTCACAAGCACAGCCGAGCTAATCGCTAATCAAAACAATCCTCACTACTCGCTGGTTTAATCCAGACTCATCGCCGTACCGGCGAGCATCTTTTCTTATAGGCGCGACAGAAACTTCCAGAAATATAACTGCTCGTGTCATTGAACGTGACACTAGTGGAGAGATCTACTACTTTCTAGAAGATTCCAGAGGGTTCCGAACTCGCCAACATGGTCGCCAATGACGCCAAAGTCGCCAAATTGGCCACCAAAAATGATGCCAACTTGGCTCTACCGTCAAGATTTCGCCAAGTTCTCATTGAATCGCCATTATAACGTAAGGGGCGGCGTTGCTTGTGAATGGTACAATTTTAACATGCAATAAACATAACACATAGAGTAATATAAATGCATTAAACACTCAAATACAAATTATTTACACTATTTACACAAAATTCGTAACAGTATCGTATTTTCACCCAAAACAATCATATATATAAATTTCAGTTCAACTGAATACTTTAACACGTGAGAAAAAAACCTTTTCAAGTTTCGACACAAGTCGCCAAAAGGGTCGCTAAGTCGCCAAAAACGATGCCAACGTGGTTGTGTCCTCGTAATTCTTTAAATTAGTTTTAATCAATTAATTTTTATTAATTATTATTATATTATTGTATTATCATCCAAAATAATCATGTATATAAAATTTCAGCTCAATTGAGCGCTTTAAAATGTATTTTATTAACGATTGAAAATTCCACCAAGATAAATGAATAAATAAACAAATATATAAATAAATAAATATATAGAGATTGTGAGCTAATAGTAGGAATTAAAAAACGTTTATGAGCAACGTACGATACGAATTAGATCAAAAACTAAAGGAGTATAAAGACTCAGCCAAAAAATTAAGTCCTAGGGTAGGAACAGAATATAGCGATGTGGACAAGAGACGAGTTATTTCAAAATTTGCAGATAAACTCGCAGAAAAAGCTGTGCATGGAAGAGAAAAATTTAAAATAGACACGCTTATTGTTGTGTTAGATAAGCTAATCCTTGATTTAAGTAGAAGAAGCCAAGTATATATTATTATATACACACACATGCAGAATATAGTAAGAAATTTAAATTTTTGAAGAATTTGCAAGATCAAAGTAAGAAGAACGTCTACCTGGAGAGTGTACGCGCTATTGATTACTATACAGATGACGTAGACCAACATTTAGTATATGAAGGTGTTCAGTTCAAAGCTGATCTAACAATAAAACAAGCTGAGCTAGAATTCTATACTTGTAGTGATATGTTCAATTTAATTTTTGAAAAGAAACTTGTTGACGTTTTACCACAGATTTGTATATACCATTTTAAAGATTTTTTTAACGCTTCCTATTACTTGTGAAGCGGAGTGTGCGTTCTCTAAAATGTTCTATTTAGAAAACAAATATAGGACAACAATGACAAATATATATACTAGGCTTAATTATTTATCACTTCTTTCTATTAATACTGATTTCATCAAAGACTTAAAATGTGATGAGCAAATAAAAGAATTTGCCGCACAAAAGTGTAGAAAATGTTTTCTGTAAATTATGTAATTGTTTATAACGTATTTAGATTGTATGAAATAAAAAAAAGACTTAAGTTTCATATATTTTAATTTTTCTCGCACAAATTTTTTTTTACGAAAATGGCGAAAATTTTAATTATTTAGAGGGCCCCCAGATATTGTTAGCCCAGAGCCCCCAAAGGCCACGGTCCAGCCCTGTATGGGGGACTTGAAATACTATCAAATAATGCTTTAGTTAGTTTCTAAGTAATATATGAGAGTATCCTGAAACCGCTTTATACTTTTTTAGTTTTTGTACATATTTGCGCCACTTTACTTAAGTATCTTTTTAATATATATTTGTGAATACCTTCTTGGTAGGATCCTGTTTTGGTGCACTCTTAGGCACCAGTTAATTTTTTTGAATTAAGAGATAAGTTTGCCAAGCTAGCTTCTCTTCTTTTTATGCCCAAAACTAGTGACTAATATCTTTCGTTATAACTGGCAACCCTACTTGGCGCCATTTTGGCACTATTTCAAAAATCGTCCTAGTGTCGCTCACCAAAATAAGATTCTACCTACGTTTTTATAGTTTTGTGATTAAAAGATTACACAAAAATTTTGAGACGAAAAAAAAAAAATTATCTATATTAATATTAAAAGCAAATGTTTTATATACTTCCCCTTTCCAAATTTTTTTTAGAAAATTATCTTTTTCATGCAAAATTTTAGTTTAGTTCACCCTTTTGTTGGAGAAAAAAAAAGTACTAAATTGCACTAAGAACTTGTTTTTATGTATTTAATTCTGTGCTTTTATCCAATATAGAACGATAAGAATTCAAATTAAGAGATAAGATATATACATTAATGCAGGATACAACCTTGGTAATAATTTGAGATCGGTACATTATTCGTTTTTGGCGTGATTTTGAAATGCGCCAAATATATATCTTTGGTGGCTAGTCTAATGTTATCGTTTTGTAATGTTGTTCTAACTTGGCAAAATTTTACAACTGGTGGAAAAATCCGTAGTTACCGAAATTATATTAGTTTCACAATCATTTTCTTAATTAAGAAAAACATCGAGTCTGATTTTACACAATAATACACAAACTGTTGTTTATGCTAACCTTTAATTAAATCAATAAAATTTACAGACTGCTTGTTCAAATTGCTACATTTTAGTATAAAGTACCAAAGTACCAGAAAGACTCATACTTCAGGAACTCTTTGATAATTTTTTTCTTGGTCGTTTTGCCTTTTTAAATAAAGATCTCTGTTTCTTGACACCTCTTCGTTTCGCTTTATTGGAGGCCAGTTTCCTTGCAAATTTACTTTTGCGTAAAGCATATTTTCCATCTACCTTGACCAAGCGACCAATGTCCAAAAGCTTTTTCATAATAAGTTTTGTTTCGGGTTTGTTAGCAAGCCCGGTTTTCTTGGAATCTAAATACTTTCGAATCTGGTGGATGGTTGCCCTGTTGCCTTTGACATTAGAAACAGCCGTTATGATCCATCTGCGAATATTTGTCTTTTCATAAGAAGGCTTTAAACTGTCAAGAAGGGATGTTTCCGTCATCTTTATACTCAAAGGTTAGAAAAAGGATGAAATTTTCTTCCAATAGATAAATTTTAAAATGATTCGGACATTTATAAGATAAGAGGTAATTTTTTGAAATGCAGATGCCAGTGAAAATAGATATATCTGTTTGAAAATCTAGACCGTGATTTCGTGCATGAATTTAAAATCACGCGCCATATAATAGCGTGTGGTAGAAAGAGGAAGTGTAAGTAAAAAATTAACTGTGCCAGTAAAACTTTTTATGAATCCACTCATTTTTAAAAATATTCATTGAAATGTTTTCATTAATTAATATATATTTGATTCTATTAATGATATATATTAATGTTTTAAAAAAGAATTTATTTTCAAAATGATGTGGTTTTTTTATCAGAAGTTAGCTGTTAGATTTAAGGACCCTGAACTAACTTTCTATTAAAACGATATTATATGGGATACTCAGTGGCAAGTTTTTATTTTTTGCTTTCTAGGATGGGTACTTACGTACCGTCGACCAATCTTGTCAGATCTAAAGGTGTTACTCAATGCCACGACATGTAGACACTAGTGGAAACTGTTTCCGCACATATTCCAACATAATAATAATAATATCTACTACATTTGACCACATTTTTCTTTTTGGATTAGTGTCGTATTTTAATTTTGTGAAATTGATCAATGTTATGATACATATGCACCCTAGGGCGCATTTAGTTATATAATTTTTTGTGTAGAATAGTAATGAAAAAAGTTTTTACCTATCAAATCAACACTTCCTTGTATCTGAGAGATGTGAATTAGACGCAATCAAACATTTAACAAAATCAAAACATAAAAAGAATTATATATAACTTTCAATTATTAAAATGTTCTTAGGTCAAAAATAAAGATTTTTGTCAAAGTTTATACAAAAAAAGGTACTTACCTATTGTACTATCAATAAGTTTTGCCAAATGAAAAGACGTCACCAATTAAAAAAATGTTAACGAATACTATCTTCGTTATTAAACAGGTCTATGCCACCCCAACCCCCTTTCGAAATTTGATTTGATAATTTCTGCTAATGTTTGAGTTTTTTGGTGTGCTGAAACCAAAAATGAGGTCAATTTTTCTTCATCATGTACAGTTTTTGTTCAATCTTGAGTAAACACAGTAATTATATCGATAAAAAAAAAAAACAGAATTGTCTGAAAGTTTTTATTTATTTTCCTCTTATTGTTAGTTATAATACCAAATTCATAAATCTGTACAGATAACAGTTTTTCAAAGAAAGCAATGACGCATATTTAATTGTTTGTATGAAAACGAGTTTTTTTTTCTCTTGAAAACTTCTTGAGAGTTTCCGGGTATAGGATATTTTTTTTTTCAGATGATTCATTACATTCACATTCTACCTTCCCTGTGATACGTATGTTCCATTTCTTTTATATGAGGATGGAATCTTTCCTCTCATTTTTCATTGACGCTTCCCAAGTTTTCAGGAAAATAATTTACATGCGAGTGCAAAAAGTGAACCTTCAAACTCATTTTTCAAACGTATTTCAAAAGCTTCCAACGGCAGTTCCACGACACTTCTATAGTTAGGATCTTTCAAGATACCAAGGAACTTCTCAACAATCTCTCTGAAAGAATTCCTGGCTTCCTTCTCTTTTTCATCCATGGTCTAAACAAAATGTGCATCTGAGAAAATCTTTTTGATGTTTGGGCCTCTAAAGATTCTTCCTTTTAGCTTTGAGTGACTTAAACCAGGAAACTTTGTGTATAAGAACTTGAAACATTCACCTTCTTTATTGAAAAACTTCCCGAATTGCTTTATCAGCGCTAGAGAGCTTTATATGTATAGAAGGTAGCAAGATTTTGTCAGGAGCCAAACTTTTTTTAATTACATTTTTTTTCACCTGGCTCTCTCACGGCTATTCCATAAACAAACAAACAAAAAAAAAAAAAAAAAAAACCAAGGAAACTTTTTGTGTCTTGATTGTTGACCTAAGTACAGTACCTGCGGAGAGTACTTTCCAAGTCTCCGCAGATCACACTCACACATTTATGTTCATTATAATGAATTCTTTCGAGCACTAATACGAAATTTCCATGTTTCAATTTAAATGTACCGAATATAGAGGTTCCTATATAAGCTAGAAACAGCCTCCACACAGGGGTGATCACTTTTATCTGGTGGTTAAGTTACTCGACTTCGGATCCATACATCGCGGGTTCTATCCCCGACAGCCTACTGAAACTGAAGCATATGAATAGCCATCGTGTAATGAAACAGACTGATCAATGAAACGGACAGCACACCAAAAATTACCAAATCAAATTTTGGGTTGTAGACCTTTGTGGCTGATAACTTACATTTACACATTCCATATTAAATCTTTTTTGACAGTTGGAATTTTTTGCATGCAGAGGATTTAGATGTGTGTTCTGTCACCCCTCATATTCAAGAAGGGAAATAAACAGAGCTAAGACTATGGATTAATGTTTTTTTTTATTTGCTTATTTATTAAACGCTAGAACAACCTATTTCTGCCCAAGAAAAAATTGGATAATACAGAAAGTACACTTTATAACAAGCCAGTCAGATGACGTCAAAAGTGAAGGTCTAATAGCATATTTAACGTGCATATATTCCTACTATATGACAAATTTTTATTAGAATTAGAACTAGAATAAGAGAATTAGAACTACAATATTACTGACTAGATCAGGGGACCTTTATGGATCAACGTGTTATTTTTCCTAAAGAAAGGTTTAATGAGGTACAGACATGCCGTCAAATAATTTTGACTTGTGATTATTGGGAAAATAATAAAACTAAATACTAACAACTCAAAATTCTTTATTTACTACGAAAAAATACATTTTGCGCTGTATAGTATTAAATGTTTTAGTTATACGTGTAATTCAAATCAAAGAGTTACATTAGTGTGTGACTTCTGTTATTGCAGATTAGATAACAACTTATATATATTACGATTGTAAGATGTTACTATTAGTAGAATGCATGCTGAATTGGAGTAATCTGCTAAATAGTTTCTAAGCAAGTCTTTAATGTTATTCATCTCCCTAAATAATGACTCAGTCATAGGTAGACAAAAATATGATTAAAATAGCATTAGCCAGCTTCTTCAAACAGTTAAATATATCTAGAATTCGTTTTACAGACGATGCTCTACATTCCACTGTTCCAGAATATAAAAAACACACCGCTTTGTCACCTTTGCTAATCATGCCATATTTCTTGGTTCTTCAAGTTTCATATTCTCTGCTACACTTGACAATACATACTGCTAACCATGTTAAATAACGGTTAAAAATCATAAATATAACGCAAATAAACTTTAAGATACAGTTATGCCAAAGAAATTGACTATGCTATGCGTAGACAAACTTTGCATCATTAGCAATTGTAGTCAACGACATAATTAAGGCAACACATTGACAAACGAGTGCACTTCCAGCCGCACCACGACCAATCACTCGCGTTTGTTCGTGATACTTCATTGTGAACTTTGTTATTTTGAACTAAAAGCAAATCATTTTGATCAGTGGCGTGCTTAAAATATTTTGTCGCGTGTCATTGGTTCGCCATCCCTGGACTAGATTGAACAGTCCCGGCCACAAATTTCGCTGGCAGATAGCTTTATACAACTAAAAGGTAAGTTGCTTGTATGCATGTTAAGGGCATATGTACCACAATTTGAAAGCCGTTGATTTTTTTCCCTACCTATAACGCCCCCCCCCCCTTTCCCAAAATAACTCACCATTTCAAACTAAATAACTGAAATTCCAACAGTTACATGTTGAGGTTTCATGATGCTATAGCCAACTCCTTAAATCAAAGGTGTCAAACTCAAAGGCTAACTTGGGTCAAACAAGCAAGGCTTAACTTTAGGTGGGCCACAAAAAAAAATCAATAGTCATACAAACATAAGTTTATTTCAAATAATACAATATGTCAGTTCACGGCATGCGAAACGTCATCTGTGTAATTAAGGGAATTAGGAGTGTATATTGTTGTGTCTTCAAATAAGAATATGTGAACTGTGTTTGCGCCAGCCCAACTGCGCATGCCCAGTAATTCTGATATGAATGTAAAAATTGTTGTGAGTAAAAAATAAATGCCAGTCCACTAGAAACTGTGTCGTGATTGTGTCATGAGAATAATGAAGGAGTAATTAAGCTATCGACTAAAAGATAACCATAAATATGGACAGTGTTTGCACCATAAAATTGGTTATTGTGCTAGAGACTCTGGAGTCAACTGCTTAAGTGTTGAAGTTGACCCAA
>BMAV01023568.1:74525-85875 GCA_019973955.1 Trichonephila inaurata madagascariensis
TCAATTAATTTTGTGAGAGAAATAATAAAATATATAAATTTTGTCAAAACAGAAAAATTCATTAAATATTTTTTCAATATTCATATCCAATTTGATACTCTTAACATTAACTTTTGAATTTGTTCTCTAATTCAGAAAAAAATCTTTAAAACAAAAGATTACAACCTTTTATTAATATATATATATATGTGTGTCTTTTTATATGCTTATTGACTAAGTTTCAATCATTCTAAAAAAAAACATTATTTTTGTCATTTTTCTTTTAAAAACCCCCCCCCCCCATAAGCTTATTTTAAATAGAATTCAAATATAATTTTCACATATGCATTCAAATGAAAGAACCCAAGTAAAAACCATGAAATTGTGAAAATAAAACAAGTGCAATTTATACAACTGTTTTAAAGACATTAAGCTCAGCAAATTATAGACAAATGAATAATTTTTCATAAATTTGTTTTTTTTTAGTTACATGAAAAAATTATTTGAGATCTCTTATTTCTCTCTTAATAAAAAATATTGATTAAATTTTATTAATCTTTCACTAAAAAAATAGACACCATTTATTTAATTACTACTTCTCCCTAAGAACTGCAAAATATTGGAAGTGTAAAGACAATTTATTTGTTTGTGGGGTAACTTTAAATGCTTAAATAATACAAAATATACCTTAATTCTTTAACTATCCCAGGGGTTATAAATTTTAAGACACGAAATTGAAAAATGTATGAAATTGCATTATTAAAATAAGACCAAAACTTATGAGGGGATAAAGTTTAATTGACAAATACTCCATTTAAACACAATAACATGTCTTCTTACACCCACGAAAACATTTAGAGAAATGGAGACATTCTTTTAAACATTGTCTGAGTTTGATGTCAGTGTTTTTGCATATCAAAATGTTACAAAATATGAGTATTTTTTAATATAAAATATGAATGGGTTCCTTAGATATTAAGGAAAGGAAGTCAATATTTTGAGCTGGTAGGTCAATTTGTAACAACCAAAGGCAACGTTATGCACAAAAGTATATAAAAAAAATCATAATAATAAAAGTTTTAAAAATTTATTTCATTATATTTCAAGACATTTTTATATGTCCGTATACATCTCATTTCTCCAATAATTTAGTTAATTTATGATGTCTTTATAGTTACAATAAGCTTAAAAAATAAGCAAGAGAAATATTTTTGTGCTTTTTAAATGAATATATAAACACGAAAATTACATAATCATTTCCAATAATTTAAATTTGGTCTGTCTATAATTACAAATTTATTTTTATTGGTCACTGTCAAAAACATACATCAATTTTAGCTCGATATTAAACTTTTTAAATGAAAGTAAACATGACAAATTATATTCTTAACTGAGTAAGTTATCATTGCTTTTATTATATTATTAAATTAAATCAACCTCTTTTTAAATAAAGCTTAACATTTTTAAAAATTCCACAGACATCTGAAATTATATAAATTAGAATTTCATTTTACACATAGATGGAGGCCAATATGCAATAAGAATGCACAACTTTAATCAATTAGGTTAAAAGTACTTAAGTCAGAAATGCTAGTAAAGCCATATATTGAATCTCTCAATTCATCTCCTGATGCCATCAAATGAAAACTTATCATTCAAAAACAAAAGTTTGTTGGTTACAAATTTTAATACTTTTATAAATTTGAGCAATTTCTTAATAATTGTATTCAATCAGGTTCAATTAGTTTTGAATTTAAGTAGATAAGCAGGGTGAATGATGTTAAATTTTTATAATACAGCTCCTAAATACTTTTACAGATACTAACGTTCATCAACTTCAGAAAAAGTTGGAAAATCAACTAATTCTATTTTTTCAATAGTTTTGTAAGATGGGTATAAGCCACTCTTTTTAGTTCTTCGATTTAAACCTTTAGAAAAACCATCCCAGTGGTTTCCAGCTATGCCAATGATGTCACCTTTTTGCATAGAAAGTTCATGAGAATTGCGGGCAGTGTGATTGTAAACAGCAATTTGGTTGTGGTCATTCTGACCACCAAAGTAAAAGATATCATCTAAAGAACGGAAATAAGAAGATGCATCAGGATGGAAGTCTTGCATGATTTCATAAGCAAGGCGACATACCTGAAAAAAAAAATATATATTATGGGAAGAAAAGAAAATATTATAAAGCTTATTTGAATAGTACGACATTTAAAAGTTACATTCAGCTAAGAAACCTGCCTTTTTATCTCTACAGATATGAGAGAAGCAGAAAAGAGCACATTTTCTCAGAGTGATTGATTCATTGCATATTAACATCACATTTCAAAGACACATAAGAGCTATTGGCATCAGATCTCATAATTTTGAATCATGATTAAGTGACAATGACAAAATTTGATCTGACATTGCACATTTTAAACTTTCACACCATGCCAGTGCGAGGACTTTGATTTATTTAAAGTGCATTTAGCCTCTCTAAATGGTAAATTTTTAGCGGGAGTAGGATTTAAACCCGCCTCAACAGAAACAACATGATTCACAACCATAGCCAATCAGCTACCGCTACCGTTTTCTTAACGTGAAATTGAACTGTTATTCTCATAGGAAGATCTAGACTAATATTTAATGGAACCTTAATATTAAACATTACCTTTTAGCACTCAAAAATGATTTTTAATACTATCATTGATAGAATTTAGTTGTTATGCTTCATTAATAAATACAAAATAATTTGCTAAAGTATTCAAAAATGCATACTAAAATAAATCAATTTTGTCAGATAAAACTTATGCCTGATTACATAATATTCCTAGTTGAACTAGAAAGAAGGTAGGGGGAATCCAAATTTACATTAAATAATGACAAATTTCAGAATGAAATATTTTAAATTCCATTAAATTCAAAAAAGAAATAATTCAGCACTAATTCCTCTTCATTTCCATTTTTCTTGGTTTGTTTATTTCTGTTATTCAATAATATCTTACAAAATATCATGGGTGCATGCATTAACACATTACATGCAAGTATATTCTGTCTAGCACTTATGCATGCAACAGGGATTATTATTATTATTATTTTTTTTTTTGTGAAAATTTTGCAGGAGTCTGATCATTTAGTAAAATTGCAGTAAATTGATAATTATTTCATCTTTATCCATGACTTTTTATTTTTAAATAAATAAATACAGAGTAGCACAAACACCAAGCACACTTGCAATGTCCATCCTATTTATACATGACATCCACTCTCCAGTACAAATCTACTAAATATGCACTTTTACCTGATCTGTGCTCTTAGTTGCAAATCGCAAGTAAATTAAGTTTCTTGCAAGCAATGTGTTAATAACGAAAAATTTTTTTGATCCTTTTACTCTTAATAAAAATTCAAAAATTTGAAAATTCCCAGAAAAGCATGACAAATTGCAGGAAGCTTTCTTTATGGCTCACTTTGTCAGGAGGGGATCCGAAAACTGTTTTGTCCTCATGAGCTGGAAACCCCTACATCTAAAATACTCTGTCTCCTACTTAACGAATAATAAAACTATTCATTAAATGAATGTTTAGAAAAAATAAATCTCAAATGGAATATTCAATGTAAAATATTTTTCATCAGAAAATTTATTTAAAAAAAGAAAGTTTTGAGTTCATTACACGTTTTATTTTTTTAAATATTAGATTGAATAAAGAATATAATTTCTAAAATTAAAATTTTCTACCCACTAAGTTAATCTTTTCAAAATTCAAAATTTGCAACACATATTTATAAAAGCTAATTTTGGAACAAAATCTCAACATGAAATTTTGTAGATTGAAATATCAAAAACATGTTTTAAAACTGTTTGGTGTAATCTTTTGAAGATGGAAATATAATATAATAATAATACATATAAAGTACAATAAAAAAAAAAGAGACAGAATAAAAATGAGATAAAACAAATACCAGGTGTTACTAGAGTAATTTTCTTAAACATCATATAAATTTACTTTTTTCTGAAATATTTAATTAAATAATGCCTTCAAAAAACATAAATACATTTTAAAAGACAGGAGATAAGCATACCTGTGATGAAAAAGTGCAAACTAAATAATCGCATTTGGATAACATATGGATATCTAAAATTACACCTTTTAGTGATTCAGTGGTATAACGTTGACCAACAGATGCACTTTTGGCTATGTTTGGATCTCCATAAAATATGTAATCAGGGAATCTAAACATTATAAATTTTACATTAGTATATATCATCAAAGAATAATATATATATATATATATATTATTTACTTAAAATTTTAATCTTAAATATTTTCCCCTAAATCATCATTTTGAACTACCTCTTTCAAAACATGTTTCATTTCATCTTGCATTAAGGGATTAAAACTTATGTTTTGATAGATTTATTAATAATTCTCAAATAGAAATGTTAGACCTTGAATTTTTGAAAGATTTGTAGGTGATTCATACTAAAAGAATATTATAATAACCTACATGTGCCTTACTAACCAGTTATAACTTTCCTCCAAAACAACATTGTTTGTTTTTTAGCTGTATAAAAAAAAATTAGTAATAGAACATATGGATGAACAGAAAAAATATTAAGAAGTTAGTGAAATGAATCTACCACCTTGTCTTCTTTCAGTTGACCTTCCCTGTTTTCTTTATTGCATCTTTCATTATCCTTTACAAATCAATGCATTAAAAAAAACAAGGAAAATATATTTATCGACTTGTTATATGAAGTACAAAAGTTGTTTCTTTTATATATTTTACCAGTCAGAAATTCCTGTTTTTAAGTGAAAAAAAATACATTTTTAAAACTGATTTTATGATTAAAGAGAGATTATGTACACTATTAAAACTTAACTAAAAATTGTTTAAGAATCAAAACAAAGTTCAACAATACAGTAGGCTTAATTTATTCTGAACTTTAAAAATGCCATGCAAGTCCAAAGTATAAGAGCAGCAATTTAATTTTTTCATATAAATAATAAATTATTCATAAACATTTATAACTTATAAAAATATTCATTTCTAAACAAATATCTTTATTTTTCATACAAACACAAAATTTTATACTTGGTTATTCCATTTATTTGTTATAAAATAGTGCAGACTATTAAGTTTGAACAGTATAGTCAAATTATATGTAAAATGATCATCAAAACCTCTGAGTTACCACCAAAATTTCTCAGTGTGACATCAAAAGTTTGCAGAAATATTTTTTCTAAAATTCTTCAAAGTTATATATTGAGCTAGTTTAATAAAAACATTTGGCATTTAGTTCATGTTTAGACTTATCAAAAGAATCAACAAAATATAACAGACAAAATGTAACTAGAATATCACAATGCAGCTAATTAAAGTAAAAAATTATCTCAATTATCTGGAACTGTTTATAACCTAGAAAATTAGTATTACAATTTTGCATATCATTGTATAAATGGAAAAGAAATTTTAAGTTAAATTTTAAAAATACCAATGTATTATTCCTTAAGAAGAATTAAAAAAGTTAAAGAAATTCAAAATTAATTCACCATGTAAGAAATTCCATTAAAAGAACAGAATGGATCTTGAAAAACCATAAGCATTTTCATGCAAACATATCATTTTCAAAATCATAAATAATGATCTCAAGGGTTGTTAAACACAATCATGAATATCCAACAAAGTTGAATTCAAAATTTTAATCACATTTAAAAGAAAATTTAAATTTTTAAAAAATAATCTAAAGGGGATTAAAACAAATAATTACTTTTTTGCACAAGTATATTTGGATAATTTAAAATTTAAATTTACAAAGAAGTTTTTGCATCGAAATGAAGCAATGTGTATAAGAAAGACTAATGGATGAAAAATAAACAAGGATTAAGGCTTTCTACATTACTTACTTCTTTTTGCTTTCAGCAAGCAAATTAGGATCATCAGTAGCTAAATAAACCCTTTTTTCTTTCACTGGATGGTCAATTCCTAATAATTGAAAATATTCTTCTACATGCTCCATGTATTCTTCTATAGGGTGAAATTGCGCCTCAGTACCAATTTTATCGGTTCTTCTTACATGGATCCTAAATTTATGAAATTACAAAATCAGATTTTAATACAATTTGAAGTATCTTGTAAGCAAACCCTAAAATTTATTTAATATCTTGATACATTTTATAAGTATTGAGATATTTAGAAAAACTACAGGAATTACAATATAGAAAAGAAGTTTAGTATAACAATTCTGAATAACATAAAAAGAAAACTATTTATACATACCCTACAACTGGATGTTTAAAGTCTAATTTTTCTTCCACTTTTTCTAAAATTGCTTTCATGTTCTCTTGAGGACGCAACAAATACTTTACAAACTGAGCAATCCACCAAACAACAGGATTCCCATGTAACCGGATAATTCTGTCAGATAAATCTTTAGGAATAGAAAGAGGGAGGTATGGTGGTCGAGGTCGCACGTTGTCAATAATTGGCAAATCTATAACTGGTGTGTTTTCAGTGGCTAAAATAGTAATTTTATAAATATAATTTGAATCAAATTGTGATTAAACATACATGTTAGCTAATTTTTACTATACAATAATTACGAATTTTATTATTTAATTTATATTTGATGAAAATTTACTCATATATCCAACAAATTATTTGATTATAACCTGTTTGATATGCTTTAGCAAAAACAATATCTAAATTTATAGATAGAAAAAAGAATAAATGAGTAATCTGTTTTAAGAATTAAGGAAGTACTCTGAATAGTTAAAAATCTCAATGTTTTCAGAGAAAACATTTTTTTCCCCCATAGAATATATGGATAATAATTTATGAAAAATATTTCTCTTTATGAAGTAAAGAGAAAAATACACCATAGCACTGGAATCAATTTAAAGTTTTAATAACCAAATACAAGCTTTTTTCTTGCAATAAAAGTTGAAACAGTTTTATAATTAAAACTTTATACCTGGCCATGGAGCTCTAGGAGATCCACTATCTTCTTTACATGTGTCGCTTATTGGTAAAAAGACTGACTCCCAACCTTTTGAAGCATATCGCCAATTGTGTGAACGCAGTATTAGAGTTCTTTTTGTTCCATAAGCAACAATAAAACAATAAACAGCATGGTGAATTTGACAGCCATAACCACAGCCTTTATTTAAATTACACAGCAATTTTTTAGCAGATGAACAATCTTTAGGATTCTAAAAAATAAGAAACAGATTTGAAAAATGGTAAAGATATAATAATGGAGGAGAAAATCTTTTAAAATAAAAAATTGAATATTCATAAAAAGGTTAATGATTCAAAGAGAACCAAATTAAAATGTTAATAAATTATTTTTTTTTAAAAAAAATTTTTCAATACAGAATCCTTTTTTTGTTTTGTTTTGAAGAATTGAATACACCAGTCTAAAAATAGACTTAATTCCAAATTTTATTCAAATACCATTACTAAAATCAGCAAAAATAGAAACCATTAAGAAACCAGTGTATTAGATCTCTTTCGGCAAGTAACACATAACATTCTTTTCCATTTTTAGTACCCTGTAATAAGCGAGTTCATAATCAAATATTACACACCAACATATGTAAGCTATCATGATTGCAAATTTGACTCTGAATATTCCTCTAATTATTGGAAGAAGAGTTTAATGATAGAGAGTTTAATGAAGAATTTAATAATAGAAGAGTTAATTTGATATATTGCAGTTCACTGTTTTTCATAATTATATCTAATAAAATAACTTTTTTCCCCAATTTTTAAAAATAATTTTGGAATAAGAAACAATGTATAACTTCATATTAGCATTTCAAAAAAATATTGGGTGAAAAAATTTTTTTTGTCAAATATTTTAGAGCCCCATTAATATTCGGGGACCCATTTTTCTAATCCCTATAACTGGAAACTTTCAAGAACTATACAAAATTTGACTCAATTTTATAATAAGAAATTAGGCACATAAAAAACAGCATTGTGAACCAAACAATTTTTAGGATTAATTTTGTCCATTAAGTTGATTAATCCATATTAACATCATAAATTAATTACTTTTAAACCATTAACATTGATACTAATTTTGACCTGAAATAATGAAAATTGAGAGTTATAAACAATAATGCATGTTCTTTTATAAAATGCATGTTTTTAAGGGTGTAATTTATTTTACCTGCAACTGATAGAGCCGCTTTTGAACAATGTCACTCAATTCTTTAGCTTCTTTTTCTCTCCACTCTTTTAATCCATCTAAATCTTTAAACTTTGACAAGTCAGAAGAAATAACCCTGTAATTATTTTAAAAATGCTTATGATTCAAATTAACAAAACAGTAAATTTTTTAAAGAATTTCTGTAATATGATGAAAAAAACATATTAAACAAGAAAAAAATATGCAATGAATTAAAAGTCAGTTAAAAAATTTACCTTTTCCGATGGCCAATATCTTCTAGAAGGCCAGAAATCTTTTTACTATTGCTCACATCAGAACTTAATGATTTATTTAATTTCTTTAATTCTGAATTCAAAAAATACCACATTTCACTGACACCATCTTCAATTAGTCGCCGCTTTACTTCAAATTCTTTACTAGGTTCTTTTATACCTAAAAAAATATTCAAAAAGATAAGATGTCCAAAAATGTCACACACACAAAATTTTTTAAAGTCATGAGTCAATTTTTTTTTGTCAATAATTCTCAGGACAATTCGCCTTTCTTTATCATCAAAAATGTAAATTAAATATAGAAAATTACTATAACTTAGAAGGAATACATAGGAGGGAAGAATAAACCCTGTAGCATAAATGCAAGATTTGATTTTTAGGTATAATAAATTTTTAGTATACTGTTCCAGTATAACTCACAATACAAACTTTTCAATAAATCAAAAGGAATTTATATATAGCATTTTGATATATAAATTCCTTCTACTCTGGAGCTTATTATTTTTAGAAAAAATTAATATCAGCACTTACACAGGAATACCTCATTTAGTACTTTGAATTGTTTCCTTTTAAAAAATAACCTTATTAGATGAATCAACACAGCAAGAAATATTACTACTATAGGAAAATATTGCATATTTACTTTAAATTAAGGTGACATAATACCATTTAAAACAATTTTTTTTAATATTTGGAATTAAGACTTTACTAGTATTTTATGTAAAGCTAATAATCCATAACAATCCCACACAAAAAAATTTGGAATTTATTGTAAAATGTTAGTAAAACTTAAATTGTTATAATCATTTAAATTGTGTTTTAAATCCCTAAGGCATTTTAACCCTCTAAGCGGTCTGCACTTACAAGTCTTGCCATTCTGGAGATGCTTCAAAAATGAACTGCACATATTTTTTTGCTTTCAGGTGGGGTTCTTAAAAGCGGTTGAGCCGTATTTTTAAGAATGCGGCACAGCCGCTTTTAGGAATCTTGCTTGAAGGCAGAAAAAGCATCTCTGGAATGGCGGAATTTTACGTGCAGACCGCTTGGAGGGTTAAGTATGAACATCTTCATATAAAATTTCTTTCCAATTACCTCATCATATAAAACATAAATTTTGACTTTTAAATTAAAAAAAAATACTACACATCTTAAAGTCTAGTACAGTTTTGCAAAACATATATTTCAGATCAATCATAAAAAATTTCACACTCCTACTCCAATTGTCAAAAAAGCCTTAAGGTTTCAAAAAATAGTATATGAAAGAAAATTCCACATGAACAAGAAATATCAAATTAAAGTTTTCATTCCTTGAATAACAAGATAGAAAATCTATAATCATTTGTGCATGGTATAAAAGAAAAAAAATCATTATTTATCAGGCTCTCTATTCCAACAGATGATCAGAAATTTTACAACTCTATATATAATGGTTTCAAAGTCATAACATGAAATACAACAAGTTCATTTAAGAAGCAAGAATTTGTGATGTTAATTCTTCACCCTGCACCAAATTAGGGTTGTCCCTCAGGTCCTAATGACTTTCAAATTCCAGAATGTTTTCCAGTCCTTACCCCATATTTCTTCCAGTGGGAAAAGAGTTCAAAAGAATCGTGGAGATCTAAGGGGTCCATATATGAGTGAAATGGGAATGCAGGGTTTCAGTTGAGAACAGTGTCTGAGGCAGAATTATTTAATCTTCTATCATGAATCAAAAATTTAATAACTTGATAAAAAATACAAACAATATCTCAAGAATTTATAGATATATTTAGAATCATTCAAGATATATGAGCCAATCATAGACAAATGCATCAATATTTTAATTATTTTTTTTGATGTCGTGCCATCTTAATGGAAACTAATAAAAGGGCAAAAAGTTAAAAATAATGAAACTTTTTTATTGTTTCTTCTTCTTCTGTGCTGAAGACAAATCTCTCATCAAGAAGCTGAGAGATCATTTGGATACACTACATGACATTGACAGCATCTAATAAGTCAAAATCATGTTCAAGTTTCCCAACATTTGTCAATTTTCATTTCTCATGCATTATAAATAGGTTAAAAAAGATGCTATTGAAAAAAATTTATAAAAAGAGTGAATCATGTAATGTGAATCAGATGACAATAACAACAAATGCACATGTGATGACAACTGAATGCCATGCAATAAGACTGAAGATAAGTTACCTCTATGGATTGTATCTTCCATGAGTCTCTTCACTTGGTAATTGAGTTGTACATACCCATGCACTACGTTATTGTGCTTAACTATGGCTATTCAGAACTTTTCATTTTGGTAGAATTACTTTAGGAGGAACATTTTGATGGGAATATTATGGCACAAAATATTTCCAAACCACATAACAGTTAATTAAGTACTAATTGAAATTTATTACCAACTATACTGTGATGGGGATTGAAAGTGAAACCAGATTAAGTGAGGTACTCCAGTATATAGATTACAAATAAATTTAGTATGCTAAACTGTGTGCCAATAATATGATTATTAAATAATAATAAACTAAAATTTGACTTAAAAACTACAAAGCTTTATCAGTATAAAGCAAAATTCTTTCTTTTAAATTTCAAATTTTAGATTTTTGAATTTTTATTTATTCCTCTCAATCACAATGAATTTAAAATAAAAAAAAATATAAGTATGTTTAATATATATATTTCAACTCATACACAGATAAAAACAAATATCTCAAGAATATTTCTGAAACTAACACTTTTTCTCTTTTTATATTTAAGATACATACCATAAAATCCGGGGTATAGCGCGCACCGGCGTAAAACGCGCACCCATACTTTCCAAGCTCCATTTTTTAATTTTTAGGTATATTCGCCGTATAATGTGCACCCCCTTTTTAGAAGGGAACCAAAAGTGTGTATGTACAATGATTGTATGTTTTAAAGTCATTTATTCGAGTTATTTTCC
>BMAV01023568.1:90875-115944 GCA_019973955.1 Trichonephila inaurata madagascariensis
TACCTTTTATTTTTTTATGTGTGAACTTCTAAAAAAAGGTTTACTATGCTAATGGCTTTGTAGGTAAGAATAATATTTTATATTAAATAGTGAGTTAAAAATAGAACACATTTTAATAAATCTTAATTTCTAAGGTAATATTAGAGTGAAAAGGGAATAATATAGAAAGTAATAATTAAATGTATCAATAATAATGTAGAATAAGTATACATTGAAAAATATATTTATAAATTATTAATCATAAATAATAAATTGAAGCCTAGTGGCTGAATGATTGTGTAATGTGCTTCCACGCAACAAGTCCGGGGTTCAAATCATGAGCTGGGCAAGGTCGACTCAGCCTTTCTCCCTTCAGTGGGTCAATGAGTACCAAGCTTGTGCTTGGTAGCTAAATGTTGGGAGTCTCTTGTTAGACTGATCACCTGATTGGAATATCTGCACATGCTCCTCAGTGCCCAAGGTCACAACTGTGTTGGGTACAGTAGGCCTTGGCGCAAATGGACTGTTGTGTCGAGTTTAGTTTAGTAAATAAATTATTGATGAATTACAGAATGGCAAATATAAGATTTTTATATACAAGAAATATACAAATCTCTATTTTGCTGTATTGAAGTTTTTTTAAATCATTAATTAAAAAATAAATTAAGATTCTATACTTGATAAGTTGTAAAACCTTAATATCATTAAATCTAAAATGAAATATTTATACTAGTTATTAAGGAAATCTGGCTATATTCTGATTCTATATTTTTAATTGCAGTATCTGAAAGGTTTCTGTTAATACTTGTTCTGAATGATAAATTACTGAAGTTAATTTTTTTTCTATATTTTATGTATGGAAGTTTTCTCTTATAAATTTTATGTAATGTATTTTTTTCAAATTACAGCTCATCTTTTAATAACAAGAGGATGCAGTCTCAGTTTGAAAACAGATAAGGGTGAAACTCCATTACATTTAGCTGTCCTAAGATCTGATTATAATCTTGTGAAATTGTTAATAGAAAATAGAGCTGATGTGACAAGTATTGATCAACTTCAGAGAACAGCTTTACACTATGCTTGTGAAATGAGTTGCTTAAGTAATCTTTTATTATTTTTTACTTCTTACAAAAGTTAATACTATTTATTGCACTTTGCTTATAAATAACTATTAGAAATTATGTGTGAGGAACATTAAAATTATACAAGCACTGGGAGAATTTACTTGTATTTACTTAAGCATTTACTTGTATCTTTTCCTTCAATAATAAATACAGTTGGACATCAATTTTACGAACTTCTATTTTGCCAACTTTTTTCTTGGAACCAAGAACAGAACAATATTGAAACATGAATCTCTATTTAACAAATTTTCCACATAACAAACTTTTTTCAGGATTTAGCAACTTTGTTAAATAGAGGTCCAACTGTGCTTCAGGCAAAATACTGCTTGAAATAAAATTTTACTTATGGAGTATTAAATTTTTATCAATGAGTATTCTCTTTTTAATCATAATAAAAAATGCTGGGAATATTTAAAGGTTTGATTAAAATTTAAACTTGTCTGGAAATATTTTACAATGTTTTGAAAAATTTGCCAAGTTGGGGAAAAGGTAGCTCGTGAAGATAATACTTTTTATCATTAAATCAAAGCACAGTTAATGTTTGGAGCATTTGAAATAAATTAGAGATATTTTATTTATTTTTAAGTTAAATAGCATAACTTGCATATTGCATAAATATGTATAAATCTGTTCATTTTCTATTACTTTATTTGTTAAATGTTTCTCTAGTTTTTATGAACCTTGAAATGCTTAAAAATTTAAATCTTAGTTATAGACATTGAATAATGAAGTATTAATTTTATTCTTCTACATAAATGAAAAGTTTTTATTTTGTATTCACAAATCTTTTTATTTCAATTTAGAATGAAAATGAAACCAGATTAATTCTTGGACTGTTAATTCTTAAACAACTTAGAAATTTATTTTTGTAATTCCGGCTATGACAAAATTATTTATATTAATTTTTTTTTTGTAAAAATTTCTTTCTAACAAAAAATATAAAATATGAAGCTCAAATCATGACTTTTGCATACAGTTCTAAATTTGACTGCATTTATAGGAATAACTCAGAATTGACGTATGTTATTTAACAAATGTCATTTGAAATATGAGTGAAACTTTCTTGCACTTAGTTTAAATATATTAAAATATGAAATTAAGGTCTAGGGACATTGAATTGTAAAAACTTATTCTTAGAAATTTTTTGAATTTATAGATGATTTTAAAATCTTGTTTTGAAGATTTTATAAGTTTTTAATCTTTTCATGGTGTATTTCACAAGTTCTTAATGTTTAAATTTGAAATTTTTCCCTACTTTTCTTGTTTTCAGTAGCTAGTCTAATGAAATAATTTTCCTTTTGTCTTTCAAAATGAGGCTAAGTGAGATGTCAAACTATTATGTTATATGCTTTGCATGAGAAATTTATGATCTTCAGCCTTTCATTATACCTTTACACACATATCAGTCATTTTTACACATTTTTGCAAGATTTCCACCATCTGTCTGCCCCACAGCAATTATTTGCTGTTTTATATTCACAATGATGGGAAAATGAGTAAATGAAAACTAAAAAACTCACTGCTTGTTAAAAATTCAAATTTTAAAAAAACCATAAGTTTTTCTTCTGTTAGCTATTGATTCCTAATTCAAGTTTCATTAAATGAAACATTTTTTTCCTTCCTTTTGTAGTAACTTTCTGGAACTCAACTCACTTTGTGCTTTGCTTTCTTTGTTTCATATGACCAAATTATTTGTTTTCACTGATTGTTTTGTTTGCCACACAATGTCTAATGGGCAAAGTGCTGTTCCAAACATAAAAAAATGTGTTAAAAAGGAATTTTAGTGTATTAATGTATACTATAAAGGAAGAAAAATTGCATTTTGTATGATGTGTGTCACATTGACATATGCATTTGGCACAAAGGCTGATATGGTATTGGCCATCATGTAAGAATTTAACACATCACAAATAATAAATTAAATAGCAGTTGCCAAAAATGAAGTGGTTTCTCTCCCAGAATAATGTCCAATCAAATGCAATCAGAGTTGAAGTATTGTTTACATCTTTTTTTATAGAACATAATGTATCTCTGACTGCAGCTGATTCAGCCAGTCCTCTTTGTAGAATGTATTTCTAAAGTTTAATATTGTCACATTGTATGAATGTGACAGATTAAAACATTTGCTCTGATCAGTGAACTAACACTTTTAGTCTGAAAAAGTGTAGGATTAAATGTATGAAGCAAGGTCCATTTGCAACAGCATCTAATGGCAGTAATGATACAAACTAGGAATTATTTCCTGTTGTGGTCACTTAGTTTGATCCTGCAAAATGTTCAATTGAAAATGGCCTCTTTGCAATTCCAAATCTGTTTGGATATTCCACTGAAAATATTAGCATTATGGATGAATTTTAAAGAAATGTGAAAACATTCACACAGTTTTATTTATGGCAGATACTGCTATAGTACAGAGGGAGTTCTGTATTTAAAGAAGAAAAATAAAAACTTAATAAGTGTATATTGTGTCATTTAATAAATTTGGCATCAGAAAAATTGTTGCTTTTATCTTTATCCGGGGCTCTTTGCATACATAGGCTAAAACAAATATACCTAGATTTATTAAAAAGTCTATGTATGTTTTTAATGCTATCTGAAGTCAAGAAAAAAGAACAAATTAATGTAAATTACCATGTTAAATAATATCAAGGAGGGAAATTATCTTTTTAGCTATGCAAAGCTAAATTGAAATAATATAGTACTTAAATAATGGTAAAAATTTTTTAATAATGTTGTTAATTTTTTATATTGTTTCATTTGGTTTTATAAAACAAATCCCTTAATTGATGGAGAAATTTTTAAAAAATGTGAGGTTTCAGAGGTAAAACAAAAATTTTTTATTCTTATAAATTTAACAGTATTAAATATTTTATTGTGTTATTTTCTGGGATGTGTAAAGTAATAAATGAAATGCCTTGTAATTTATATCTTTTTAATTTTAACTTCTGTATGTGTATCGTTTTTTATTGATATTGTCTAAAAGTTGAGCAATTGTATCGTTTTACTCTGCTGATCATTAAAATTTGAAGAGAAGCAAATAACAAAGCTTTATTGTATGTATTTACTGTTGTAGGAAGAAAATGGTAGTAAATTTCTTGGCTGTTTTGGAATGTACAGGGTTCAAAATTAGTACACACAGCTGCTGCTTCTGGTAGTTAAAACAACTCTAACCTGATTAGGCATCAAGCCAAACTTGAACTGGGATGAGAGATTTGTAACATTTATTTCATGTTTCAAGTTTGTGCCACCCTTGAACAATCCACTGTAAATGGAGAGCAGTGGCTAGCCAGTCTCGCAGCAATCAGAAGTTTTCAGTAGACAAGATGTTTTCTGGTTGCATACTTTCCATGCTGTAACCCCTTTCCTGTAAATTTTCATTATTTCAGGTGTAGATTGCTCCCTCCTTACAATTAAATATTTTAAGTAGAATGTGTTGGCTTGGACAACAGTTGAGAACATCTTCTGTATTGAAGTAGGTCAGGACAATGTGCAACATGCAATTTTTGGTTTTCTTGTTAAAAGGTACCTCCAAGAGGTTTTGAATATAGGACATATCCATCAACCTTAAGACCTTAGAAATGTTCAAACATTTCTAGCAAGAGGTGTAAGTATTGTGTGCCCATTGGCTGTTCACACCACGACCTGTATAACCATATCAAATACAAATAGGCAATGTCTCTTCTCCTTAGTGTTTCCTGACAGATATATGGATCATGATACTGCACACAAAATTGATACTTTTGTCTGACCTACTGCGTAGAGGGACTGATACGCCATTAAATCTGTCATGGCTCAAAGCTCTCACATTGACATTTTGTAGAAATTTGGAGAGTGGGAAGCCAGCTCAGGTGTTGTCCCTGTCACTTACTTGATGTTCAAAATTATATGGTCAGTTGCCACTAGCTTTTGTGTTTTAGAATGTGACATTAATAAAAAAATCTGAGTCCGTTTTTGTTTAAATGTTCTTTAGGATCACATTCATCCAATGATGTAAGCAATCTTTCCTGGTAGCTGACACTTCGGTGGATAAGGCTCTTATTCATAAAGCAAAGCTCTTCTTAAGTTGATTTAATGAAAATTGTTTGCTTTAATGCTTTCACTCTCTAGATCTTAACATTTTTTTTTAACTGTATGGGAACATTTTGAGTGATTAACATGAGGACAGTTTCTTCTACCTTCATTGTTAGCAAAATTAGGAGCTACTTTGTGAAAGGAATAAATTATTGGTATTTTATGTGATATATAGAGGGTTGTTAGCACTTTATGGAAATGATTTTGATAGCTAATTTTTATCAATAAATACCATATTTTTTGTGGCAATTTGCTTCTTTCTGATAACCATGATTCTTGACAATAGCTCTAGCTTGAATTTTTCATGAAAGTAAACTTTTTCTTAACCCTTTGACATGCGGAAAAATAAATTCGCTGAATTTTTCAAAATAAAATTAATAAATGCTATGTATAGAACCTAAGAACAGAGAAAATACCTATTAAAAAAAATTACAGTACATTCCCCCCGAGGGGGGAGGTGGTTTCATAGGAGCACCACCGCACACTTATGACATAATTCTCGGATGAACAATATATGATTTGGATCAAATTTGTAAGATTATTCTTTATATATTTTGTAATAAATTTACTAAAACATGCAATATTAAGTATTAGAATTACATTTTAAATGTTAAATATTACAAAATATATCTAAGAGATTGAAATCAACTTCAATAGCCAGATTTTTCATTGTTTTTTTATTATTAAATTATTAAAACATGCAATAATACTGATAAAAATTATCTTCAGAAGATTAAATATTAGCAAATTTAATTGAAAGAGGTAAGCAAAAATAATATTAAAAGAAATGGTATCAGCTATATTAAAACATATGTTCACCATCAAAAAAAAAAAAAAAATTCAACCTCGCTTCAGTATAAAAAGAACGTAAATGAGATGAGAAAACAATTTCCATTCGAGAAAAACATCACCATTTCAATATAAACAAAATCCCCTCCCCCAAAGCAATGGCAAAACCCCCATAAATTATTAGTTACTTCACTGCCTTAGTCAGAAAAAAAACAAAACAAGGGGGAATATCTCTTACGCGCGAGTGCTACAAGTTGGACAGTTTTCACGTTCTAAACGCTCGGTGATATCCCTATGAAACCACCACTTAGATTACTTATTATGAGGCAGTTCTTTTTATAATTTATCATTCTAAAAATTAGTTATGCTATGAACAGCATATGTAGCAAAAATGTACATAATTTACTTTGAATATTTATCTGTTTTTATTTGCTAAAGAAACTTTTTTTGAAAGTGTTCAAAAAAGGTTTTTAAAACGATGCATTTTTCTCACAGAAAGAAGAGTTTTTTGTAAAGTGCTGACATCTAGTATCTTCTATAAAAGATATCAGTAGAACCATTGGTTTCATTCAAACACCACTGTGACTTTAGAGGTATTTTTTAGAAAACGGTGATTTCGGAGAGATACCACCGCGCGTTAAAGGATTTCTTAAAACTGCCTTGTAAATTTTACTCCATTCCTCTTGAACAATTTTCCAAAATTCATTCAATGTTCGTGAATGCCATTTTCCTGAGGCTCATTTAAAAAAAAAAGACCTGAAAGCTCCTAAGTCCATTGGAAAAGCTTCAGCTGATTTTACATGCATTTCATCAAATGGGATATACTTTATTCCTGTCTCTGATTCTTTCTTTGCTTAATAAGCGGCAGACGTGTGACTAGAGGCTTTGTTTATATAAAGCTCAAATTTATCTATGTCCTTTCCATATAAGGTTGGAATTTCTTCTTCAAAAATTAGTTCTAAAATATTCTGCTGATGGGGTAGAGTGAATTAATTTTGGGTTTACTTGAGATTTTTTTTAATTTTTAATTTGTCGTTGTTAGAAAATCCTGTAACTATCATGAATCCCTTTGGAAACTTTAAAGTCCACTGATGAAGCCATTTCATATGGTCATTCTCATCAGTTGAGCAATAGAAAATTTATCTTCTTTTATTACAGTCACTTAAATATACCCATGCCTTATTGAGTGTTACCACAGATTTCCATTTTTCCTGCAGCTAGGTGTTTTTATATAATTTTTTACAATTTTCTTTTCTTTCAGCAATATGTTTTAAAACAGGAGATGAACTTTAAAAAACCTCTTTTAACTTTAAATCTGTATGAATGATTCTAATTACAGTGCTGGAAGATATTCCTAGTTTCAATGCAACAAAACTTTGAATCGGCAGATTTTTTTGGGGGGGGGGGGGCCGAGACTACACCTTCTTGAGAGTTGCCTGTGTTTGAACAGTCTTAGGTTGAACTTTTGTGATTATGTTTTCATTTTTACTTTCAGCTTGACATTTTTCCCCTTTCAAATTTAATATACTATAAATACATCTTACTGAAATTCAATTATTAAGATTTTTACACCGCTTTATAATTTGTTGCTATGAGAATATTTCTCTTTAGAAAGTACAGTTACACAAGCTTCAAACCATATGTCAAATTTAGAAGCTTATTTTTCATTTTTTTTTTTTTTTTTATTCCATTTCAATCAAAAGAAAACATTAGTGGACGATTATTCTGAAGTTTCCAAAGTTCCATCTCAAAATGCAAATGAGAAAGTGAATTGCAAAATTGTTTTCATAAAGTGCAAACGACCTTTTTGTATATATGTGTGTTCCTGTGTCAAATTGTTGCTGTTCATGATGAATAAACACCATATTAATAAAAATAATTCAGATTTTTAAAGTTTATTATTTTGTCTACTATGTGTTTGTGTACATAAAATGTTTGTGTAAAATTATAATGTGTTAAATTTTTTGTTTATATTAACATTTCTTCTGCTATATTTAAAAATTAGTCTCTGTGTGTGGTTTTGTATGTTTTGTGCTTAGAAATTGTTTTATTCTAGATGCTGACTATGTAATTGCTAAAAATCTATTTTAAGAATTTAATATGAAAATATTTTTCGTCACAACTATATGCATATTAGAATATTTTGTCACAAATGAGAATTTTTCTTATGATGAAGCTATAAATAAAAAACTAGGCTGCTACTACATGACATTAATTTTTATTTTAAATTACAAAATTGATCTGAACCAATAATAAAATAGATGAATAATTCTTGACTGTTTCTTACATTACTATATTTTGTATGATTACGGTCATTATTATTTGATAGCTGAATGTTTTTTCAGTTGAATTAATTTTATTATTGTTTTAATCATGTGATATATGTTTACATTCTGTGTGTGATAACTGTTTAAAATTCATAGCTTTCCACAAATATTTGTTGTAATTTCATCAAAATATAAACTGCAAAAGTTTTTGAAGTCATTTTGTTGAAAATTTACTGTTAAAAATTTTTTGGTGTAGAAAAGCTTCAGATATGAACTTGTGCTGTAAAGAATTTATTCTTTTTAAGGTAAAATGTATAATTTTATTCCGTTTTTATGTTGATTAGACATTGTTTATATTTTAGAAGTTGCAGAACTATTGCTAGAGCATTCAAGTCCTACAATAATCAATATGAAAGATATTGAAAACAAAAGTCCTTTAATTATTGCTTCCTATTTTGGTTGTACTTCAATGATAGCACATCTACTTTCAAATGGTGCCGATATTAATGCAACAGATTCTGATGGAAACAGTCCCTTAATTTACTCCATGTCTAACCAACGTTGTTCAACTGAAATGGTGAACTTGTTACTGGATGCAGGTGCAAATGTAAGTTACTTTCTTAAAGCAAGCTAATAATTTAAAGCAATTAGTTGTAATCTACATCAGTGGTTTTGAAACATTTTCTGTAGTTTACCTCTTGATCCTGATCTTAAGATTTGACATATCTCCTGAAAACATGCATCTAATTATTATGTTACTCAGCAGCAGAGATAGTACATATATCAAAAGCTTGTGTCTAATAAAATTATTTTAAACAGACTAAGATCTTTTAATAGGCATCAAAATTGTCTTGTATGACTTAGCTTTATATGAGAAGTTGTGGGTTTTTGTCTAACTGTTATTATCTAGCTTTCCCTTAGCATTTAAGGAGTTAAAACTGCCCCTTTTCAAATAATTTATTTATTAGTATTGATTTTTTATAGTCTTATTGGGGAAATAATACATGATTTGTGTCATGTATATTTTCTAACTTTGAGCATTAAGCTTGTATTTATTTTGCTTCATATATAAAAGAAACCTTTTATTGTACTTATTTCATTAATTAGTTATATGTTCTTGACTTTTTCAATTCATTTCTTCTCAATAGTCATCATTTGCAGATGTAGATAATGAAGTATGAGAAACACTGGTCTGTAGCTGATGGATTTATTTGTTTTTTTATTATTATTTCTTAGAAAAATAAGGTTAAAAATGTGTTGAGGGGGAGGGGAAACCATTTGAAAATGAGATTTTCTAGTAGATACTATTTAAAAGTCATTTTGATTTTAATAAAATAAAATTTAACAAAGATTCTAGTATCTGTGTATTATCTTGTTGATCATTTTCACTCAACAAAATTTGCTTCAAATGGTGTGGCTTAGCAACATAACGTTACTTTTGAACGTATGTGGGATTTCCTGGCCAACCTAATGTAACTGGTGTTTTTTTGTTTGGCAGGTGCCAGAAAGAATATTAATATTTATACTCAACAAGATAATACATAGGTAGTTAAAACATTTCTGTAAAAAGTTTTGTTTTTAATTATTTTTAAAACTAGTATTCTTGAAAGATTATCTGATTAAAAAAAATATGTGTACATTTGAATTTGAATATTCAATCATTAAAATAAAAATACCTAGTTTAGGGAAATTCTCTAATTATGAAAAGCTTTGGTTTTAATTAGGGAGAAACTCAAATTTATCTTATTGGCATTTATATTAAATTATTTCAACTGCATGAGATATTTTGAAAATATATATTATAATAAAATATATTGCACATATATAATATATGATTGATGTTCTTTTAATTCAGCACTGGGAACTTGACACATGGGTATTCGTGGTAATGATCTGGCTGATGCTGCAAGATCTGCTTTCAATTGCATGTAGAATCTTCTCTTAACAGGGTTTAAGAACTTCTATATTACACTACACCTACCACATATGGAAAGGGACTTGGAATCAGCAGAACTTAAACAAATTGTAGCAAATTTACCCTGTTCCTTGTCTGCTTTTTGGTTCATGGACTCAATGTCCATTTGACTAAACTTTCACTCGTCCTACACATAAACATTTATTCATACAGAATCCTCTATGGGGCTCTTGCCAATGTGGCTTTCTATTTCTCATAATTTAATTGAATAATTTCTCATAATTGACATTATGCATCAAATAAAATTGCCTTTTTTAAGACTCGTCTTCTAACAGGTGGTTGGTCATCAATCATATGGTTTGGGAAAACTTCTGTCTATTTGTGTTCTTATGTGCTGTTGGCTGTCATTTTATTCTTTTTTAATTAATTTTGATATTTTTACATATTAGTTTTTCCATTTTCTGTTTTTTTTTTCTCTTTAAAAATTGACTTTTCCAAAACTGTCCCTTTTGATTTTTTTTTTCTCCTTTTCCATTTGTAATATGTATTTTTGTTTGGTGCAACATATCCCAATCAGCCTTTGATCCCAAAAAGTTTAACTTTCATTAAGAACAATCAACAAATCTAAGCTGTGCAACTAAATATAAGCAAAATGTCAATAATTTTGAGGTGTTTTAAAGGCTTTATAAAACTGATAGATAATTTGATTTACATTATGGAATCTGATATTCATTATTTTTACATAAATTAATTTTCCGTATTCCTGAAATTTTTTTAAAAATGAACTTGAGTAAAGACAATATTTTTTGAAATTTGATACAATTCTGTTAAAAATAAAAAAATATTTTGCAAAATGATACTAAAAAATTCTAAATAAGATTTGAAATGAACATCAAAATTAATATAAAATGCTATTGTATGGTATGCAGGAAATATAATTTATTCTTATTGCTACAGAAGATGTGTGTATCTTACAACCTTCAATTATTTTCTTAAAAAATTCAAAGTTTCAGGGACACTTCTTTAAATAAATTAAAGATTGTTTGAGGTATGGCAGGAGGAAATAAAAAAACAAACTACTGAATGCTTGTCTATGAATTGTATTATGTTTAATATCAGAATATATGAAAGTCTATTGAATATTAAATTATTTTAATCACAACTATATGGTAATTATTTAGGGTCAATTTAATTTAGTAGCATTGTAAAATTTTGAAAAACTGATCTTATCTCTCCGTGAGAATTATTAAATATTTTACCTTAAGCATTTAAAAAGTAAAAACAAAAAAGGCATATTACTAACAAGACTTGAAAATATGAAATTTTTTTAATGTTGCAAGTATAATGGGCCTCACATTGTTCTATTAATTAACATTATTTCAATATAATTCAAAATGCTTATTTTCTGCTTTGATTTCATCTATTTTAAACTAATTTGGTGTAAATTTAAAAGGTCATTTTCATTTATAATTCTTATTTGACCAACATGAACACCATCTTTCTCATATATTAGTATTCCTTTGGCTTATTAATAATTGAAGTTTCAATAAAAAGAGAATAAATGGATAACAAAAATGTTTTTAGAGTATCTAATAGAATATTCTTATATAAATGAAATTTAGCATTAAAATAATTTGACTAAATAGTTGATGCAAATTAAAATTTGATTATATTATTATGTGCAATTAACTACTGATACATTTCCTTTCAGATCCATCACTCGAATGATGCTAATGAAACAGCTCTACTTTATGCATGTAGGGTATTTTCATGTGGTTCTTTGTACCATTCTGATCCTAAATATCGGGACATTTTAATGCTTTTAATAGAACGTGGGTCTAATGTCAATGCGAGAAATCGACTTTGTGAATCTGTTCTTCACTTGGCTGTATATTTTCAAGATGAAACTTTGATTCGTAAACTGCTTAATCATGGTGCTGATACAAATGCACTAACACCAAGTGGTGTGGTTCCTTTAGTTTATGCATGTAGGAAAGGCCCTCATAAAATTCTTTCCTTACTTATGGATGCTGGGGCAAAATTTAATTTTGGTTTTTATGGCAAGTATTTGGGGCGAAGATGGCCACTTCCTCCAGAAGAATTCAATCATCCATGTGGGAGGTTTCTTTCATTGATATTCCAGTTGTTAGAAAAATCAAGTGGACAGCCATCCAGTCTGAAAAATTTGTGTAGAGTTTCTATTCGCAAAAGCCTTTCAAAAGATATGGAAGAAAAGGCTCCCCATTTACCATTACCTTCACGTCTCATCAGATTTGTGTTGTTTATTAAATAATGTTTTTCAATGGATGTATACTATTTTACTTATGAACTTGTGTATCAATTTTGACAATGTTACTAACTAAACTCCTCATTATTTGTTTTTAATGTTATATACTCATGCAAATATATTTCTTGAATTAATGCTTACATTTAAGGAGCTTTGGGAAATATGCTGTGTTTGATCACATTTATGCTTGGAATTATTTCTCTCTCTCCTTAATCTCAAGAAAGTATTTTACAACTTTTAATACCTCTTTTTTCCCTGCAGTATTGTACAACAAAGTGTTATTAAATTAAATGGATCATCAAAGTAAGCATTTTGCTGCATGTAAACTATGTGTACAATTCTTTTGCAATAAATATAAACTATTATTGTTGTTGATATGTATTTGATTTTAGTGTTTTCTTTGCATCTAATATAAATTTATGAGCCATCTGTGATTTTATAAGTTCTGATAAAAGTAGGAAGCAACTTTTTTGAGATTATTTCAACAAGTTATTAGTGATTTTATTCTATGTTCTTGGAAATCAAACATATAAAATATTTTCCATTGGATTGGTTAGTTGATGCTTTTATTTTACAAGAAAGTCTACTGTTTATTAAAGTGGTATTGACATTGAGTCATTTGAAAAGGAGAAAATTCTAAAAGCAATGCTTGGTTGATATATGCTGCCATTCAATGTTTAAAATTTAATTGGTGATAATTTTTCGAAGTTATTTGAATAAGACATGTATTCTAACAAATTGGGATGGCTAAATGTTTGATGCATTAGTTAGTGTGTGTGCAATTAATTTTATTTAAGTTTATACTAAAAAATCCCTACATTATATTTTGACTCAAGATTGAAAAAATTAGTACAGCAATTTTGGTACTTATATATTATCTAAACTAAACTCAGTGGCACAACAGCCCATGGCCTACTGTGCCCATTTCAGTGTTCATGACCTTGGGCACCAAGGTAAAATGAGATGTTCTGGTGAGGTGATCAGTCTGACAAGAAACCCTCAGTGTTTAGTTCCCAAGCAAGCTTGGTACTCTTTTATCAATCCACTGAAGGAATGAAAGGCTGAGTCGTGACCTTGCGTATCCTGGGGTTTGAATCCCAGACCTGTGATGTGGAAGTGCAATATGCTACCCCTTAGCCACTGGGCTATTATTATCACTACAGAAAAATTTTCTGCATGCAAATTGGGCTGTGATAATAATACAAAAAGACTCTTATGTGTTTTATTTTTTAAAAAAACCATTCAGATTTGGTGAAAACCAGATTTTGGCGGAAAATGGTGTGATTCTTTTGGTGTAAATTTGGCTGAGATGATGTTAATACATAAACAGGATTTGGCCTCTAATAATCTAATGAATAAGTTTAATAACTTCAATGTATAATCTGTAAATAATAGCTGTGACGTAAATAAACTAAATATTTAAATTAATCAATATCACGCTACCGTCATTTATCTCAAGCGTCACAGCACAATGGATTTTTGCTCATTAGATGACGCTGAAGATTGTAGTTGAAATTCGCACTGAGAGTTCATTCTGACTAGTTGCGTATAAATATGGATCTCACGAAAGATAAATATTTTGCATTTTTGCTAGCATTGAAAAGGGAAGACTAGAGATGATGGCAGGTTCAACGTACTTTTCAAAAAAGGCGATTAAGATCAACATCTATGCCAGGGATGGCGAACCAGTGGTACGCGTGCCATTGATGGCACGCGACACAATATTTTGGGCACTCCGCTGATCAAAAGGGTTTTTGCATTTTAGTCCAAAATAACAAAGTTCACTGTGAAGTAATTCTCATGAGGGATCTCATTCGCACTTTTGACGCTAAACTGCATGTTTTCATAAACGATATTATTACAAAAAAGAAACTACAAGTACTTCCCAAACTTAAAAAAAATACATCAAAGATTTTAGATATACATGAGGAACCAGATGAAGAAAAAGTTATAGAAGAATTTATTTCAGGTAATTGATTCGTCAATCGAAGAATTTTCAGCGAGATGTTCTCAGGTCAAATAATTATCGGAAACGTGTAAGTTTATTTTGTACCCTCTGTGAGATTTCATTTGATAAATTAAACTTGTCCCAGTTCAACTGATTGGAAATTGAAGAATTTAAATGCAACTGATTGATATCCAGTGTATAGTTCAATATGGATTCAAAAATTTATTGAAATAAGAAAAAAAATTGAAATTGATGTATAGTAAAACATGCCAGTAATGAAAGTCTGGTTGATTGATTGAATATTAACGTCGCACTGTTCAGCAACACGAGGGCTTTTGACGACGGACCACGTAATTTTGAACCATGGTCAAGTGACGTGGACGACACCTGAGCTGGCACCCCATCTCCTAACTACCACACCACACCAAAGGGAGGACGTTTCAGCTATCGACAGATTTAACGTGCATCGCTGCCCTCACGGCGGGTCTTCAGTGGTACTGGGCTCGAACTCGTGACAAGGCAAGCCACGGTCCGATACCTATACCACTCGGCTACCGCGGCCACAATGAAAGTCTGGAAACATGGAACTTGATTCCAGATACATTGCTGACCAGTAGCGCACACAGGAATTTTTCAAAGGGGGGGGGGATTGAAAGTTCATCATTCTTGTATCATGCTATTTTCGATTTTGTCGATTTTCAGGAACAAAACACAGTAAAAAACTAATTATTGAATAAATAATTAGCATTAATTAATAAAATTAATCATTAATAACAAATATTTAATTAAATTTTACGTATTATATAAGAATTATAATCAATCGGAAAAAAATCAAGGGCTTTGGGGGGGTCCCTTTTGTGCGCCACTGTTGCTGACTCATGCTATTAGAAACACATTTTCATCTACATATGCCTGCGAGACATTATTCTCAGATATGAATGACGGTCAAGTCAGAATTATTTGATGGCACGTCTATACCTCATTAAACATTTCTTTAGAAAATATGGCACGTTGATCCATAAAAGTTCGCCACCCCTGATCTATGCTAATAGATGAGATGCGTTTGGCAGACACTGAAAGCTATTTTAATTTTTTTCGAATGCCCCGCAACTTTTCGATAATTTATTATCAATAGCTGGGCCAATTATTACTAAAAGGGATATTATAGAGTTAGTATTCAACCAAGGGATAGATTGGCTTTAACTCTGATGTTTATACAAATTTCTTCACAAATGTTAATTAATTAGTTCTGAAATTTTTAATGCTCTTACAAATGTTCATTTATAATATTTAAATAAGAATATTTCTCACATGTTTAAAGCAACTTCTTTTTTGCTATATTGGTGGAAACATCGAATTTTTGTCATGTAACAGTCAAAAAAGAAAAGAAAATTCATTATATTGTGAAAGCAATCAAATAAAAAACATAAGTTAATTTTTTTTAACATGCATCATTACACTGCTAATGATGCATATTTGTATTGGATATGGATACATAATTAATAAACTCAACACAATGTGACCAGTGCTTATCTTTCTTTTTTTGTTGGTCGCAGTTCTGAATATAAACAAAATGTGAAAGATTTATGTTACAAATATATATATTTATCACAAGATTTTATTAAATATTTGACCATTATTGCTAACTGAATGAAATATTTTTCATTAGTCCACAGCAATGTAATCTCATCAAAGAAATCTAAAGATAGGGTTATTTCTCACACATCTTTTGATTCTAAGAAAGCCAATTTGAGTATATGTCACTTACAACTGGGCAAAAAATGATATCAAATAAAAGCGGGAAAACTAAATAAATATATTTCTTTAGTAAATGTTGAAGTATTACAAATACTATATTTTCAAAGTTACAAAACTCATGCACTTTTAATTATTCGTCGAAAATTCTTGTGGCACATCTGATAGTCTCTATAGACACATAGCGTTAAGAAACATTGGTCTAGATACATGCTCTAAACTATAAGATGGCATTTTTTACAAAACTTAAGTAATAACAAAAACTTATACTATGCCAAAAATATTTTCAGGCAAGTATATAAATCTGATACACACTTTATTTAATGCACATTTTATCATTACTGAATGTATTAAAATATGTAAATTAACCGTAACGAAGTTTTTTGAAATGGTTGTTTTTAATGCTAAAAGGTGTTTTTGATATTCTGTGTTACAAAAGGTGTTATTATGAAATTTTGTTTTTAAAAAAATGCTTCATTTTTTATACTGGTATTACAGATTTCTACCCAAATATAAGAAAATATTAAATAGTTTTTCTTATTTTGTTTGTGTATTTCATAACACACAGTTGCCCCTAACATACAACCTATTATTAATTTTTTCAAAAGTCAAAGATAAATATGTAAAAAATGAATTAACTTACAAGCAATTCATAAGAAAGTACAAATTTTCTTCCAAGCATTTTCTATCTCACGCTTTTATTATTAATTAATGTGTGTGTGGGTTTTCTTTTCATATGTAACTATGTCTGCGTCAAGACTTTAAAAGCCTTTTTCTCGTATTTTAAAGCACTCGATTGAGCTGAAATTTTATATACGCAGTTATTTTGGATGACAATTTAATTATAATTAATTGTTTAAAACTAATTATATTCAAAGAATTATAGATGCAGCCTCGTTGGCATCATTTTTGGTGACTTAGTGACCATTTTAGCAACTTGGGTCGAAACCTCAAAAGTTTTTTCACATTTTAAAGTGCTCAATTGAGCTAAAATTTTCTATACACGATTGTTTGGGGTGACAATACAATAATTTTATATAATTAATAAAAAAAATACTTTAATAATTATTCAAAGAGTTAGATATGTTGTTGCTTATCTCCATGTCTAGCTAAGCTAGACCGTCCATGATCTCATTCGCTCTCAAAAAGTCCAACACCATTAGAGGGTCTTCATAAAGATTTTGTTTTGAAAGCCCCAGGCAGTCAAGAATGTGTTCTGGAGATGCCTGGCTGGCAGAATACCTAAGAGTTATAGATATAGCCACGTTGGCATAATTTTTGACGACTTAGCTACTATTATGGTGAGTTGGGTCAAAATAAGTTTTTTTCCCACGTTTTAAAGCACTTACAAGGAGAGGACACCACTAAGGAAATTCATTTTGGGACGAGGCTTTGTGTAATAGCAGTACTCCTTTAGGGTGTTCAACCCTCAATGTAATAGAGCCGAATAGGCAGTCGATGCAGAGAAAATACCTTCGAAAATTCATGCTTAGTTTTTATACAATTGTTTTAATTTGCTCCAGCAACGCATTGGCATAGGTGTAATGTACCTGCTTTCTAACAGGTTTTATTGTATATATAATGATGATCCTGAATACTAGAACCATTCAGTAAAAAAGTTTTACTATATGTATCTTTTTAAATTTAACTATACTTCTATGTTTAATAATTTTTCATAAATATTATCTGAAAGTTGAGTAATTTCATTTTTTTTTTTTTTTTTTGACTTAGCAATAACATTACTCTTTCTTTTACATAACTTTATATATATATATGCCCTTAAATTTATCATTAATTTTTAGTGAATCAAATCAATACGTAAGCCGTCTTTGAGTGATTTTCTTATCAAAAATATCTTTATTCTGAAATTTTCTTGATATTTTAAAAATATATACATGTATATATAGTCTCAATTCAATTGTCGAAAAATATTGGAGAGCACGTGCACTAATGGCAAAGGTGCTATTGTAGTGTGTGGCATTTGTATAATAAATTAAAAATGTATATTATGTGTTAAAACATTTATACATTATGTAAAAAAATTGCTTTATATGTCTTTCACACATGGCAATTTTTAAAAGAAACCCATGAAATATTAATTTGTCAAAAACCCTAGAGTGGCACATAGATTGACAAATACTACCCTTTTTTGCGTTTGTTTCTCTTTATTAGATCATTATGCTTCTAAAAAGTACAGATAATTTTGCATCCCTTTTGTGATATTTCAATAACCACTTTTGACATTAAGTAAAACAGACTTTTAATAATTATCTCCTTTAAGAAATAAACAATATTTAATATTTATGATATAAAATAATGAAAAATCCTAATTGTTTCGTTTGTATACCAATGAATGACAATTTATATTAAGGATGCAATGAATTTTTTGAGAATCTATTCAATGAGACGTTTTAATATTGGAATAGAAGCTTGTTCTGTACCTTTCTAAACTTGTTTACCTGAATAATACTTAAAAAATTACAAATTACATTCACAAAATAATTCCTGAGTGATAAGGAAAATTAAATACGTAATTTAAAAATGTGTTAAGATATACAATTGAACATGTACAAATCAATATAATGTTTGATCTATGTCAGAATTTATGTGTGTTCTGTTTACTACAAGTAACATACACTTGACAAACGGGGCTTTTTGTATATATTCAAGTGTTATTAAAATAGCATATATGCAAAAATATTTACTAATTTTTTAAAAAATATTTCAAACACAATGTTAGAAACAATTTTAATTCATCACACAATTCAGAAAATTTATAAAATAACTTATAATAGAACATACATATTTTAAATTATCTTCTGCGTAATTCAATTTGTATACTTTATTTCAGTTTCACGGTTTGTCCTTTTTTCACTCTGATGATGCAAAAATCTATAACTTAATTGTGAGACGCTTTCTTATGTAACAGTACCTCAATTAAATACAAATAATGTAATTTTTCACAGTTAAATTTTAACTATAAATAAACACATTTTCAGATTATATACATACATATAATTAAATATACTTGATATAAAATCTCTCACCAGCAATCATTCTCCTATCCTATGAGTCACAAATACTATCATATATATGCATAACAAATAGTCAATGGAAAATTATAAATATCTTAGGGTTATCATAAAAAAAAAAAATCATAATTATAAACTTTTTTTGTGTTAAGTTTTCATATACTTATTAAATAGTTTAGCTACAAAAATATTTAATATAAGACTCTTATTGTATAAAAATATTAATAAAGTAGCTCAAACTATTTAAAATTAAAATTTTCATCTTACGAATTGACAATGGAAAAATATTGGTTTTCAGATGCTACAGTAAACTGAATGTCTTTAACATTCATAATTAAAAGAATATCCAAATTCCTCTTTTGGTTAAGGGGACACAGTACGATTCAATTGACCAAAATCGGTCAAAAAATCAAATTTAATTTTTTTAGCCTAAATTTTTTTTTATATACTTTTCTATAACCTCACAAAATTTGAAAGCTCTAAACTTAAAAAACGCAGAATTATGATAGCTTTTACGTTCATTTTTATTCACATCCCTATGGCAAATCAAAACTTTAAACTGCTGTATCTCGGAAAGATAAAATAACTATTTTATCTTCATTTAAAATGCTAAGGCTTTTTTTCTATTGCACCTAATGCTTTGAAAAAATTTTTACCTATTCCCAATAGTACATGTAACAAAAGTTGGTATGCATTTTTGAATCAAAGCAATATTTATTTTTTTAAAAATAATTAAACTCAGAATTTATACATTTTTTAAGAAATTTTCAATAAACATTCATAAAAAGAAGTATTGTAAGAATACCAATCACGTTATCACAAAACCCATACCAACTTTTACTATACATGGTTTGACGTTGTTGTAAATCAAATTTCATGCATGTACATCAATATTTGTAGGAGGAGTAGCATTTTAAAATCACTTCAAAAATTTCAAGTTTTTTCCTTAAAAAATTACATGGCTAGCTTTTTATGAAAATTTGAGCACAAAATATGTTTAAGATAGTATACATACATAGGAGGCAGCCAAAAAAATATTAAAAATCATTAAATTAAAAATTTTTGGGTAAATCGTACTATGTCCCCTTAAAGGGGGGGGGGAGACATTTACAGTTATACCATATTTTAAAAAAAAAAAGACTGTCATCATTATCTCCAAGAAACACAAATTAGGTAACAATCATTATTCTAATTTTGAAAGCATAAGGTGTAAGTCTACTTTATGTATTTAACAGATGTATCAATAACATTCAAATCTAGAAGGAGGGGAATGGAAATAAAAGCAACTAATGTAATTTAACACAATACAGTATTGTAGAAACCCTATTGTTTGGTTATTAGAGGATAGGATTCTTGACAAGATGACAAAATAGTAAAGATAAGTTATGCATTATAAATTCACTTACAAGATAAACAAGAGAGGAAAATATCATACAATTCTTACTGAAAATTCGTCACATATGTTTCTCTACTTTATTTTTTTCTTCTTACTACATAACAAAGTTTTAATTTTACAAAGCACTGGTACACTTAACCTGTCATCTGGATTTTTACATATGTTAAAGATGGATGTTGAATACGAAAAATTGTAGTGTCTTTTATTACCTTTGAAGGCTGAAATACTTCATTACGAAGCACCTTTTGAATTTACTATTCTGCCCGTAAAGGGTTTATTACATTATTGTGAGAAGTTCTATCAATCAAATGTTTCTATTTTTTCATTTATGTGACTTTACTTTCCCTCATTACAAAGAATCTGCTATTTCTTATTGTGTGTCACCATGTCTATTCTTTGTCTGATTATCTTATATATTAGAATAAATAGTTAAAGATTTCTTTAAGTGTCACTTTATTTCATCATATTGGAATGTTTCACTACTGTATAAAGAACAGATACATGTCAAAAATTGGAACTTTATTTGCATTAAATAACTGTCCTGGTTTCCGCAGAAGAACTTCCCCTTTCATCTGGGATCGGTACACATATGTATGACCTAGATTTAGAATTATTTATGTTCAAGGACGTAAGAGGGCCAAACATCCAGATAACTGGTTAAGTAAGTAAAAACTAAATATTGGCAGTGCTCATATAAAAAAAACCAACAACATCCAATATATATACAGTGTGCTCACATCTAACCAACTGGAGCATTCAATGAAAAAACTGATACCAAAACACATTGTGACAAGTGTATTTTATGAACAACTACCACAGTGGAGAAAATGGTTAAGTGAAGTTTAGTTATGAGGGTGCCTATCATACCTTTTATTACAATTTTATATATTAATTTGTCATGTTGCTTTCTTTCTTATCGATTGTTCTTCAGCAAAGCAAATATCCAAACACTTTTTCCAACATAACCCTAATCCAGCTTTTTTTTTAACATGAAGATTGAACTCTTACCTACATATACATATTTGCTTACATAAAATACTTAATATCCAACACTACCTTTTCCCCGAAATTGTATGATCTAAATACAGATTTTTGCCATGTTTCTACAAATCTGTTCCATACGTTTGCTTTATACGCAGGCTTGATTATAACAATCAATTTATTTTTCCAGATATTTCACAGTTTATGTTAATTTCTGAAACAGTGTTACATATAGATCATATCATATTTTTTTGGCATCACTCCTCAATAATCAGAATCTACTAATTCAAAAACAATGAGAACAGAATTCAAATATACTTTCCAATAAATAATTCAGAGATCAATGTAGGAAAAAAACTGCTTTCTCATTATCCTCAATCATTTTTCACTTTTCGATTTCAATAACAATTTCATCACTTTTCTTATCCACAAAAAAAAAAAAAAAAAAAAAAAAAAAAAAAAAATGAAAGAAATTAAAAACGTTTATTTAAAAACTTGGGTATAGCAGTTTTTTAAATGATACTAGTGAGATCACAACTTATATCAATTTTTATCAAAAATACATTTGGTACAAATTTTTTACAACTTGTAAACTGAATCTTTTTATATCAATTTGATTTAGACTTTGGTTTCATGATATCCATAGTGCACTTACATATGTAATATTCAGAATGTTCACACAGAGAACATAGAAAGCTTTGAAAAATGTCTTTCATAAAATTTTTTTAAAAAGCCTACTGTAAAAAGAAAAATAACCAAGAATCTTTTGTCGATTAATTAGAGTCAAGTACATCATCATCCTCTTCTTCATTTCGCGATTCTTCATGCAGCACCACATACTCACGTGAACTGTAACCAAACTTAATAACATCTTTTTCCATCAACTCTACATAGCAACGAGGGTCAATCTTCTTATTATTCACAAATGTTCCATTTGATGACTCCAAATCAATTATATAGGGTCGAACTCTGCGTCCTGTTGTACCATCTTCCCTCTTATATGTAACAAGTCTAAATTGCAGTACTGCATGTTGTTTGGAACATGATGGATGATCTATAGGAATATCAGCAATGGATCGTGTTCTACCAAAAAGATATGCACTTTGTCTATGAATAGGTATGAAAGGCAAGTCCGAGTCACCCTTGAATGGATATAAGCGCCATCTTCTATGTGGCTTGCGAGCTTCAGCTGGTTCATTGTACTTGATAACAACTCCATTATAAGTATTGGTGTCCTCAGCAAGTTTACCAGAGACTGCAAAATTAGGCTTCTCTTTATTAGTATTTTCAACTTTTTTGGCTTCATCAGAAGTATTTCCCCACTTTTCATCATCACCAGAGGATTTTGAGGACTGAGGCTTAGGTCGTTGACTTTTGTTGGTTGGCACTAATTTGTTTTTTGATTTTTCTTTTGAACGTCTATCTCGTTCATCATCAGTGATAGGTTCCTCTTTAATCCTGACAGTTTCTTCTTTTCTTTTTTTATTGTCAGATGATTGCCTACAAGATATTTAAAACATTTATAAATATATGTACAATAAAAGTATTTTAATAAAGAAGTATTTAAATCAATAAGCTAAAGGGTGAGTTTCCCATGATTTCTTTCTTCCCCTTATATGTTGCATTATAATTTATTTTAAATAGATTTGTGGAATGGTCCACTTTATTTATCCCTTTAGAGAATAAACCTAACATTCTTTAATGTCTTCATATTTAACTATATATTCACTTGTATAATGAGGTAGTTGAAATATATATACATATACCCAACTCTTTTTTCTTACATGATTTTGAAATAACGTGGTATACAAATTTAAAGAATTTTTTTTACGCTTTTTTTTTGTTCTAGCACGAACTTCAAAAAAAAAAAAATTTGTGTGTGGATAATTTGATCAAATATAGGACAGTTTATAATAATAAAGTTGATAATGATGAAGTCAAAGGTAAAGTTCATCTATTAACAGTTGATTTAATTTGTGAAGGCTTGAAATTTGCTGCAAGAAAGAAACACAATATTTCCTTACTCATGATCCTGATTTAGAGCATGTATAAAAATTTCAACATAACCATAAGTTTTTTCTAGCAAGATATCAAGAATTGTATAAGGACGAATTGTATATTACGACCCCCCGGCTAATAACAGATTTTATAACAAGGGAAAAAAAACTGAGGCCATCATTTGCATACACCTGACACATCTACTGATGAGAGCATTTTTGATCCAGTTCGTAATAAACATGCATGCTTGTTTTTGAGTAGTGAAAAATAGTGGTTAGTAGTTTCATTTGTAATTTCAAATTGAATTTTTATATGTTTGTATTTATAGACTAAATTTTTGCTGTACACTAATTTTAATTTTTTTAAAGTAAAAATGAAATGTTTTTGTTTTATAAGTATGTAAAATAGCTATTCCATGGTTTTTTGGCAAAAATATTTAGAGAATTTTCATCTTACATGATTTTTTTAAGTTGTGGAACATATCCCCACATTTACCATATAGGTCGCATGTATTTTTTTAAATAATATTTTTTTAGCACGGTTTTCTGAGGAATGTATCAACTGTGTAAAAAAAAAGAGTTGGGTGTATTTATTTTTATAATCAGAAAGCTTTTAAATTAATTTTTTACTCAAGTTCCAATTTTTTAAAAAAAATTATTCAAAACAAATTAATTATTTTCTGGTTAGTTCAGCATAAATAATTGACAATTGTTGTAATCAGCTTCAGATGAAATATTGCCAACTAGAGCCATTTCCTTTCATTCTCTGTTCTGATTGACTGTTTATTAATATTGCACTTAGAAGCAATGCAAATGCTTTAATGCTGTATCTCCAAATTTTGTTCATAGTCCAGTGATGAAGACAACCCCCATGTCGGCATCCCACTCTCCAAACATTCACACCAATGTGAAGACTCGGAACTTTTCAACAGGTTCAATGCAACTTCATATGGTAGGTCTACAGTTGCACAGATACTCAAACCCACGATTCAACTGCAACAACTGCCCTGAATTTATAGTCATTGTCAATATAGTTTACAGAACAGTTTTTAATAACAATTCAGTAAAATTAGTAACAGTCAACAGTTCTTTGCTTATATTTTACAAGTTGCCAAAAGTATCAAGCAAACGATTGAAAGAAATGGCAAAAGCATTTTTCTAGTAATATTAATAGTTTTCTAGGTTTTAATATTGAGATAACATTGAAAGGAACAGCTTTAGTATCGCCCACCCTAGAATTGAACTAAAGAAAATGCGCCAAATAAGCGCGATAAATGATATTGTCTCGTTTCCCGTTCAACAAAATGTTAGTCCAATCACAGAATGTCGCTTACAGCGCTACCTTCAGGTAAAATGGATAACTTTTTCGGAAAAAGTGTGGAAGATTTTCGAACGCCAAATTCTCTTTCTAGCCAAAGGTCGATCGCCATTCTTTAGAGGACACGATTATAGCAACCGTATGCAAGAATGTTACGCGGGAAAAAATTACGCGTAGTAATACATTAAACTCCTTAGGAAGGGGGAGGGG
>BMAV01023569.1:0-22979 GCA_019973955.1 Trichonephila inaurata madagascariensis
TTATTTTTGTTTTTTAGTTTTTATTCGAGGCATTTCCCAAAAATTTGAAAAATGTATATTTAGAATTTTTTTTTAAGTTCATAAGATATGGCATTTTCTTAAAAAAATAAACAGTATTCCCATCTTTGTAGAAGTTTCTTTTTTTTAATTTTTGAAGTTATCGTTTTTATACCGGCCTATAACGCGAAACCCATTAATTTGGACCTTCTTTTTTGTGTTAAAAGTGTGCGATATACAACGGATTTTACAGTCCTTGAATCATTTATATTTTCTAACTCAAGACAATTTTCAAACATGTAAACAAACATTTTATCTTGTTTTCTTAGCACATCTACGTTTTTTTCCCCTGTAACAAATAAATCTATTCATTCCAAAACCTTTGAAATATTTTATTTTCCAAGTTAAATTTTGAATTTATCTTTCACCGAACAAAAACAGAGTATTTGCGATGACTTTTCATTTCGTCTAATTCTACTTTAACAATACATTTTGACTCAGTTGTGCCGTCTTTGGAGAGCTATTACCTCTCTTACAGAAAGGGCATTTCGTGAGATTTAAAACGGATGTAAGTTATTTCCTCCTATTTTCCAACAATATTTTCTTTTACGTTTGAAAAGAGCAATATTGTCTCCGGCAGATGCGGGAGGTTTGAAAAGAAAAACAAGAAACAAAAGCAACGCAAGTCAAAACAACTACAAACTTAGGCTTTGTTGTCAATCTAAAGCAGCAATAAAACGTTCTCGAATCATTTTTATTCCACCTCTCCAGAATAAGTTTGGACAGTAAAATGTGTTCAGCATAACCAATTCCTTGAAATTCGTTCCCAAGTTCCGAATAAGGGTCGTTTCAGACGCCATTTTATGTTCAGTTCGTTTGCTCAGATAGAAAAAGGGAGGTGATAGGGAGGGAGTATTCTCATTCGTCCAAAGAACCACACTATCATTTTTCAAATTTTTGCAATTCCCTAATTGATAAGGATTCTAAAAGAAAAGGGGAATTCTCCTTGGAGAAGTTGTGCTTAAGTTAAGTGGTGGAATGGCAACACGTATAAACATATGAAGAGAGAAGTGTAACGGCCGTTTTTAATTTGAGATGCTTTGCTTGTAATGTTTTGTTTTTGTCAGGAATCTCAATATTTCTCCACGATAACTTTGTCTTCGTTCTATATTTTTTGTCAGAAAGTATACAGAACTGGGTTAAAAATAAAAATTATTTAACTAGATTGGTAAATAGTTAATTGTTCACAAGAAACCTTAAGCTTGTTTTTCTGTTTTCAATACTAAACAAAAATGAAATAGTTAATGGAAAAAACATATTACACTGAAATATGTTTAACGCGAAAACATTTAAGACAAAATATTAATTAACATGCAGTAATAAAATGATCCCGATAAACTACCCCATTTATTTTCATGCATAATTTTTTCTTATAAGATGAAACAAAAATCGTTAACAGGAAAAAATATTCCTTCTGAGAATGAACATTATAAGGAAAACTCCAGCCGCTGAGGCGAGATTTTAAAGGAGTGTGAAATAAAAGAAAGGTGGTTTCACATGTTTCTTAGAAAAGAGACTAGCTTGGCTTTGAAATACCCTTGAAATAGCATGTGACCAATCAATTTTGTATATCTAAGCTACTTTCACCCACCACCTTTACAAATGCCTCACAAAAATATCTCATCTCACATCAGTGGGCTTTGGAATTTGGTGACGAGTACGTTGTATTGTAAATAAATATCAGTCAGTTTCGTTCACGTTCTTTTTCAACTTTAGAAGAACTTTCTTACGAATACAATGGCAAAGAGATCAGAGGGAAGCAAGCTTCTATTTCGCTTAAAATGAAGATGAAGCTTCTTAAGGTTGTTGATTAAAAGCATAACATGAAAATTTGGTATTAAATTTCATTAAGTTCTTTTTAATGTATTTGTTTTTATTTAATTCATGTATTTATATGTCTCTACGTAAATAAAATATACTCGAATAAACAAAATGTTGAGTATATGTTTATTTTCCAATATCCTTTAACACAAAAATTTCTTTTAACGAGAAGAAATATTTCAATCCTCTCAGTTTCGTGTTTAACTGTTTTCACTGTGTCTCATATATACGGAAATAAATTTTATTTTGAATAATTAACCCCTTAATGCACACAAATAAAAAAAACGACAAAAAAATCATTTTTTTTAATTTAAGAAAACGTATTTTAGAACCTGGTTTTAGTAAATAAATAAATGATAAAAATTTAAAAAATTCAAAATCATTTACATTGTTTTATTTATATATTATATTTTGATCTACATTGCAGATAAGAGTTGAATATTGCAATGTTACACGTACATCGATTTTTGTTATCTTTCTTTTCAAACTAAACTTTCGAAAAAAAAGCATATTTTTAACAATGAAAAATATTTCTTTATGAATTCTCAACAGAACCAAAAATAATAGTATTTATTTTTTTAAAAAAAATTATTCAGAATTTTCTTCTGTGTGGTGCATGCAGTCGTGTGTCAGAGCCGACACATACAGTTTTCTATCGAAGTATTTGTTTATTGAGAGAGATAATATTTTGAAGGACAAATAATTGTATGGAAGCTCTTAAGAATTATTCAAAAAAATAAACCTCAAATATAATATCTATTCGAATCTAAGCCGCATCCCAAATTCTCAATACGTCCTGGTGAAAAATCAAAATAAAATTAGAGCAAAAAAGTTCATTATTATCCGATACTTAAAAAAATAATAAATGATTAGAAAATTAATTTAAGGTATCCGACTACGTTCGGAACCGTGATTTAAAAAAGCGTATACATGGATAATTGTCATGATATTTAGTGTCACTTAGATTAGAATACATGTATAAAATTGTTTTAAGGACATTTTGAAAAAAAAAATTATTTAAATATAATATTTTGGCAATAAACTAACTTAGAATAATTTTTTTCAAAATGTTCTCCTTTTGTGAAAAATGCTTCTATTATAATAATATTTTGCCTGTATATAGCTCAGATCTCTCTACAGAGACTCAACTAGAATTTTAGAAAATTCACATTATTTTAAGAGTGACCACCAATTTAAATTATTATTGTTTTTTTTCTTAAAATTGCTCCGCTCTGTTTTCGTAAAATACGGATAAACCCACTTCTAAGTTACGTACTTCAAAAATTTTAGTTAAGCCTCTGTAGAGAGGTCTGAGCTATATACAGGCAAAATATTATTATAATAGAAGCATTTTTCACAAAAGGAGAACATTTGGAAAAAATTATTCTATGTTAATTTTTTGCCAAAATATTTTATTTAAATAAAATTTTTTTGTCAAAATGTCCTTAAAACAATTTTTTACATGTATTCTAATCTAAGTGACACTAAATATCATGACAATTATCCATGTATGCGATTTTTAAAATCACGGTTCCGAACGTAGTCGGATACCTTAACAGTATTAAAAATTTTAAATATATGTGGGAATTCAACCGAAATCTTCCAAAAAGATTGCATTCTTCAGATGCGGGGTTTTTGTGGCGTGGTGTCTAGAGGGGTTTTTAGGGTGCATTAGTTAATTTTGAAATAAAATAGACAACATAGTTAAAGAAAGAAACTAGTTGAAAACTAAGTAATTTATTAAGAATTATAGGGGAGTATTTACATGGGGAATATTTCAAAATAATAGGAAAGTTAGATAAGCATATTTCGGAAGAATATGAAAGTTAGATCATATTACTTTAAGGGAGGCAATTGAGATTAAATATAACTCATTATGATGCTATTAAGACTTACAGCCTGGCGCGGACGAATGATAGAATTCATTCTGGTACTATTAAGATTTACCGCCTGGCGCGGACGAATGTGCACTGACGCGCGAAATACGACGTTTCTCGACGAGTGCTAGTGGGTCTCTGGTGAAAAAGGTTCATGTCGGCGTTTTTAAAAGGGACGTTAGATGGCGTTGATGTGGAATACTGTTTTGTTTAGAATTGCCGACCTCGGTAAAGGATATGATCTAACTTTTCTTTTTACAAATGGGATATCCTACATATATATATGAACATGTTATTTCTTTAACCTTCAAACATCATGGTCCATATCCCTCATACAACGAAATTTTCTCCATTCAATTCTAATCCACACTCGATTTTCAATAGCAATGACATTGGAAAAAAAAATCAGCCTTTATTCGGATAAATTCGGTGATGTTTTTAAAAGCACTCCCATAAAGTGCATTCATAAAACTGTCATGGAATATTTTTAATTACAAAAATATTCTCAATATAATTTATTAGATTAATACTAATGCATGGTAGAACCATACAAAAGTTAATGGATCAATTTTCAAAAAAAAAGCTAATGCTAAAGGGGAAAAAATAAACAATATATATGCAATTTCAAAAAAAGTTACTTTTTCCTTATGTTATTTCATTGTTCTACGACATTACTCTATTTTTTAAAAATATATCATTTATTCAAATTGAGATGCACGTATGCAAATTATTAAATGTACATCATCGATAATCCACTTATTCATTACGCTAATTCGTTCACCAATTTCTAATAATTATATGACTCTATTAACAGGGAAATGGAGACTGGAAGAGAGAAATAAAAAATTAATTTCTAACTCAATTTTTTCGTATCTGTAAAACCCGTAATTAAATATAAAATCTTTCCTTGAGACTGAAAATACTTTTATCATATGTGTATATATTAATGTACACGAATAATAAATATTGCACAACGTGAAAGCAATCAATGAAATATTATGTCATATGTAGAACATATTTTTTATTGTTCATCAAACTATTGATTTCCTTTTCAAATTGGATTAATAACTTTTAGCGTTAAATAAAAGAAACATATCGTTAACTACATTTGTCCCTAGAGTACTTTATAAGAGTACTGTGTGTTATTACTCTCTTTGAATTATAAAAAAAAATCTGCGTGTAATGTTGTTATATCACTTGAACAATTTCGATTAATTTTCAGTATGCTCCAATAGAATAATTAAACGAGGAATCATAAAAATCCCTTTAAGCTTATCAGCTTGTTATTTTGATTTAATTATTAGTTTTTTTCTATGAAAAGATAAAAACAGCATATTTTTAGTTGCCGTAGTATAATTAATCAGAAAAAATGTTTTTTAACGGTGATATTGTAAATTGCTTAGGAAATATCTTATTTATATTAATGAAGATTTTTTTTTGATCTAGAGTGTAAAATGAATAATTTTATTAAAAGTATGTACTGCCTATATTTATTTATTTTATTTTTACGTATCTTGGTTGTTGTTTTTTTTTCAATTCCTCCTATTAGCTCACACTTTCTATATATTTATTTATGTTGGTGGAATTTTCAATCTTTAATAAAATAGATTTTAAAGCAATCAATTGAGTTCAAATTTTATATACATGATTATTTTGGATGACTATACAATAATTTAATTATAATTAATAAAAATTAATTGATTAAAACTAATTATTTAAAGAATTACAAACACACACAGCCACGTTGGCATCATTTTTGGCGACTTCGGGACCCTCAGGATTCTTCTAGAAATTAGTAGAGAAATACACGAATTTCAAGACCTATGACACAAGGGGGTCTTCCTCAAATTATCTGCGGGAGATATAAATAGAGATGCTCACCGAAAGTCAGTCAGTCTGGTTTTGACTAGCGATCAGTTAGTATTGCTCTCTGATTGTTGAAGCAATTAGTGATTACTTCGGCTGTTGAACGAGTGAATGCTTGTGAATAATCTTTTACATATGTGTAATTTAGACACCGATAATTGTGTCTGAGAGCTGCTGAAGGGTTGAAGACCTTCTGAGATTTATTCTGCGAATATTGCTGCTGAATTCTGTATTTTAAGGATTGGATTTTCGACAATAAATTCTCATCCCTCTTAAAGAACTGTCTTGTTCTTTGCGACTGATTTGCATAAAATCATTGAACCCTGGGGGGATCAATGTAACAATATCTTAGCATTGGCACTCAAGCTATTTAATAGCTGAACAATATACGTTGTCGTTCTGTCACCCTGCCTCCACCGTACAGACAGATTCTAAAAAGAGCTTCGGCTATCACTCAATATCCAAATATCTGAATTGACACTCTCAGTAGAGCAAAATTTTAAAGCCTCTTCAATAGCTAAGTGTTCTGTGCCCAAAGAACTGAGCAGTAGACATGATTTCTAACGTCTAACGTACTAATTAACGTTAAACTCTAGATTGAATTGTCTGGTCTTTCCTTCCTGATTTTCTGAACTGCAAGTATCACCACTGCTCAGTAGATCAATTTGGCCATAGTAGTCTAGTGGCTAGTGTCTCGTGCTTGTCGCTGGAGTGTGAATGGTTCCTATCCTGGAGCCACTGAGTCTGCCTTGTGGAATAGGTTGATGCATGTTAAATTGCTTGAGACTCATATGACTTCCCACTGGTATGATGTGATAGTTGGGAGAGTGAAGAGCTCTATCACAGGTCTCGTCCTCGTCACTTGACTGTGGTTCAAATTTACGAAGTCCATCACCAATAGCCCTTATGTTGCTTTGTCAACAGTGCCTTAGGATATTGCCATTGTCCGACGACACGTGGTAGTTTCAATTATTAACCCTTTAACTGCCACCGACGTATATATCCGTCTCGCTCAACCAGTTAGTTAAGTGCCTCAGATGCCCTCTTTCCCCGAAATGATTCTTTTCTTTACGCTGCTATCAGTAGAATAATTCCGAAGGCTTTGGAATAAAAGAAAATGCCCGTGATAGTGCTTTCAAAGTATTTACTTATTTCAGAGAAAACTTTGATTGTTTATCCATTTTATTCCCTCTCCCCCAACTCCCCATATACGTACGCCTATTTGAAATACATTGCTATTGAGAAGTGAATAACCTAATTTTAATCGGATTAAGAGGTTAAAAGATAGGAAAACGAATAGCCAAAATAATCAGTTCTGAGAAGCTGTTTTTTCAAAAAGAATAGTCGTTCTCTAAATGCTAACTCATTTATATGTTTTCTAATTTTTCAGTCTTATTTCATTAAATGGAGAAATTAAAATAATTACATTGCTAATCAAATAAAATTCAATTTAAAACTACTTGAGTACAAAACAAGCTTAAATATATCACCCATTTTTAAAGGTTTAAAGGAACGTAATGTTAAAAATTGAATCGGGAATACACACACACAAGCCATGTGTACAATTTTAAATCCTAACTAATTATTAAGGAATATGTCCATCCTAACTAAAAGACTTTGTCTCTAAAAATGATTTATCAAAAATATTAATACCATCGATTTACTGTTTTTGTGTGGATGAAATTGTATTTTTTCTTTTTCTTTTTTTAGATTTCTAGGTTTCTTCTTTTTTGTAGGAAACTTAAAATTAATCTAGTTCATTGAAAAAAATAACATATAAGAAATATTCCTAATGTATTAGGTAGGCCAGTTTATATATTTTTTGGGTTGAATCTTGCAAATCAATTTTGAAGCTGATGTCTTCAGCCGATTGAGCTGAAAATTTGTATACCCATTTAGTATCAATGACAATGCATGTTTTGATCATTTATACTCTGATATTGTAATTAAAAAGATATTAACTATAAACCTTAAAACGCATAATTGTTTTTCCTTTGTTGGCTTTTTATTCTGTCGAGCAGCTTATCCGATTGAGCTTAAAGAAGTTCTTATTTTCCGAGGTTTTTAAGAAAGTCATCTAATTATTTCTATCAAACTCAGACAAAAATAATTATATAATCAGAAAGATCATTTATTTCTCCATGATACTGTATATATATTTTAACAAAAAAAAAAAAATGAATGAATGATATTTATTATTTATGATTTTTTCTAAAATGAGTCAAAATTGATGCGTTTTTTGAAAATTATTTCTAAATCATTCGCTATGAATTTTTTTGTTAATAAATCGATAAGCTTAGGCCTTTCTCTTTTATAATCAGTCATTTTGAAAATAAAATGCCGAATATATATGTATATATATATCGATTTTTCAAAAAATACTCAAATTTCTAATTAAGCTTTTAATAACTTTGTCATTTTTAAAGATAATAGAATATTGATAATAAAAGTAAAAGAAAACTTTTTTAAAACAACCTTTTTTTAAATGCGCTGCAAAGAATAAAACAAACTTTTATCTTAAAACTTATTTTAATTTCAACTTATAACGTCATTACACAATTTTTGATATAAAAGCTTGTCACGAGATTTAAGTACTCGTATTTACTCAGTTTGAAAATTTAAAAAATTAAAATCAATCAGATCAAGTTATTTGATTAACTTTTTTATCTACACATGTAAATCTCGCGACTAGCTTTTATATTGTAGTAATAAAAGTTTTTAAAAGAAAAGTTTACTTTATTCTTTTTAGCGTATTTACATAAAAGATTATTTTTTTAAATTTTTTTTTTACACATTTAATTTATTTATAATATAAATAGAACAAAAATCAAGATGCATTAAAATATGATTGAAAGTTATTGAAATTCGATTTCAACCACCATTCTAAAAATAGTAGGTTAGACACCACCTAATGAGTGAGTAAATATTAACGTCACACTGTTCAGCTACACGAGAACTTTTGGCGACGGACCACGTAATTTTGAACCATGGTCAAATGACGTGGACGACACCTGAGTTGGTACCCCCTTCTCTTAACTACCACACCAACGGGAGGACGTTTCAGCTCTCGACAGATTTAACGTGCATCGCTGCCCTACACGGTGGGTCTTTAGTGGTATAAGGCTCCAACTCATGACATACCTGCCATGATCCGATACCTTAACCACTGGACTGTCGTATAGCCCCACCTTAAGAATCACAGAACACACAGAAAAATTCCCCATTTTTCTCACATTTGTGGTTAATAAATCGATATATTTTTCGCGCAGATCTCACACTTAAGTTACATGATGCCTTCCCACCCACATGAGAGAGAGCACGTTTTTATTTTTATTTCGAGTCAGCAAAAATGAAGATTTTCGCCGAAGTTGTTAGGAGTAAAAAACATATCTTTGTACTGTGCTTGTTTGATAGGTCATATATTCGTTTTTTTATTTACAAAGAATTTGACGAAATAGTAAATGTGCAATGTCGAAATTTATTATATGGGACATATATTATTAAAAACAGGTTTTCTAACTTACGCAGCTGATATCTATTTTATATTTTCGAAAGAAATTTAACTGTCATTACAACCTGCACCAACCAACCATTTTCAATTTATGCATTTAATATGTCAATCTTAAAAAATTCAACTTTTCTCCTTTGGACCAAAGTCAGAGCAAATATGTGGGATGAGAATTGGTTTTATGGATTGTGTTCAAGAGCAGGTTTCCCAAACCCCAGGACCAAGGACCAGAAACCGATCCATGGATCAAATGATACCGGGTCACCCAAGGAACATTAAATTATTTCCATTTTATTTATTGTGGTTTATTTCAGGCGGGTTTGTGCAACTTTTCATGGGAATCGCTTTATAGTCCATGTTATAAATCTCTTTATATTTATTCACTGGTGAAACTGTATTTTATTCTGATGGTATATTTAAATAGATTATATTAAAATTATGAAATCGAAATGATCTTAAATATAAACAATCAATCTTCTCCCTCCCCTCACAGGACCATGATGACTCTTTCGCTGCGATAAAAAAGTTGTAGGAAAACTGTCCTAAGGGGCGTAACGCGATAGCTTCTTTACACACAAAACACGATAAAAGAATACGTGAGATACAAATGAAGTTAACTGTGTCACTTGTGAAGGGTCCTTAAAAAAAGAGCAAATGCAGGATTCGATGTTAGAGTAGTTGTGGCTGTCGTGTCCTTCCCGAATGGAAGGAATGAAATTTGACAGAGCCTGAGACAGGTCGGACTTCTACACAATAAATAGCGACACCACCTACCTCCATCTCCACAATTCGGGTATGGTACAAGAGGGGAGGGAAATATATTTTCTACCCCTTTTATTCTTGGTTTCTGCTTCGACCACCCACAAGACTTTCGGACCCACTGATTTAATGAACTCGTACCCCATGTGTGTGTTCGGAGGGTATTTGGTGGCATCCAGTCTGGAGTCTGATGATCTAACCACTAGGCTACCCACGGCTCTTCTACTAGTATTCTCTTCTCATAGTAAGTGTTGCTGAAGCCTGCAAGTAGTTTCTTCTCGCAGTAGGTGTTGCTGAAGTCTTCAAGTAGTCTCTTCTCGCAGTAGGTGTTGCTGAAGTCTTCAAGTAGTCTCTTCTCGCAGTAGGTGTTGATGAAGTCTTCAAGTAGTCTCTTCTCGTAGTAGGTGTTGCTAAAGTCTACAAGTAGTCTCTTCTCGTAGCAGGTATAGTTTCTGGTGAGAGGTGGGTTTGTTTCTTGGAACAGTTCTGGAACGAGTGTTTTGAGAGGCCCTCCAGATGATTTTCCGTTTTTGATTGAACCTCTGCAACTGAGGTAAAATGGGTTCCTTTTAAACAAATTTAATCGTAGGAAATAAAAAAGAAAGTCACATGGGGCTGAATCAGATGAATAAGAAGGATGCCCCATCACAGTAATGCAGACAGCGTCGTCTGAGTAGTTGCATTTTTCTGGTGCACAGCCATTCATTACTCCCCAATTTTTGTCTTTTTACCCCTAATTTTTCACGAATTCTTTTTAGTACTTCAATGTAGTATAGTTGAGTGACAGTCTGACTACTGATATCAGTAGGCGCCATCTCGTATCACGAATTTTGACAATATTTCGGTCTGTAATCAAAAGAAACTTGATGTTGATTCGACATGTTTTCCAGTAGAATGCAGTTGCATGTGTTCACTCAATGACACAATACACCCAACTTGTGTTATCTGTTAAAGCAAAATTGGCTGCATGGTTTGTGCATGTATTACGTACATGATAGTGCATGGGATTACGTCACCAAAGGAATTGTTGCCAACTCCACTATCTTTCCAAGCTACACATTTAGTCTCGTTTTTTTGTGTCACACCTTCTGTATATATATATATATATCTGTAGGTGTATGTATGCATGCGTGTGTGAAATTCTTCTTTCACTTTAAATTTGTCATTATTTGCAGTCATTTACTTTTAAAGGAATAAGGATTACAGAAAACGTTTAATCTTTTGTTTGAAATTCAATTTGAAAAATGTCATATTTAGATATGGTTCTCAGTAAACGGATTTTTTTTTCAAAGCGATTCAGTCTTAAAATACGATTAATATGTCTTAGCCAACCATGCATATCTCCCAAAAATTTCAGACGAACAATAATAACACCAAGCAATAGATATTAAAACATGCAACTAAGTATGATTAACCCGCGGTCACTCGCGCCTGTTTTTCTACCGTCGTCACTCACGGGGTGTAGAGAACACCCCAAACTCTTAACACGTGTATTTAAATAAGAAAAAAATTTTAAGTCTCAATTATGATATATATTTATAAAGTATAAGAGGTTTTTTGTATTATACAAACAAAATTGTTAAATTTATTGCATTCAAATGAGACTAGCATTAATTTAAACTAAACCTACAAAATTTTCATTTTGAAGTACACAATTTTATATTTTTTCATAAACCAAAAGTAAAACGTATATACCAGTAATAAATATACTTTATAATTAATGATAAATATGGTATAAAAAGTAGAAAAATAATATTTTAATCATTTTTCAAACATTCAGAGCAGACTGTATTCATATGCTTTAAGCACATATTTTCTTACATTGAAGACAAAACAAATAATTTTTACATCTTTTACCCGTGGAAAAGCAGTGCAACACCCCTTTTTTAGGAGGATTAATGCTCTTTTTAATATATTCTGTGTCAGTAAAGCTTCTTTTGAGTGTTTTGTTAAGGTTTGGGAAATCCGATCTCATATCCCACTGTGGCTGCACAAGATCCATTCTAATCTCCTCTAATAATATTGAATGTCTCATTTATTTTCAGGAAGAACCGAATGATAGACAAAGGAAGCATTAATTCCTGCAGTATTAAGTAGATGATAAAATATTCGCAATGGCCAAAGGTTACATATTCGCGATACATAATATATACTGCACATTTCATCAGTGGTATCAACACCACATGATTATAAAATTTATGATTTCAAGTTTCATCCTCCAACTTTGGTTACGAAATCACGCAGTTATCGAATTCACTTAGTTCATTTTGTCAATCTGTTGATACAGTATCTAATAGACAAAGTCGCTATTTCTCCCTTTCTCATGGAGTTTTGTCTAATTTCTAGAAAATGTTTTGGGAATTTTTTTAAAAAATTGTATTTTACAATTATTTTATAGAATTATATTATTTTTATACCGCTATTTTGAAATTTTTTAAAAAAAATATTCGTGCATATTAATATATTTGAAAAAAAAAACGTAAACGGAAAGAGTAAAACGTACTTTTTCCGTAGATGCTTCGAGTACGAAAATATAACTCAATCACTCGGGGTGTTCTCAGCACCCCAAATAAACTTTGAAGGTTCGTTACATTCCCAAACGTCCTAGAGAGATTGATTACATTAGGTCTGAAGGTTCAATGACCTAAAATGGGCAGCTACAGAAAAAATCGTGGCTCTGTGCACTATTTTTAGAATTGTAGGAGGCTTTTCTTGTTGCTGGTTTGTACAGTACACCCCGCGCGAGTGATCGCGGGTTAAAAATATTAGGCAAGAAAAAAAAATAAATAAGCAAATAAATGTTAGCAAAAAAAGCCATAGAAACATTGACAAAGTTTCTTAATTACGGCATGGTTCACATATTCTAAAGTAAATATATATGTTATTTCACTTAAATAATTTCCTTTAAAAATATTTCAATTTCTTCCGAAAAAATTTCAACTTGTTAATGTAACTGCTTTGTTTACTATTATAAGATAAATTTATCATGCTTTTTTCGCTAATGATGATACTAAAATGAAAGTGTGCATGGATTTATGCGTGATTTTTTTCTCTTTAATAATCTTTTCACTAATAAATGTTATGAAACATGCAAGTTGTACATATATAGCTTTTACAAAAGGTAAAATTATTATTTCTTTTTGATAATTATATTAATATTTCTTTCAAGATTTCTTGTTCTAAAAAACTACGGAATTTACAATTTTTCCAAACTTAGAATGTTATAATTAAGACCCTGTATTAATATAAAAGCATGAAACATGCGACTTTTTTCAGTTTTAATATTAAATAAGGTGATAGACGAAAAAAAAAGCACCTCTAAAGATTTATGCTGAGTAAGTTATTAAATTATTTGTAATAAAACTGTAAGGAATTTCTTAAAAATTTTTTATTATTTATTTTAAATTTCTTGTGTTTACATGATAGCAATATTTCAAAAATTAATTTCAGGCTTCTTTCATGAATAAGTTGTTTTTTCTCTGTTATTTCTGCAGATTTTAAGTATTTTAAGAATATTTTTACGATGAACAGGGGGAGGGGGTGATTATTAATGAAATTCGTTATTAAAAAGTACGCACTGTTTTGGGCGGAATTCTGCTATTCCAATTGTTTTTTCCTAGAAGCATATTCTTTCTTGCATATTCAAATGTACTCTGTTACGAATTTTGTGCAAAGAATACTTAAAATAGTGTCAATAATATATATTTGGATGTGTAATACTTATCTTTTACTCTATGTTGTACTTATTTTCTGTTAAAATCGTAATATTCGCAAGAAACATCGTTACATTATAATGGTGATTTAATGGGAACTTGGCAAAAGCTTGGAAACAAAGACAAGTTGTCATCGTTTTTGATGTCCATTTTTATGACTTGGCAGCCCGTTTGACAACTTTGGTGACTATTTTTGGCAAGTTCGAGGCTCTATGGATTCTTCTGGAAATAAGGGGAGAAATTTACTAATATCACGATGTAGGAGGCAAGCGAATATTTCTGGAAATATTCGTAAAATCGATAAATAAGGAGTCGCTCAACGAAATTGAGTCAGTATTGTTTTCACAGCGATTATTGATTTGATCGTGAAGAATCGACCAGCGATTAGGGATTATTTCGGCTTTTGAATATGACGAGTGAGTGCTTGTGAATAAACTTAAACCTAATTGTATTTCAGACACTGATTTTAGTGTTTGTACGTGATAGAATGTGTGGTCGCATTCTAAGATTTATTCTGCGAATATTGCGGCTGTATTTCAAGTAATGTTTTTTGATAGAAAATTTTCATCACTCGTAAAGAACTGTCTTACTCTTTGTGTCTGATTGTATAAAATCCTCGATCCCCGATGAACGAACAGTTTTATTTTGGTTTTTGAAATAAATTACATTTACTTAGGGAAATAATAATAACAATCCATAAGAAGGAGAGAGAAAAATTTAACAAAAAATTGCCTGAAACTTATTTTTCTAAAAATGGGTCAATTTTTTTCCTCATCAACGAATTAATTAATCAAATATATTTGAAACTATGGAAAACTGAATGCATTTTCTTTATAAAAAATCATATTTTTATGAATCTGTAATCCTAGTTTCTCCTGTACAAATGCTTTTGATAATTAAATACAATTTAATTCAATCTTTTCTAGAAATTCCCCCAAAAAATTTTTGCAAGTGAAGAAATATTTTGTTAATTTCAACTGTATATATAATAGTGAGTAAAATTAACATAATTTGCATATGGTACCGGATTTTAGTGATATTTGGTGTGAATATATATGTTACCGTTAAAGAGTGAAATCCGTTATTTCATCGAACAACTAGGTATTTTATGAAATAACTAGACAAGTTGTGACGTCTCTCGCGTCCTTCTGCTAACATAACTCCTATGTTCTTTGACGGCCACGATTAATGGCAAAACCTTTCCAACCCAATACCAAGAAGAGAAACGGATCAAATATGTAAATGAGATATACTTTAAAAGGATAGAAGCTTTGATGATAAGATATAGTGCGGCAAGTTTAGAGATAGCTTAGTGTGGAATCATTCTGATCAATAGCGCAGCAAGCTTAGAGATAGTTTAGTGTGGAATCATTCTGATCTATAGCGCGGCAAGTTTAGAGATAGCTTAGTGTGGAATCTTGCAGATCAAGAGTTAGCAGTCCGATATTTTTGGGAAAGGGAAAATAGAAGTCCTATATACAGAATTTGGGAATCGTCTTATATAAAGTGAATTTATGGGATATCTCTCTTTAGGTGAAGGAAGGAGATCTGCAAAAGGTAATATTTGATATAGGTAATTAGTTAAATCGGATTATTTATCATAATTAAGATTGGATCTAGTTGCGTGATCGGGACTTAAATACAAGGTTTAATTGGTGTTAACTCTCACTTTAAATAAAGTTGTCAAATTAGAATTAAGTAATATAAGTTTTTCTTAATAAAAGTTGTATTAAGAACTACTATGTCTCATCATTTTGATAACCCCACACCCTAGCTTACGCGGGAAACCGGGGAACGACATAGTCATCACAGGATGGCTATGTCGAAATTTTTCCCGAACGTGTATAAATTCGGGGTTAGGAAATGTAGGGGGAAAGTACTGTTCTCCCCGGAAATGTACTTTTCGGGGTCAGGGGAACTTTGCAGAGTTTATCGAGTCTATTGGGGAATAACATACAGTTACTTGAAACCCCGAACCCTGTCATGTGCTTTTTTAAAAAGTCATCTCGGGGAAGGGCTCAAGATTGGTATTCGATTTTTGGGTTTGTTGTTAGTGAAAAAAATACAGCCACGGATTTTGCCACCAAAAACGGGTTAGAAAAAGGCTTTTCCCGCATCAAAAATAAGAAAAATTGCAAACCCCAATTCTTCGCGCCCCAAACAGGGGAGAAATCAGGAACCATCTGTTTTTTTGTGTATAAATTTTTAAAAAAATAAAAGGGGTTTAGAATTGGGGTGTCCCAAGCAGAGGGGGGTGGATCATATTTTAGTTCGACTCGAACCACAGACCAAGATTATGTGGAAGTGAAAAAATCCACAAAACACGATACAACTTTTGGAAGTCTTAAAATTCGAAGAAAATATTTTTGAAAATTTAAAAAAGGGGGGTTATCAGAACGATAATATGGGAAAAGACGAGGTAAAAAATGGCGTAGGATGCCAAATTTTTGATGCTAATGGTAGAAACTGGGGGAATTTTCTGAAATAAGAGGGGTGACCAAATAACAGTAGAAATGTTTTTTTACGAGAAAAATTAGCCGTCAAAGAATGGGGTTCGAGAGGAATGGGTTTTCAGAACAATGATCAGAGATTAAAAAAAGGGTTACTCATTTGGGAAATGAGCGAAATGAAAATTTTTAAAATAGGGGGACCGTAAAAAATAGGGGTTCGAGTAAAAAATTTTAATCGAGGCGATAGGCCCGAAAAGGGGGACGATTAAATATTGAAAAGGTTAATGATCAACCTCGGGGTTGTCGACAAAAAGAGAACTTAGATTTTCTCCGAAAATTATATCACCCGTAGAACTTCCCCCTTTCCCTATTTTTATTAAATAACACTTTTTTAAAAGCCCCAGGGGGACCCCCGGAGCAGATAAATCTTTTATATGGGAAGAAGTATATAGAAAATTTTTTTTCATAAGAAAATTTAAAAAAATCGCGACCCCAGGTAAAACAGCACAGGGTGCGAAAGGGCCAAAACGGGGATCGTAGAATTGAATGTTCGCATCAGACAATTCAAAAAGAAATTGGTCATTTCATGTGTTGAAAGATTTAGAATACCCATGTATTCTGGGGTATCGATTTCATAAGTGCGTCAAAATCGTATTAGTTTTTGGGGATCAAAATCGTTAAAAATTCCAGATTCTCAAATAAAAAAGGGTTGGGTAAACCCAATTTAAAAAGGGGGAAAAGGTTGAGATAGATTTAAAGACAAAATTGGGGAGGTAGAAAAAAAAAAACTAAAAAAATTTTTTTTAGTAGTTGTAAAGGGTTATTTTCAACAAACCGGGTCTTACCATTTTTTTATACCATGAAATTGACAGGGGAGATAACCCACCAGTAGCTTCAAGGCCATATAGGTATGACCGCACTAAGCAACAATAATAGATTTTCACATACAAAAAATGTTACAAGGGGAAAAAGGGGAATTGTTCCAATTCAATCCCCATACGCGTCACCTGTTGTGTTATGCAAGAAAAAAAAAGGGGTTCCCACCGGATAACCCCGGAAGCATTTGGGATTTGCAGAACTATAAAAAATTTAAAAATTCGATCACAAAGATCCGCGATCCCCCTTTTCCCCCGTTAATAGATGATTTTTAACGAACATACCATATACAAAAATAATGTCATCTCTTGATCTAAAAAGTGGGTATTTTAAAATGGCAGTAAACCCCAGTGATATTGTTGGGACCGCTTTTCTTGTAGTAAAAGGGCATTATGCTTTCAAGCGGATGCCATTGGGTTTTTATCGGGAGCAGCCCCCAATTTTTTAAAAAAAGAAATTGACATAACCCCAAAAAACCGGTGATGGGGGGAAATTTGTGAGTGTTTTATATGGACGACGTTATTATAACGTTCCATCATTCACTCCCCATGTTAAACATTTGGGGGAAGTTTTTCGTTTTTAAAAGGATGCAGGATTGACTTAAAAAAGGGGAAAAGGGGTGTAAATTTGGGTGCGATGAATTGAAATATTTAGGATTAATTATTAGTAAAGAAGGAATTAAAACGGATGAGACAAAGGTTAGAGCTATAAAAAGAGATAAAAACCCCCCCGTAACTAAAAAAGAGGTGCCCAAGTTTTTTAGGTATGTCCCAGTGGGGGAAATTTTTTAAAAAAATTATGCGGATATTTTGAGCCACTTTATAATCTTAAACAAAAATTTTAAAAAATTTGTTTTTGGCCAATAAAGGGCCAAAAGGCATTCGAAGAGGGTAAAGGGGGAGGGGGGAAAAAAGCGCCATTTTTAAAAAATTCCCAAAAACTTTCGGAGCCATTGGGAGTTATTTACAGATGCCAGTTCGATTGGTTTAGGGAGTTTTTAACCAAAAAAAACAGACCTGGGGAATTTGCGTACGTACCCGAACAACGCAGAGAGGAATACAGTAACCGAAAGAGAAATTCCCAGGGGTATGGGCGTTGAACAAATTTAAAATATTTAGGAATTTTACCCATTGGTTTTTATGGATCACCCCGCCTTAACACCCCCCTAACACATGGCAAAATTTGTCGAGTAGGATGATTAGATGGGGCACTCGAAAGCAAATTCAATATAGAATGGGAAACATAGACCGGGAATCAAAATGCAGGGGGCTGACATTCTCTAAAAAGGAACCCCGTGAAAATTTTAAATTGGAATAAAATTAATTGTGCCATAATCAGGGAAGTATTTACTTCAGGGGAAACAATTAATAACAGAACAAAAAAAATGACCCAAAATTAGGTCTTTCATAGATATTTAAAAAACCGGAAGATAACCGGTTAATGCAACAATATGTGAAAATTGGTCCCACGATTTTTTTTTAAATTGAAGGATTGTTTTTTTTATGCAAAAACCACGCAACGTCATTAGGTAAAAAATGCGTGTATACTTTCCCAAAATTTTTTGGGAATGAAATAATGAAAAAGAATTTCAAAAAAGCCAACTTGCTGGACATTAGGCAGATTTAAAACGTATCAAAAAAATTCGGGACGGGTTTTTTCCCGTACATAAAAAAATTCATTGATCAATTTTCTCTACATGCCATTTTCCCAAAGTTAATAACTAAAAAAACGCGTTACCAGCTGGTCGATTAAAACCCAAAATTTTTATCGAATTATCCGAATGAGATGGTGACGTTAGATTTATTTGAAACCCCTATCCTTTAAAAAAATCCCCAAATGGCCCCCAAACTTTCCCCTTAAAAAAAGGGCCCCATCTCATAATAGCGGGTATTTTTTTTTTTAACTTTTTTATCGCGTTATGGAGCCCCCCAAAAAATTAAATAATGATAATGGTCCCCAATTTATATCCGAGATTTTTTTAGGGACTTAAGTGAAAAAATTAGGCATAAGGCATGTGAAGACTTTTTTGCATAATGACCACGCAAACCCGGGCTGAAAAGGGGTTAATCGAGAAAATAGGGAAAAAGATTTGCAAATTAAAGTTAATGATCAACACGATACTTGGGATCCCAATTTTACGTGAGTTTGCTTTTCGCTATTCGGGACGGCGGTGAAAAAGAAACAACGGGAAAAAACCTGCTTTAATTTTTAAAGGGCAAAAATTGATTACACCATTTCAAAAACAAATTATGATATTTGGGAAAATTCAAAATTCAAAAATTTAAAATATAGAGAAAAACTTTAAAAGGGAAACTAGACTAAGTACGAAAAAATTTAAACAGAAAGGGTGGGGAAAAAAAATTATAATAACGTAGAAAAGACATAAAAAAAAAGGTAAATGATTGGGGGCTTTATTAGAAAAAACACCCTGTAAAAATTCAGCGGGTAACAAAGTATGTGCTAAATTTAAAAAAAAATTTGAGGGGCCTTTTAGGGGGTCTTAGAAGTTAAAAATTATAATAAAAATTGTAATATGGGAAAACAGGAAAAAAAATTAACAGTTAACGTTAAAATCAAAAAAAGGAAAAAATATCGTCCAAAGGAAAAGTTTAAAGTCGAAAAAGGGAAAAGGTATCCCAAATGGGATAAAATCAATCCAAGGGGAAAATCGTACTTCCCGGAAAAAATACATCAAAAATTAAAATGAGTCACAATAAGGGGAAAAAAAAAATCAGCGGTGGGGAAAAGTAAGTTAGAGGCAAAAAGGGGTTGGAAAACCCAAACAAATCAATATAAAAAAAGAGGGGGACCCATAAAAACAAAAACACTGGTCAGATCACTTCCTGTTCATTTGGGAATGAAAATAAAAGCAAAAAGGGTAAAAGGGAAAAATAAGGGGATTTTTTAAAAAAATCGGTGTGTCAGGGGGGGGGACCACAAAAAATGGCGAAAAGGGAAGGGCCAAAAATTGGAAAAAAGAACGTTGTCATCCCGTACTTTTTTTCTAGAGATAGAAAAAAGAGCGAAAAAATCAACTGAAAACCCAAAGAAAAGAATTTATAATCCCAAGGCCACGGGAAGGGGGGGGAACAGAAAAAAAACCCCCCACCAGCCAAGGAGACCAAAAAAGGGGGTCAAGGGGAAAGGGCGACAAAAGGGGAATTACAAGCCCCACAACGCAAAATAAAGAAATTCCCGTACAACCGAGGGGAAAAAAGAGTGGTAGGCCCCCTCATCGTTGGGGTGTTATGGTTTTGGGGGGAACCCCTATAAAAAACAGGTTGTATTGTTTCATTTTTTTAAACTTCCCCAAAAAGTGGTCGGAAGAATTATTCAAAAAAGGGGGAAATCTCGGGGGGGTTAAAAAAATTATAAGCCCAAATCAAACACTACAATGAGTGTTTATTTAATTTTTTGGGAAATTTTGAATTGTTAAAAATTTTTTTTGGGAAAACATTTGTTTTTTCAACACATTTGTTTGCTTGATGTATGACTTCGTAAAATAAAAATTCCCTTTGGGTTTTTTTGTTATAATAGTTTATTGAAAAAATTTTTGTAATTGTATAATATGTGTATATATATATGTTGTTTATTGCTACGTATTATGAGGGGATCTGGTTCAAAAAGGGGAAAAACCCTTGGGGAGTCAGGGGAATTAACAATAATAAAACGGGGCTGCGCGGCTCATTGGGAGTTTTTTTTTTGGGAAACCCGATTGGGGGTGGAGAAAGAAAATTTTTTTGTGATATACAAAAAAATAATTTTTGAAATTGATTGATATTATAGAAATAGAGACTCAAAAATTTTCATTTCAAAATTTACCCTGAAAACCTGAAAAATTATGAAAATTATGGGTTCAACAAGAAAGGGAGCGGGGAAATTCCAGCCCATATTCAAAATGTTAGATGCAAAAGGTTTGGGGCTGCGCACCCAGGGTATTTTTTTTGAAAAAATTTTAAATGTATAATTATTTTAAGTAATTGGGTGTTAAAAAATGGGGATAAATTAAACAGTAATTATTAATGTTGGCCCAAATTATTGGAAATAAAATTTATTGTCACTTGAATATTAAATTTAATTTAAAATGAGTAATAAAAATTTTTAAAATCAAAAATAAATATTGGGAAAATTTTTAAAAGTTAAAATGGGGGATTTAAAAATTAAAATTTAAATAAAACTCAGAAAGGAAAAAAATTTAGGGAAAAAGAGATTTTGGGAACGAATTTATTGGGCATTGAGAACCCAAGTAAATCACGTTTTTTCTTGGGGGGTTTGACTCTCGCGCCCTTCTGCTAACATAACCCCTATGTTTTTTGACGCCACGATTAATGGAAAAACCCCAACCCAATCCAAGAAAGAAACGGATCAAATATGTAAATAAAATATATTTTAAAAAAGGATAGAAGCTTTTGATGATAAGATAAAAAGTGCGGCAAGTTTAGGAACTTAGTGTGGAATCATTCTGATCAATAGGCAGCAAGCAGAGATGTTTGTGGGGAATCATTCTGATCTATAGCGGGCGTTTAGAATAGCTTAGTGTGGAATTTTGCAGATCAAGGTTAGACCCGATAGTTTTGGAAGGAATAGAAGCCCTATATACAGAATTTGGGAATCCATATAAAGGGTTTTAAGATATCTCTTTTGGGTGAAGGAAGGAGATCTGAAAAAGGTAATATTTGATATAGGTAGTTATTTAAAAATCGGATTATTTATCAAAATTTAAAGATTAAAAGGACAGTTGCGGATCTGACTTAAATACGGTTTAAAGGGGGTGTTAACTCTCACTTTAAATAAAGTTGTCAAATTAGAATTAAGTAATAAAATTTTTTAATAAAAGATGTATTAAGAACTACTTTTCCATCATTTTGATAACCCCACACCTCTAGCTTACCGGAACCGGAACAATGTCATCACAGGATGCTATGTCGCAAAATCGTAAAGTATATAAAATTTTTGGGTTTTATGTTTTAAACATATTTTTTTATAGAATAACGATTATTCAATCCTAAAGTATGAAATACTACACTAAAAAAGTTTTTTTAAACCAATTCTGCTGCTTTGGGGAAGGTTTTTTTGATTGGGAACTGGATGGCCGAATAAAACAGAGTTGTACTATAGATGTAAGTTCAGTTTATGTCAGTGAGATTGATTTTCATTAAAGAATTTCAAAATGTTGACACAACGCTTCTATTTGTTGCAATGGATCAAAGTTGTGGTACTGGACAAGGATTCAAAAATTGCTTGTGTAAAAAAAGAATGCGTAATAGTAAAAAGTGTGCTTGTTTCAAAAATAATAAGCAGTGCAATCCAAAGTGTCATCACAACAATCCTTGTTCTAATAAATAATGAAAAGTAAAATAAAGGTATAAAATGTAAATTAATATTCTCTTACACTGTGTAAACTTTTTAAAACAAAAATGTTTTTAAGTAGCAACAGTTTTTCTTCCCAGCATATATTTTTGTTGAAAATATTTAAATACAATTTTTTTTTTCTTTTTTTTCGCAACATATTATTTTTTTTTCCTTTATGTTTAAATAATGCTATCAATATGGGCAAAAATAAATTATATCATATCTGCTTTACCTTATTATTTATCTATTATTCATTCGCAAAAAGGGATAACAAGTTTTTTGGAGAGATTTTAGATATTTATGATTAAATAATTTATAAAATATCGTAGAAATTGTTTATTTATCTCTTAAATGTCTATCCTGATGTAAGTAAAGCACTAAACCTTTCATCTATTATGCACTTCAACTGATTTGTCTAGTTATTTCTTAAAATACCTGGTTACTCTATGAAATAATTGAATTATACACTTTAAGAGGTATTCGACTACGTTCGGAACCGTGATTTTAAGAAAACGCATAAATGGAAAATTTTCATGATATTTAGTGTCACTTAGATTATAATAAATGTTTAAAATTGTTTTCAGGACCTTTTGACAAAAAAAATATTTAAATACAATATTTCGGCAAAAAATTAACTTAAAACACCTTTATTCAAAATGTTCTCCTTTTTTTGAAAAAAGCTTCTATTACAATTATATTT
>BMAV01023570.1:4211-16724 GCA_019973955.1 Trichonephila inaurata madagascariensis
GGTGGGCTCGAGTCTTTGTACTTCTTAACGAAACAGATAGTACTATAGATTCCTTAAATATCAACCCCATATCCTTAAAAAAATGGCACCATAGGATCCACATAGGGATTGATAATTTAGTGTGTAAACGACCGAGAGGAAAGATTCTACACATAAAAAAATACCAGCCTAATTTTCTAACTATTTGTTAATAAGTTTTGAATAAATAATTTGTATTTCATAGACTATTGTTGTATTACATATTTCTACATTTAATATAATGCACCAAATTTGTTAAATAAACTCTTGACAATATTATTTCATCATTTCAATGAAACAGATCAGGGATTTTTGTTAATATCCCTTACTTTTATAAGGGAAATGACCTTGAAGAGACGTTATGTTAACATCTCCCGTCAATTGATCACCTCTCATAGGGATTTGATGAAATTCCTAATTTCATCATTTTCCTGCGACATGACTAATAATCAGATAAATGAATGGTTTTATTTCTTAAGAAAATCACGGGTATGTCTATCTTGGTATTTTTAAAAATTCACCTTCATTTATAAGGTAATAAGAGTATGTTTCGTTCCGGTATACTGTTATTTTTAAATTCAGCCATGTTATTTAGATCTATGCAATATTTTGAGTAATACTTTAAGCATATTACTTATGGAGCTTTGATATGATTACTATGAAATTTATTGAAACATTCAACCTTCTGGAGAATTCAGCAACGCCAAGCACGTCTACTTGACCATGTTGATTAGATGAAAATAATGGCACCGAGACCTCTTGAATGCATTATGTCGTAAATCATGTAAATCATCATGAAGTCTAATATTTGAGACTACGTACGTTTAGTTATGTTATGTGTTTTGCCATGAGTTCTCTACCTTTCATCTGAGGTTAGTGTTTCTCCCGGGAAAACAGTTATAAAATCTAAGCCAGTGGTTCTTAAACTGTAGTCCGTGGACTTCCGGGGTTCTCCAGTGCCTTTCAGGAGAGACCGTGAAGGTCTCTCATTTAATGTCATTTCCCCCTTTTTATCACTCATAAAGACCTTATGGAAAAATTGGAAGATGAACCATTCTACACTAGATCCCTTAAATGACCCTAATAAAAAAAACTCTACTAGAACATGTATTTTGATCAAAAATATTAATTTAGTTAGTACTAAATTAGTGTTTGAAAATATTTTTATTAGATAGTAACTGTTTTAAGGAAAGAAAAGGTGTTAAAAATGTTTGTATAAGTAGTAGATGCAGGATAACTCAGGAACCTTTAAATGACTCAGCCATGTGTTGGGAGTCAAGAAGGGGTGTTAAAAATTTCGAGAGTGAGCTAGGTTTCATTGGGTCAGTCAAGTCAAATTCAAAAATAAAAGATGAGGAATTTCATTAACTGAAATAGTTTAAACTCTTAGAACTGTTGGTAAAACCTATAATAAAAGTTGCTTGCGATAAAATTAATTGTATGAGGAAAAATCTGTGTAATGCAAGAAATAAAATAGTTTTAAATCGGAAATTTCCTCAACCAAAAATGTGGCCGCTATAGCATGGGGATAATGATTATACGTTCGTGACTGGCATGGTATGAGTTTGAGTCCGATTGCCCCCAAAGACCCACCGAGTAGAGGATCTTATGCACATTTAATTTTTCGAAGTTCAGAATTCTTCCGTTAGTGTGGTGTGGTAGTTTGGAGAGCGGACCACCTAGATTAGGACTCTTTCTCATATCTTGACTGAGGTTATAACGTCTGTCTTCAATAGTCCTCACTTTGCATTATAGTGCGAAATTAAAAAACATTCGCTCACTTCTTAACCAAATCAATTAAATTAAAGTTTATGATGTAAGCGAGAATATTTAAGAAGAAAATATTGAATCAGAGTATGTTCATTGTTAAAGGACTAACGCAGTGGTCACACATGGAGAATTTTTTTTTGTCGGTAAAATAGCATTTATGTATTTCATCTGGGCAATTCACAAACGTTTTGTTTTCTACATAATTATGGCTCCAAATGATAAATGGTGGGATTCACGGATTGCGTATGTTGCTTAATTGAAGATTTCTTCAATCTCGCAAGTGGATAGTTATTTTACTGCGTCTTGCACATTGAAACAAGAATCCTTTTTAGGAAAAAAAAACAAAAACAAAAAAAAAAAACCATGAAGGATACAGATTTAGCAGCACACATTATCAACCGTTTCAATCTGATATTTTACTATATTGGAAAAAATTATTCATAGAAAAAAATAATGCAATTTTGTAATTTTTTGTCCTAGATTATTTTTAATGTTTTCATGTCAAAGGAATGAAAGGAATATTTTGGATGACTTAAATATTCCACGTTATTCAATGAATTAGTCCACTTCTTAACTGATTTCCCGTACACCTTACGGGTTACGGAAAGCTGACCACAACCAGTTTGCCAATACGGTGTAGGGGAACCGATATTTTCTTCTTTCTTTAATTAATTCTATGTTAGTGTTTTTAAGCGATGCAGTTTGTTCATGGTACAGAAGTACTTCTTATCCAGTATTTTCTTTCTGGTGAAGGCGGGAATTTTTCTTTGAAGGCAGGAATTTAGATTCTTGAAAATATTCTATAAAGAATAGAGATTGGCAAGACCATGTGCAATTTGTTTTTTAAGAAATGAACATGGAAACATAATCCAAAAACGCCGATGTTATCTCTGGCCCCGATTCTATGTAAGACTTAGTATTACCCTTGCTTTAAATTGTGTGTGCATATACATATGCATACCCACACAAAATTCTTAACCGTTTGAAAAAGAGGTACGCACATGAAATTTTCAGGCAAGTATGAGTAAAACTCTTTTAAAATATATGAAACATTCTTCATAGCATGCAGAATGTAGTTATAAAAAGCAAATTTTTAGGAGAGTTTGTATTCGACAATTATAAATAAAAAGTTTACTACTATGCCTACTACTACTACTACTAGTAGTAGTAGTAGTAACAACAACATAAATAAAAAGTAGTGTGAAAATTTTAAAATTGAAAAATAAAATAAAAAGCGTCTATTTTAGCATTCTGTTAAGTATTATGCTTATTTACATCCAAAAAAAATGTGCCTGTTTTTTGGAATATTTTGGGCAAAAAAATTAGCCCCGCTTAAGAGGTTAATACAAAAAAATTGTTTTCTTCTTGAGATGCATTGAAATATGTTATTGATGGCAAATATTTTCGATAAAAACAGAACTTGAATCTATAAAGCACTGAATATTTTTTTTTCATTGATCTATCATACAAAAGACACCAACATTTTTTTTTTTTGGACACGAAGCCCTAATCATGTAAATATAATTAAATTCTCAATTTTTTTTTACAAATTCACTGAAAAAAAATTATTTGAAAATATTATCACAGTAGAAAATATTTTAAAAAACATTTAAACTCAAAAATGGGTTGGTACTAAGGCAGAAATATTTCTGTCGTTTTTACCATTGTGTGCGATATGAATAATGCCATAATAGCTGATTTGTTCATCCAGTAACTTAGTAAATAAGTGAATGGTCGATTTTCGGACACAAGCATCTTTTTAAAAACAAATTTTTCTTCCTGAATGAATTAAATGTGAAGATGAATTTTAAGTTAGAGGATGAAATTCTAAATTTAAAGGTCAATAATAAGCCAAAAAAAGTTTGTCAGAAATAAAAAAAATCTCTTCATTCTGACGGTGCTCAGGTGAAAGTATTACTTCTTTTAGTAGTGGGTCAAACCATAATTCAATCATTTTAAAAAAACTTTGCTTGTACTTTATTGAGTTTAAATTTTATTTACATTTATATATAAACATCCATTCTTCAAATAAGATGCGTAATTGTAAAAATGTATTATGCAAATCACCCAAATTAAAATATAAAATATGCAAGTGTTTTCACTACATTTACGTTATTAATAAATCTACTTAAAATAACATCCCTATTATAATATTAGAAATAATATATCGCGATTGTGTCATGCTTTAAAGGAATTCTTTAACTCTTAGAACTATTTCCGTTCTTATTCCGTTACATTTCCTAGCACTTGCCCTAAATACAAATCACAAAAGAAAGTTCGGAAAATCGATTGGGCCTGAGCTTGCTCTGCATTTTTGCAATACGTCTTGCCAAAAACAGCTTATATTATATTTATTTTATAAATAACGTGATAAATTCTTCAGTACTAACTCATTCGAATGAAAAAAATAAAAATGAAATTTTATCCAATTTTGATAAAATCGAAATACTGCTGTGCTTCAAATTATAAGTGAAGAAAAATTATATGTTGATTATGAGTGGTGTCCGAATTTTAGGTTGAGAATGCATTTTTAGAACACAATTCCTCTCACTTTTTTTTCATTTTAAAATAATAATCTATAAATATACATCTTATTGTCGAACTTAAGATACTTTTATAAATATTTAAATTCATTTTTTTTCCTTTGTATTTTTTCCCTTTGTTATTCATAAAAAGAATGGCTTACCTGAAGTGAAATCTCAAACTTTACAGAAATTAAAAATGGAATGAACTTAAAAAAATCATGCAAATTTAATTTCTAAAAAACAATGAAGATCCTTTATTCCTAAATAATGATAAACTTTATGGAATTGATACCTTTTTTTTGAACAAATTACCTTTAATGAAAATTAAATTTTTTTGCCTTCATCTTTACATAACTATTTATTCTAAATAAAAAAAATAATATTTAAAATATATAATAATGCCATAAATCTATTTAAATGTAAAGAATTATTGGGCAAATGACATATTTATAGCATGCATATATAGTCTATAAATTTATTAATTATGTGCATAATACATTTATAAATCTAACTATTATGCTTGTAATATTCTTTTTTTTTTAAGATCGATTTTTTCCTACCTTACTGGTAGTACATTTTTGCTACGAATTAACCCCCCCCCCTCACCCCGAATATACATATTTTTATATTCAAAGAAATTAAATAAACATTACATTTTCTATTCAAGTATTTAAAATCTATTCAAGTATTAGCTACAGACCCCATGCATATTTAAGAGCAAAAAATAATAAATAAATAAACTTTTGTAGTAAATTTGCATTTTAAACTTAGAAACGAAACTTAAATACTTTCGTAATATTAAATGACAATTATACGAAATATTACTGAATTTTTTTGTAATAATAATAAAAAAAACTGAATTAGAAGAAACATTGTTCGCTTGTAACAACGTCAGGTATTTTTTAATTATTCTGATCACGAAAATTATAATCTAATATATTTCGCTTTATTTACTGAAGAAAATATTTGTTGAAAATTTGAAGTTATCAAATTTAACCCATTAATTGGTTTGCTAGTACACCGTACTGACTACCAAATACTGGATACAACCGGTTTGCCCGTACGTTGTAAGGGCACTGATATTTTCTTCGTTCTATCATTGATTTGCACATATTTTTAATTATTAGTGTTAGTGTTTTTAAGAGATGTTAGTTTGTCCTTGGTACAGAAATACTTCTCATCCAAGACTTTCTTTTTGATGAAAGCGGGGAAGTTTCATTCATGGATTCCTGATAATATTCGTTAATGAACAAGAATTGGCAAGGAGATGTGCAATTAGTTGCATGAGAAAAGATGAAAAGGGAATGATCATCTAAAAAAGCATATATTATCTTTGTCCCCAAAGCAATGTAAAATTGAGTATTATTACACCACGCTTCAATTTGTGTGTACATATATATATATGCACACAAACACAAAGTCCTCAATCGATTGAAAAAGAGGTAGGAGAACATAAATTTTTTTTGTTACAATGAGAGAAATTCTTTTAACGTATATGAAGCATTCTTCATAGCATATAAGGTGTACTTATAAAAAGCAAACATTTAGGGTTTTTTGTGTTCCACAATTAAAACATTTTGTGGACAAAACAATGAACCTTTTAAGGGGTTAAATTAGCACAAAAATTAGTCAGAGCGTATGCTATGGACAATATCCCATTTAACTATCGTTTTTTGAGGAATGTTCATTTCCCCACGTATTTTAAGACATTTTTAGACTAAGATTTATCTGAATAATCATATAACATTCCATTTCTTTCGCAATCAGTAGTAACTTGTTTTAAAAATTAATATTAGATTTACCAGACACAGTTATGAAACTTTACGAACTACGAAAGAATCGGTACCTTTTTACATATTTTATTAAAATATACATATAACGGATGGTATAATCGAAGGATCCAAGAAGAATATTACAAAACTATATGGTATATAGGCACAAAAATAGTAGAAAACTTCAAAAAGAAAACAAAATTTTTTCAGACTTCTCTTATATAGAAAAATATGTCAAACTATTTCAAATTTTTTGATTAAAATCCTCCTCTAAATTGGTTTCCTAAAGAAATGAAAAAAATAATCTCTAACATTCTATTAAAGAAGTTCATTTTCTAACACTAGACATTTTTTCTCCTTCCATTTCCTCGTATTTTGTAAAGTATTTTTTTTAATGTTTTGGAGGAAAAGATTATTAAATTAATGTGCTCCTTTCATATCGAAATTTTATTATACAACAGTGAATCAGTTTACATTATGCAAACCATTAGCAATCGAAATCTTTTCGCACAGTTTTTAATAATTTGCACTGGGTTTCATTAAATACTGCTGTTTCGAAATAAAAATTGAGTAAAACGTGGACATGTTATTTGCTTACAATTTCTTATTTTGTCTTGGCTTTAAAATCCTTTAATACAGTCGGACCTCAATTTAACGAACCGTGTTTTAACTAATTTCAGGATTTCTTTTTAACGAATTTTTCTTTTACCCCAATTAAAAGAAAGACCATATTTAATGAATAATTAATCCTGAATTAATGAATTATATCAACATTCCCGCCACGTATTTTCTTTATTAGTGTGTATTAGAAACAATGGGATTTCTTTTCAAATGACATGTTCTTTTTGTTCGGCACAGAAAAAGACTTTTCTTGTAAGCAGAAATTTTAATTGGGAAAGGGTGCAAACCATTATTAGATTTTAAGGAATTTATGAGTCATGAGTGTAACTTATCGTGTGAGTTTTGAATTGAGCAGAAAATTACTTTCTTATATCATCTGACTCCATAATACATGGGATATTTAAAGATTTTAATGATTATATTACATTTGATGACAGAATGACTGTCTGTTCAGCTGAAGGAGAAAATTGTTGATTTGTCATTTTGATGAATAGCGATTCTGTTGTAGAATTTGATTATGAAACTCTTATCAAAACTGTTATATTTTTTAATGTTTTACATTGTTTTAAATCTGTGAAAACATTCTTCAATTAGCAGGATGTAAATGACGCTGTGTTTTCATTTCTAAGTCAAGTCGAAAAAGAACTATTTCGGGTATGGGATCAAAACTATTTTCAAAAATTTATTAGTCATTACCTAAAAATTTTTAATGAACTTGTGTGTAATAATTATTTATTTATAGTACTTTTAGCTGTTAAATATGAAGTATGTAATTTCTAACTAAGAATACTTTTTGGTGTAGTTGCTAATTATAGAGTTTTCAAAACATAAGTGCAAAAGCTTTTGGTTTATTTGGATCTAGGTATAACAAATAACCACGAATTAATGAACCAAATGTTCGGTAGTTATATCAGAGCCCAAATTTATTTTCTTTTGCAATTTAAGTGCAATATATGAAGATATGTTCGATTATACTAGTGCTTTATTATTATTGAACGCCTCGTTTTTATTGTAGTTTTTCTGATTAATTATCTAGAAGAACTGATTCTCATAAAAGGCTTCTCTTTTTAGTACTATTTAAACATAGCATTAACATTTTGCTTCAATTATAAACGATTTTTATTGGTAAATAAAAATATTGGAATTTATTAAACGTATAATGAGTTTCATAAAAATATTTCTTCACACATTTAGGCAATTTTAGGCTAATGAAGGAAATCACCCATGATTCTACCTTATCTTAGGAATGAAACGCCAATTAAAATGGAATATTGAAAGTCAGATGAAATAATATTACAATTGTTGCATGATCTAATATTAAATCTCAGTTCAATTGATTGGATGATTAATAATCTCTTTAATAAAAAGACTATGAGCTATTAGTGATTGTTAAGCCCAGTGGCTATGTGGTAATGTATCTCGCTTCCACGCCACAGGTCTGGGCTTCAAATCCCGGGTTTGGCAAGGTCGACTCAGCATTTCATCCCTTCAGTTGTTCAATAAATAAGTAGCAAGCTTCCTAGTGAATTGGGGGTTTCACATCAGACTGACCACTTGACCGAATCATCTGTTCATGCACCCCAGGGCCTTAGGTCACAAACTGAGATAGGCATAGTAGACCTTGATCTTCATTGGCTGTTGCCGCACTGAATTCAGTTCAGTGATTGTTATCTATATAATTAATTGCCTGATATAAATGAATTGATACTAAAATAAAAAAATACATCTATGAACTCCTATATCAAATCCAATTACGTATCTATTCACTCCAACCACACATTTCTTAAAAAAACATCAAAAATAATAATTATATATTAAGTAACAGAATACAAGAAAATAAAAATTATTATACTTTTGGTCCAAATAGATTGTTTTCCACTGTATCTACTGCATCGGAGTAAAAAACGATTGATTTTCAGTTATATCTAAAAGTTCTTATATATCTTATATCTTGAACTTAAAAAACAAACAAAAAACAACACTAATACTATAGTCTTTTACCATTTAATCTGTTGAATTTAAATATTTGTGTATAGTTGACTGCGTCAAATGACATTCAAAAGACTGAAAATAGGAGAATATACAAAAAATACGTCTTCGTCTTCAATTTTCTTAGTTTTTGAATATTTTCTGAATCAGTACCAAAATTATATTTATAAAAAAATCACCCCTCTGAGAAGTTTTTTTTTTAAATTGTTCGATCAATTGATTTATTGTTTATCAAGGTAATAGATTCAAGCTACGTGAGAGCTATTGATCACTACTAGGACAGTGAGTCCGCTTCAGATACTGAAACTAAATTAATTAGACAATATTTGGGGGGGGATGCCTTATTCTGCTTTGAAATAAGTGTCTTGTAACTCTGCTAGGATATTCATTACTGCTCCTTATAATACCATAAACATGTTCATAAACTTGAAATTAACTCGACTCTTAAAATAATTAAACTCATTGACATAAAAGAAATCGAATAATACTTAAAGCAGACGTCGGCAACATTCTAGCTGTGGTGTGCCAAAACAATCGACCACATGATTCAGTGTGACACACAACAGGAAATATATGAAACAATTCAATTACCACGATAACGCATGCAAAGTTAGGGAATGGAGGTCAATAATATATCTTTGCAGTTTATAATATATTAATTTTGCTTCATCTAAAGATATTTCTTAACTTAAGGTATCCAACTACGTTCGGAATCGTTATTTTAAAAAAGCGCATAAATGGATAATTTTCATGATATTTAGTGTCACTTAGGTTAGACTGCGTGTATAAAATTGTTTTAAGGACATTTTGACAAAAAAATATTTAAATACAATATTTTCGCAAAAGATTAATTTAGAATAATATTTTTTCAAAATGTTCTCTTTTTGTGAAAAATGCATCTATTATAACAATATTTTTCCTGTATATAGCTCAGACATATTTGCAGAGGCTCAACTATGTGATTTTTGAAAAATTCACATTATTTTCAGAGTTACAACCCATTGAAATAATTATCGGCGTTTTTTTCTTAAAATTGCTTCCCTCTGTTGTCGTATGGTATGGATAAACCCACTTCTAAGTTATATATTTAAAAAATTCTAGTTGAGCCTCTGTAGAGAGGTCTGAGCTATATACAGGTAAAATATTATTATAATAGAAGCATTTTTCACAAGAGGAGACTATTTTGCAAAAAAATTATTCTAAGTTAATTTTTTGCCAAAATATTGTACTTAAATATTTCTTTTGTCAAAATGTCCTTAAATCAATTGTATACATGTATTCTAATTTAAGTGACACTAATTATCATGAAAATTATCCATTTATGCGTTTTTGAAAAATCACGGTTCCGAACGTAGTCGGATACCTTAAAAAAACCAGTATAAAGTATAAATATTTTTTCAACGAAAAAAAAAATTAAAATTGTACATATATTATATAATTTTGAGCATAAACGTTTCCCTTCATTATAGTTAAAAGAAAAGATAAATAAATGTTTAATGCGAACCTAATTCTTGCACCGCTCTACTTTCATATCGCAAAACCAGAGGTATAATTTGTAACTTTCAATTTGAAACGATTCTGAGCTCCGGCTCGAAATATCTTTCATACAAAGAAATATTCTTTACTTATATATGTAGAATTAAGAGAGGAAAGCATAGTATACGCAATTTTCTGTCTTCAATTAATTAAACCTCTCCTACAATAACATTCAATAATTTACAAGATAGGCGTAATTTCGTGTTTAGTGTTATCTGTCCAGCTTTTTCGTAATTCCATAAATGTCCATATTTCTGAAGATGCTTGTCAAGTATAGTCCATTACTAATATATCAACTTTCGTACACTCAAAAATTGACAAATTTGTAGAATAGTGAAATGTGCCACTAAAAATTGTATCGTGTGTCACATGTGGCACGCGTGCCATAAGTTGCCAATCCCTGGCATAGAGACTTTTAAATTAATAGTGGGATAATGAATAATTTGGTTATTTAAATGGTTAAAGGGTCAAACCTTTTAAATAAAATCAAACCAAAATATTCTTGATTTTTCTGTAGATTCTGTAATTTCTCAGATATTTGCTTGCAAGAATAACAGTTGCATAAAACATTAATATATTGCAAAACAGCTTGAGTTGCTAAGCGGTTATATGTACGAGATTAAGCATTCCGATATCATTTAATTGAAAATTAATTTTTTTTTTATATGTACTAATGCATCTTCATTTATATTACTGTTTTAATTTAGTCATATTATTTATGAATTCATTTCGTACTGGTACATATTTATTCCAACATATATTAAATAACATTTAATATTAAATGCAGAACTAAAAATTCAGTTAAAAAAATAACGTTTTGATTTTTTTACACAAAACAATTCTTTAAATAACAGCCCATAAACTTTAAAATTAAAGAAAGTGTTAGATGGGTAAAAAAAAATAATAATAAAACTGTCTTCAAATAAGAAAATCTAGAAGTTATTTATTCTGAAATGGATGTTAAATTTTTTGAGCCAAACTCTTAAATTGGTAAAAATAAATAAGTTTTTGGATGTAAATGAAATAATGTTTCGGGTAAAAAAAATCCTCTGAAATAATGAACTAAATTATAAGGCAGTATTTATTTACTTTTGCTTGCAATACTATAGAAAATTTCAGGTTTTCCAATAGCATTACAACTACATTTTCTAATTTGAAGACATTAACAAGATACATTTTCAGTATTGTTTTCTTCTTTTTTTATCTAATAAAAGAAAGACAGAATCGAAGCATTAGAAAATCGATCGAGGAATTTTCTTTTACATTGTGAAGTTGAAAATACAAGTTCTTTCTTTTCCTTTACTGATTTAATAACATTTGAATATGTAAAATCATTTTCGAAGTTATAAGCATTTCATTTATTTTTGTATAATAAAATTTGAGTAAAAATGAATATTTATGTCATTTATTTTAGAAATATCAATTAAATAAAAATTACATTACATTATAAATAATTTTTTTTTTACAAATTTATTTTATAATGTAAAATTTTAATCTTTGACAAAGCTAAAACTCTTTACGTAATGCGAATTTTGAGCATCTTTTGCATTTATGTTACATAAAAGTAAGCATTTTCTTATAAAATAATAAGTTTTATTTCATTCATAGTAGAAATTAATGTGAAACGAAAGAAAAGTAAGAAATATGAATAATTTATTTAATAACAAAAATAACTAATTTATAAGCTGATTCAAATCATATCAAATTAAGAACATTGTTAAGAATGGTAAACATTCATTCGAATGAGCATAAAAATTGAATTTTATTGAATATATGAATGATTATGAAAATTGAATTATAGCGATGATTTCTTAAATGCATAACTGTTAATGTATGCCTTCACGTAGTCTTATCTTAAAATTTATAAGGATTTAGAGTCATACTTTCATTATCATTAAGATAACATTATATAAAATTATTTAAAGGAAATATATTCAATTTTATATCTTATAAAAATGAAATTGTAATTATCTGCTCTTTTTTTGTATTTGAACGAAGAATTTAAATATAACTTTCATTTACAAAATGACTCAATGATTTCATAAAGGTTTAAAGTGACAAAAATGCTCTTATAAAAAAAATGTATGGAGAAAAACCCTAGTTTATAGTTTCCATCCTTTGCGACGGAATAAGTGATAACACCTGATTGCGCCAATAGCTCATTTTTATGTACAAAGAAATACGTTTAAGGTATCCGAATACATTCTGAACCATGACTTTGCAAAAGCGTGTAAATGGATAATATTTATGATATTTAGTGTCACTTAGATTAGAAAATGTAT
>BMAV01023570.1:25692-41738 GCA_019973955.1 Trichonephila inaurata madagascariensis
AAGTATTTAGAGGTCTTTGGTCTTGAACTTTTATCTAGATTCTTGTTTGATAAAACTCAAAATTTTAGTGAAAGCGTAAATAGTATTTGGTTTATAATTCCAAAAACTGTATATGTGAACTTTAAAAACTGGAGTACATGAGGCAATGTCTTTATAGAATCAAGGTTTTATTACTAAATTAAAAGTTTTAGATGTGTTAAACATTCAACAACAACAACTCCTGGATTTTACAAATGTCGAGCGTTGCAAGATGTAGATCATGCGTGCATTAAGAAAGCAGAATAAGCAGTTTTACAATGAACCAAAGAAGCTAGAATTAAAAACAAACAATTAAAATGTAGACAAGAAGATAATCTTGCAGATGACACCAGCAATTCAAGTTATAGTTCTGGTATGCATTAGTTAATAGTAAGTTTTTACTTTAAATCTCTATTTCTCAAAACTGTAAATTTCAACACAAAAGGAACATTTTTGAAAAAACTACTTGTTTTATAGCCTTGAAACTTTGCACATGTGTTAACACTATACAAATAAATATTTTAACGAGAGATTTTGTCAAAAATTTTATTCAAAAAATATTTATGGATTAAAATGTACAAGAATTTTCACCGTTTTAAAAATTTTGACGTGTTACTCCACATATGAATTTTTTTAAAAAAAACTAATCAAAATTTTGAAAAATGCTCCCATTAAATTAATAAAAACAATACAATGAATGCACACAAAAAAATTCATGACTGTACATCCTGCCAATTTTTTAAAAATGTTCCTTAAAATTGGTCATTTTTAACATTACGGAGATAGGGAAAATGCTGCGTGAAGTGACCCCCTTAAAAGGCACTATATGGCGCAAATCATGAAGCAAACTATGACCAACACGTAGCAAAACATTGTGAATATAAATTTTCCAAATTGTGTGTGTGTGTTCAATTTTTCAAAAACAATAAAGCACACTCATTAAATTTGTTGAAAAATATACAGTTGCTGTGTAAGTTATATATTATTACATTTAATCTCGCTAGCGGATCGAAATCATTTACTGAAAGGGAATTTATTAGTTAATGTTTATTTAAGGTATCCGACTACGTTCGGAGCCGTGATCTTGCAAAAGCGTTTAAATGGATAATATTTATGATATTTAGTGTCCCTTAGAGATTAGAAAATGTATATAAAATAGTTTTAAGAATAGTATTACAATATAAAAATTTTTTAAGTACAGTATTTTGACAAAAAATGAACATAGAATGACCCATTTTCAAAATATTCTCCTTTTGTGAAAAATGCATCTATTATAAAAATACTTTGCCTGTCTGTAGCTCAGACCTCTGTACAAAGACTAAACTAAAATTTTTTAAATATATAACTTAGAAATGGTTTTATCCGTGTTTTACGATAACAGAGATGAGAAATTTTAAGAAAAAAAACGCCGATAATTATTTCAAATGGTTGTAACTGAAAATAATGTGCATTTTTCAAAAATCATAGTTGAGCCTCTGTACAGAGGTCTGCGCTATATACAGGAAAAGAATTATTATTATAGAAGCATTTTTCACAAAAGTAGGACATTTTGAAAAAGGTTATTTTAAGTTAATTTTTTGCCGAAACATTGTATTTAAATATTTTTTTTGTCAAAATGTCCATAAAACAATTTTATACATGTACTCTAATCTAAGTGACAGTAAATATGAAAATTATCCATTTATGCGCTTTTTTAAAATCACGGTTCCGAACGTGGTCGGATATCTTAAAACAACGGAAATATGTCCAGCACAAACAAAGTAAATTAAAAATGTAAGTTTAAGTCGAAATATTGTTGGTAGGTGAGTTGATGAAATAGCAGAGAATTTGATAAATCATCATAACTCAATGATATCAACATTTCAAGCCTACTTTATTCCAATATTGATGAAATTATAGAGATTAGAATTTTCACTCAGCTAGTCGCATTTAACACGGATGCGATTTAGATTTAAAAATAAATAAATAACTTGTGGAAATCATTCATATTCAAAATACAACATATGGAGCTGATATTTTTAATGTACTTATAGATGTTTTGAAAAAAATAAATAACCATTGTGCAAAAGTTAGAATGCCTTGCATGATGGTGCGCCTACCATAATTGATATTACTAAAGGAATTGTTGCAAGATTAAAAGAGACATGCAAACAGCATCACAATCATAATTTTGTGCATTTTCATTGTATTATAAACCAGCAGGTACTGTGCTCCAAAGTTTTATACATATGACATGTTTTAAAAATATTCATTAAAATTGTAAATTATATTCGAGAACATAGACTTAACCATCGTAAATTAGCTTCATTTCTCGAAGATATAGAGAATGAATTCAACGTTTTACCATATAATACGGAAAATCAATGGCTTTCAAATTGTAAAGTGTTAAAATGATTCTTCATATTGCTGGATGAAACCATAATTTTCTTGGAAATAAAAATATTATGAATATGCTGAATTAAAAGATGGACAATGGATAAAGGACTTAGCTTTCTCAGTTGATATTACAAGCCATCTTAATCAACTTAATTTTAAGCTTTAAGGTAAAAATTACGTTGTTGCAACTATCATATTTATTATTAGTATTATTACTTTGGCGAAAATAAATAGCAAAAGCAAAACTTGTCTTACTTTGAAAGCTGCCAATATCTGTTGATTAAATCCCGTAAATTAAAACTTACCGAATACACTCACAAAATTAAATTCTTTGAAACAGAATTATTAATTTTAATTTTAAGAGCTGGGAGTTATACTTTCGCCCTTTTACTTTATCTATCGACATTGAAATTGTTATTGAAAGCTTATAAAATTAATTGCAATCCAATGTGATCCTTTGTTGAAGTAGAAATTGATGGAAGTTGGAGTTCTATATTTTTTACGTACTCGTATTTATCAGTAGATTTTTTCCTAAAATGTATTGTTTGTTGTTTGAATAATGGCTATGTTTGGCTATGTATGCGGGCAATTATTTTTTTTAATGAAAAATAGCGAGAATTCAGAAATATAAGGTTAACCCCAATGAACATTTATCGTCAATGTTAAAAATTACATCAGATCAGTATTCATAATCAAATCTTAATGACTTGCTTTGTGAAAAAATTGATTTCAAATATCTTTTAAAAAGCAATGTTAAATTGAAATTCTTAAAAAGATGTTTGTTTTCATTTTTTTATTAAAAATATAAAATATATATAGATTAAGTTTTAAAAAAATATGAAATTAAAACTACATGTGTATAATATACAATACATTAAGCTTTATATTAATAAATACATAATACATTATAAAAATCGTATTTTATTTATTTTTGAAGATCGCAAACATGAGGCCCCAACTTATAATAAAATAGACCATGTTCCTCGTAGTATCATACAAGTTTGACACCCCTTCCATAAAAAAATCAAAAAGACAAACGAAACTTCACCACCATTAGTAGAAGTAATTTCCTTTAGTTTTTAATATATTAATACAATCTATTTCTATAAATAAACCTAGACTTATTGGAATAATAAAAGTTCTATAAATAAAACAAAGGAAAAAGGGAAACTTGAGGTTCATTTATTCTACACTATAGTGCATATTATTACATTCCTTTTCTTATAGTACCGCCTTGTAGGGATGCGTAAATTTTTAGCAGTTTTTTGACAATTGATTTTTTTTAAATAATAGTTATACTATGTTTTGAAAAGTGATTATGTTATTCGAATAAGAACAATTTTTGTAGATATGAAGAATTGCAATTCCGATACATTAATTTTTATTTAGCGAAAATATTACATTTTATAAAAAAATTCTAAGTATGAGAACATTTTTAATGCCCACTATACAAAACCATTCAGTAAAAGCATCTTTATTTCACAGACAATTGAAACAAGCTTCATTCTTTAATAAGCACGTACGTTCATTGAACACACAGCTTCAGTTCAACATGTTAGCACATAAAAGGATAACAAACAACACATTGTAACGAATATAGTTTGGAACATATGAAGTAAGTGTACACATTAAAGTGAAAATATCAATCTTCTGCTTTATAAAATAAACATAAAAAATATATTGTTACGTAGTTCCTTGGATCCGATGATTTTATGCAAAACAATCACAAAGAAAATAAACAGTTCTTCAAGAGCGATGCGAATTTATTAACAAAAACCTAATCTTTTAAATACAGGATTCAGCAGCAATACTTAAAGAGTAAATCTCCGAAGGTCTACACACTTTCTCAACAGCAATCAAACACAATCACCAGTGTTTAAAAATACACGTATGTAAAAGATTATTCACAAGCACAGCCGAGCTAATCACTAATCAAAAAAATCCTCACTCTTCGCTGGTTAAAATCAGACTGATCGCCGTACCGGCGAGCATCTTTATTTATAGGCGCGACAGAAACTTCCAGAAATATAACCGCTCGTGTCATTGAACTTGACACTAGTGGAGAGATCCACTACTTTCTAGAAGATTCCAGAGGGTTCCGAACTTACCAACATGGTCGCCAATGACTCCAAAATGGTCGCCAAACTCGCCAAATTGGCCGCCAACTTGGTCGCCAAAAATGATGCCAACTTGGCTCTACCGCCAAGATTTCGCCAAGTTCTCATTGAATCGCCATTATAACGAAAAGGGCGGCATTGCTTGTGAGTAGCACAATTTTAGCATGAAATAAATATAACATAGAGTAATATAAATACATTAAACATTCAAATACAAATTATTTACACTATTTACACAAAATTCATAACACTATATTCTTCTCAATTCCTAACTCTATCTATAATTTAATCCAGGAAATCTGAATTAAAAAAATACTTATTTCTTGATATTTTTCTTTTTTTGAAAAGTTCAGTATATATTGTACAGTTCACTTACAACACTAATTAGTTGATGTTAATTTTTAACGAAATGAATTGCTTGCAAATGGCTTACAGCCAAAGATTTAAGAATGAATGATAGCTATTTCAATTTTATGAAAAGAAGAAAATTGGAGATATTTGCGTTCAATACAAAAATGAAAGATGAGATTGAATCGCTTCAGGAAATTAAGAAAATAAATGAATTTGACGAATTAGTGATGCGCGCAAAATACAATTCATCTAATTCGTGATAAGTGATATTTAAAAGCAAATTTTCTAAACAAAATTCTAGGAGTTCTTAAGAATTATATAAAATCTGTGGTGTATAAAACCTTTATGGGACTAAAATGTTTCTATAGAATAATATCTAAAGGTGAAAAAGTACATTTTATAAACTAGCTTTCCTTCGAATTTAAAAGTCATCTCGTAAGAATATGAATTCTTTTGAAAGAATCCCTTTGAACAGAATTTTAATAAATATCTATGAAAGAGCGAGCATTCAGAGCCTGCACTTAAGAAAATTCACGAAACTAAAAATTTAATATTTCTGTCATTTTGCAAATCGCTCACAATTCTCAGCAAATCTAATTTTTAAAGAGGTGGTTAGTTTTGCTAATCCAAAGTATTCTGGGAGTTTCATTAAGAATCAGATAATTCATATGAAGTTTAGTTTATAAACATAACAACGATCTTTGTTACTGAAAACATTTAAAACAAAAGTACAACTCCCAAGAACGTATTAAATACCAAACAGCTCGAAAGCGTAAAAAAAGTAGGCTGATTAAATAACAAAAAGTGCATTGATAGAGCCAATTCTAATTTTTTTTTTTTTACTTCATTTCGATGACAAGTATAAATCTTTGGTGACTGTCAGAGGATCTAATAGGTAAAATGAGGAAAGGGAAAAAAAAATATTTATTAAGGTATCCGAGTACGTTCGGAACCGTGATTTTAAAAAAGAACATAAATGGATAATTTTCATGATATTTAGTGTCACTCAGATTAGAATACATATATAAAATTGTTTAAAGGACATTTTGACAAAAAACATTATTTAAATACACTATTTTGGCAAAATATTAACTTAGAATAATCTTTTTTGAAAATGTTCTCCTCTTGTGAAAAAGGCTTCTATTATAATAATATTTTACCTGTATATAGCTCAGACCTCGGTACAGAGGCTCAACTAGGAATTTTGAACAATTCACATTATTTTCAGAGTTACAACCCAATGAAATAATTATCGGCGTTTTTTTCTTAAAATTGCTCCCCTTTGTTGTCGTAAAATATGGATAAACCCACTTCTAACTTATATATTTCAAAAATTCTAGTTGATCCTCTGTAGAGAGGTCTGAGCTATATACAGGCAAAATAGTATTATAATAGAAGCATTTTTCACAAAAGGAGAACGTTTGAAAAAAATTATTCTAAGTTAATTTTTTGCCAAAATATTGTATTTAAATAAATTGTTTTGTCAAAATGCCCTTAAAACAATTGTATACATGTATTCTAATCTAAGTGACACTAAATATCATGAAAATTATCCATTTATGTGCTTTTGCAAAATCACGGTTCCTAACGCGTAGTCGGATACCTTAAAAATAATATATATAATATGCAAATCACACAGCCATTGTATAGTCTAAATCTATATTCAGATTTGATTTATCCCTATAAATATTGACAACAGTGAATATGAAAATAATGATACTACATAAAGCATCAACGCAAATACTTTTCTTTTAAAGCCTAACCAAAAAAATCTACTTCCGATTTCATGTCAGACAAGAAACCTTGTAAGAATAGTTCTTTTCTGTCAATCTATTTACGTGATCGTCTGAAAGTAAATAAATAGAAAATGTATAACAAGATAAGTCATAAAGACTTAAGGTTGAATGGCTATACGTTTGAAACAGTGATTTTGAAGAAGAGATTGAATGAATAAGTTTTTTGATTTTTAGTATCAGTTAAGTTTAAATATGTACATAAAAATCTTTTAAGAATATATTACAAGAAAAAAATTTTTAAACGTATTTTTTTGACAAAAACTGAAAAAGGAATAGAATATTTTCAAAATATTCAACTTTGACGAAAAATGCTTCGATAAAAATGTTTTGCAGATATATAAACTGGGATTTCTTACAGAGCTTGATTTCATAATTTTTGAAACATTTACACATTTTCAGAGTTAATAACGTTTAAAACTTAAACCGGTGTTCTCTGAAAAAATTCCCTACTCTGATATATAACATATAAATAAATCCACTTCTAATGTATGTGTTTCAAAACAAGTACATGTTCTGAGAAGAGATCTTTGGCAAAATTTCATTTTAATAAATTTATTTTCGAAAAAAAATAATGTTTTCAAAATACTCTTTTTAACAAAAAAATAAAAAACGAAGAATCAAGAACGAGTTTTCCGATAGAGACTAAAATTGGTGAGTAGAAAGATTACGTATATAATAAAAATGAATTATTTTTTTCAGAGTTATACATAGATACAAAGTAACGAGCTCAATTAGGAGTTGACAAACCTCTAGCTTGGATGCAAGCTGCAAAAAGGCGTGAAATAGAGTGATAAAGCACTCTGATGGTCTTCTGTGGTATTTCTTGCCAAATGTGCTCTAATTTTCGGGCCAGGTCATCAGCATTCCCTGGTAGATGCAGTTGACTTCTCATCATATCACATCCATGCTCGCTGGGAGAGGGATCTGGCTGGCCAAAGAATTATTTGATAAGCTGCAAGACAGTTCATAGCAACACGTGTGATATGTGGTTTGGCATTATCTTGCTGAAAAATAAGGTCAACTTATTACAACAGAAACGCTAGCAAAACAGTTTTCAGAATCCATCGACGTACTGATGTACTGTAAGTGTGCCTCTAATGACGACCAAAGGGGCCGGCTTCGAAAGAAATGGTACCTCAGATCATAACTCTTTATTCAGGGCCTGTGAGGCATGCAATAGTGACAGTAGGATCGGCACGCTCTCCTGGCCGTCTCTAGACACGTCTTCGATGATCCTCAAGGCACCGTTGGAAGCGGGATTCGTCGATAAACACTGTACGTCCCCAGTCAGCATGATTCCAACCTGATCGATTCAAATACCACTTTAGTATAGCTCAACAGTGTTCAGGAGTGAATGGCAGGTGCCGTAACGGTGGGTACGAGCGTAAATTTCGCTCAATCAGCCGTCTGTGAAGAGTCATAGAGGACACTCGTGTGCGAGTCGTCTGATGGTTGATAACGATGAATCAAACACTGTGACATCTGATCTGACAATCAATCTGTTTTTCTGATCTACTGTGGCTCTAGATCGACCGCTACCATCATGACCCTGAAATCTGCCACTGTCCACCCACTCTTGCGAGCATCATCTAATGGCCGCACAGCTTCGACCCATATGAAGAGAGATTCTCCAATTTGCCCAATCTGCCTCATGCAGTCCAATGATACGGCCTCTTTAAAAGTCTGACAGTTGCTCGTAATGAGCTCGAATCCTCATTTTTTCAGTTGTTCAAAGGTATCGTAAGTCTCAATACAACAGAAATTTTCATCATCAGATTGAAAATCACTTCTTATAGATACCTGCTGAGTGCGCCGTTATGATGCACTGTAGCTCCTACTATTCATTCGTTAGACACCAAATTTTAATCATTGGCATGCTCGGGTAAAATGTCTTTGCATACGAAATTTCATTACAATCGGGCAACTCCTTCTTGGTGTGTCTTTTTTTTTTTTTTTTTGTTTTTTGGTTTTTTATTATTTTTTTTTTTTTTCATTTTTCCCCAAAAGTTGCATTAAAATAATTTTTTATTGAAACAGTGTTTTAAAACTATTTTATATGTATATTCCAATTCAACTGACAAAAAATAAGAAAAAATTTTCCCTTTTTCTCTTTTACAAAATCATGGTGTCGAAGGTACTCAGTCAACTTAAAAAAACTCTAATGAAAGTCGCAATAGTTTTGTCGTATTCCAATTGACACATATTATTACAATTTTGTTATAAATTTCATAAAATGTAAGTACAGATTTCAAATAAAATATTGTTTCATTTATTGAGTCATAGCGTGAATAATAAATGAAGAAAAACTTGAAAAATATATTGCATAAAACATTTTAAACAGTCTTATAAAATACAAATGTATATCATAACAGTAATTAAGTTTACAGGTACAAATATATGCTGCACGCTTATTGTTTATTCTCTTTTTCTTTCAGGTGAGTTACTCTTGTATGATTATACAGGAAGAATAATGACATTTTATATATTTTCTCTGCTTGAGAGTAATGTACTTGAATTTAAAAGAACAAATATGAAGTTTTAAAAAATAGTGAGTACTTTATATTTTGTTATATAGTAAAACAAATGCGTATTTTAGATTTATGCCTTTTTATTTTTGAATCGAAACTACAGTAAAAAATATATAAACTTCGATAATTAAACTGCTTATATAATCTTTTCACCTATCTTTAATATATTTGCTTCATTAAATTACTAATACCTTTTAAATACAAACTCTGTTAAAATTGAATGAAAAGAAAAAAAACTTTTGAAATGAGGGTAATAAATATCTTCTTACTTTAATAAAATTATAATACAACTAACTTTATTTCTTTTTATAATTTTACAACTATTTAATAATACCCTTAGGTAATTAAGGAAAAAACTCGCATTAGCATTTAAAAAAAATCGTTTCTGTATTTTTGTAACGTAGTACAGAAATTTTAACCCTGCATGGAAAATTTATTTTTAGCAAATAATTATAATCAAAAGTATTTTTCCCCTTTAATATTATAATCGGATGAGTATTTCTGAAGATACACAATCATTAACTTTCCATAAAAATTAAGATAATCGTTGTCTCGTCACAAAGAAACATTTTTTGTTAACGATCTATTACCACACATTTAATGAGGCGCACTATATATAACTAGGTAACGATAAGAAAAATTTATTTCGCAAGTTCATCTCCATTTATTAAAAAACAATTTTTAAGTAAAAAATCATTTAATGAGCTTTTGAGTTTTCTTAACGCTAATTAATCCTTCTTATTTAATCTAATTATGATCATAATGCTTGAACATAAAATTCAAGAATATAAACCGATTAAATGTTTTAATTTTAGCAACTCCCTAGAAATTTAAAATAATTATTAGTCATGTGTAATCCATTCTATATTTAGTATTAAAAATTCATTTTAGATTGTTTATCAAAATATTTTTTTTTTATTTTCATGTAAATAAATATATTTTGAAATAACATTTTTGTAATTAGAAATATAAATTTAATTATTACCTGATTAAGTAAACATTCATGTGCAATTTGTCTAGAAAATTGAAATAATTTATTTAACCAACATTTTTTATTAATAATATCATTAATGAAAAAATATTGACAGAATATAAACAAAAAATAATAATTACATTTTAATATATTTCTCAATTAATTTATAAACTTATTACTATTTTAAAAAAGTTAAAACAAAAAAGAAAATTATTCTGAAAAGATGTTTTTATATGACAAATTTTGTAAGAAATGAACATGTCGTATTCTAATTATAATAAATAACAAAAATTAAGTCATAAACTATACTTAAAATTTATGTTCTACATATCTTAGAAATAGTAAAAAAAGTATAAGTAATTCTGAATCACACAAGAATGCGATTTTGCAATTTATACTTCAAATTACAAACCTTTTACTAAGATTGCATCTTGAATTATTTAGGAAATATTGAAAAATGCATCTTTAACTATTTGAAACAGTACTTAAGCAAATTTGCAACAATACAGTTTGTTCTAAGATTCAGTTAGTGTGTATTTTATACTGCACCTATTTTTATGCAATATTCCTTAAGGTATCCGACTACGTTCGGAACCGTGATTTTAAAAAAGCGCATAAATGGATAATTTTCATAATATTTAGTGTCACTTAGATTAGAATACATGTATAAAATTGTTTTAAGAACATTGTGACAAAAAAAAATTATTTAAGTACAATATTTCGGCAAAAAATTAACTTAGAATAAATTTTTTTCCAAATGTTCTCCTTTTGTGAAAAATGATTCTATTATAATAATATTTTGCCTGTATATAGCTCAGATCTCTGTATAGAGGCTCAACTAGGATTTTTGAAATATATAACTTAGAAGGGAATTTATCCATATTTTACGACAACAGAGGGGAGCAATTTTAAGAAAAAAATGCCAATAATTATTTAAATCGGTGGTAACTCTAAAAATAATGTGACTTTTTTCAAAAATTGAAGTTGAGCCTCTGTACAGAGGTCTGAGCTATATACAGACAAAATATTATTATAATAGAATAATTTCTCACGAAAGGAGAACATTTGGAAAAAATATTATTCTAAGTTAATTTTTTGCCAAAATATTGTATTTAAATATTTTTTTTTGTCAAAATGTCCTTAAAACAGTTTTATACGTATTCTAATCTAAGTGACACTAAGTATCATGGCAATTATCCATTTATACCCTTTTTTAGAATCACGGTTCCGAACGTAGTCGGATACCTTAATAGAAATTGGGATCGTTTATTTGAAAATGATACAATCCTTTAAAAGGTTACTGGGATTTCAAGATATAAAATTTAATCTCGAAATTTACTTTACTCATGTGGTGAGTATTAACTAAGTGTAAGAGGTGTTCCCTTCAGATTTTGACAAACGTTATATCGTGTGAAATGTTTTTGGTGTGCATAGAGCAAAACATGTACCGTTTAAAATGATTAGTTTTCAAAATATCAGCAAAATTTCAATGTCCATAGATACGGAGAGCTAAATTTGTACGTACGAGGTCTGACTATTAAATAACGAGACTGCGCATCTATAGGGGCGGGGAAAAATACGAGTAGTGCGTTGGGTATTTGGAAATCTTCTCTATCCACGTGCCAAAGCACGTTTTCGTCACTATTATAGTATTTGTGCAGTAGCGGTTTGAAACGAACGTGTTTTTTTCTCGTGCCGAAAACCATGTGTGACGAAAAGAATAGGAGCAACGTATCAATCTAAAATTTCTCGTTAAGTTGAAAAAAACTCCGACTGAGTGCTATAAATTGTTGCAAGAGGCCTATGGAGACAATTTTCTATCTCGTACACGTATTTTTGAGTGGTGCAAGCGCTTCAATGAGGGCCGAGAGTGCACTGAAGATGACCAGCGCCCAGGTCACCCTGTCACTGTTTCAACTCCAGAAACAGTGACCAAAATCAACCAAATTGTGCGTGCAGATCGTCGAATGAGCATCCGGATGATTGCCGAGGCTATAAACGCATATAAAGATATGGTTAGAAAATTTTACACGAGGAATTAAACATGACAAAAGTCTGTGAGAAGTTGGTGCCAAAATACCTGACACCTGACCAAAAGCTCTTGCGTCAACAGTTCTGCTCAAATTTCCTTGAAAGGTTAGAAGTAGATCCCGGACTGATGAAAAACATTATTACTTGCGACGAAACGTGGATTTTTTAATACGATGTTGAAACAAAGTGGCAATCGATGCATTGGAAGACGCCTGAATCGCCCAGAATAAAAAAAAGCAAGGATGTCCAAATCAAAATTCAAGGCAATGTTGATCATTTGTTTTCGACATTAACGGAATCGTGATGGCTAAATGGGTTCCAGAGGGTCAGACTGTCAACCAAACTTACTATTTGTAAGTTTTGGTAACACTACGAGATCGAGTTCGTAAGAAACGGCCCGAGTTGTGGAAGAACAACTAGTGGATTTTGCACCAGGACAACGCACCTGCCCATAACGCGCTATCTGTGAAGCGGTATTTGGCCGATAAACGCACTCCAGTGCTAGAACACGCGCCGTACTCGCCAGATTTGGCACCGTGCAACTTTTTTTTTATTTTCGAAGATAAAATCTGCTTTGAAAGGGACCCGATTTGAGTCGATGGAAGCGGTAAAGCAAGAAACGGCAGAGCTCCTAAAGGCCCTCACCAAAAAAGACTTCTAGCCCTGCTTCGATCAATGAAAAAAACGTATAGAAAGGTGTGTGGCGAGGGAAGAGGAGTATTCGAATGTAAAATAATTTTTATAATAAAACCCTTTTTCGTAACCAGTCTCGTTATTTAATAGCCAGTATGTTAAAGAAGTCATGAATATTTTCCATTAGAATTCCTTTTTCCTGTCAGTTTCTTCTCGAGCAACCATTTGCTCCTCAAAATGGAACAACGTATAGCCAGACAGCTGTAGGTAATAAATCTTTATAGACAATCAAAATACAGCATAATGGCTATCCCCCATAATTGGGCTCAATTCTGCATGTCATAAGGGCTCACATCATATCTCCTGAACTAGAACGCCTGGAATCATACGTAAGGCTTTTTATACGAGTCAACTTGTACCATATCTAACAGGAGCAGTAGGCAGTCAGGAGCTAACTTTGAAAAAAAAACGCCTGGGTTTCTGAACATGTGGTACAATGGCCCTCTCTACAATGACATTCCCTTAAGCACTCGGAAATCACGTTTTCTCTCCTCCCATTGATTCAACGAAAAGAATGTTGCCTAACTGCGCTCTCCACACACGACTATTTGTGTATTGAAAAAGGAGAAAGATATTTATTGCTTTTCTCGTTCTCAACCATTGTTCTGATGAGTCCAACATTAATTTTTCATTATACTTTGTATCCACGTATGAAAGAAACTTGCTTCCCTCTTCGCTCTAAAGATGTGGGGACAGAAAATGGTTTGAATGGCACTATGTTACCTCAAGTGAAATGAGTCCTAGTATTATAATCTTTTTTGATTCAGCACTTACGGAACTTTTCCAGTGTGCCATTTTCTTTTTTCGTTCACAGTACAAGGTGAGAAGTTACTTCCTCACATTGCAGTTAACCTACTGTTTATTTAAGGCGTCACAGGACCCTTAACCAATATCAGTGCACTCGTAAAAAACATCCTTCTACAAATCAATGTAAATAACAAAATAAAACAAAACAATAATTTGAAATTTTTACTACATGATAATCATATATATTTACATTATTTCTCACATTTTCAGAGAATTTGATAAAACATTTTAAGTTATAAAGAAGTATAAATTGGACAATTTTTCAAATATATGAAAATCAGTATTTTACACCGCGCAGGGTTCTGAAGTAAAAAATTGATAAAAATTTACAAAATTAGTTTTACTTGGTATAAAAATGTTCACTTTTGAAGTTATACTATTTTTTTAAGAAATTTAGAGAAAGAAAAATATTTTTAAATACAATTATAGCGAATACTTTAAAATTTTAAGAAAAAAATTAATTAAAATTCAAATAAAAAAAATCTATTAAAACTTTTTTGAAAATTGATGTATAAGTTATGAAGAGCCTTATTTTGAACATGTGTATGAAATTTCAAACTAATATCATAAATAGTTTCTGAGAAATCCTGCGCGGAAGCTAAAATTTTTTGTTTTGAGAAAAATTAAGTTAAAGATAAGAAAGAGATAGGGTTAGTTTTTGTTTAAGTTTCAATAGTTATTTCTCAATAAATGTGGAAGTTTTCACAGTATCAACACAATTTTGGTATCAAAATGCTCAGAAATGTTGAGGCTGTAACATATATATATATATTAAAATATTGAAAAATTTGCAATTTAAGACTCCTCTGAGGCCTTTATGATTGTCGTTAAATAGTTTTTAACATTTAACAAAATTTTTTGTTTTCTTTGCATAAGTTCTGTAATACCATCAATAAATACCTAAAGCTGGTATTATAAATTTATTGATACCATGCAAACAGTTCATTTCTGTGTGGAAGGAAAATTTCCATTCTAACTTTAACTCTACACACTAATACTTTTCCAATGGTGCTTTTGTCAAAACTGGTGTGAAGAACTTGTAATACCCTAATAAATATATGACACTGAAAAAGATAAATTTTCATATAACAATTTTAAAAAAGTGTTAGTAAAAATAGATATATTTAAGTATAATAGATCAGATGAAATATAAAATATTTGGAACGCAAAAAATGATATTTAAAGAGGATAGAAATGTGTATTAGGAATAGATAAAAAATAAAATGACATATGACTCTACTTTTAAAAGCGTTTGAAGAAATCAGAAACAGGATATATACACAAAATAATAGCCTACATTTCAAATTCCTATTCCTTTTTCTTCTTGTACCAAGAATTCATCAATGCGTAACAGTCGACTTCGTGTTTTCCAAGAGTTTCTTTTCACACTTATATTTGTCTTAAATATTTCACGAGAGATGACAAATGTTTATCAGCAAATGTGACCTCTAAAAGTCGAAATGCATTTACTGCTGCTTCTGCTGTGTGTGTGTGCTCTCGTCTAACATTAAATTTCAAATTCGTAACACATTTTCTTACAGTAAAACTACCAACGTTCGAGGGATCATGAAATATAAATCCATTTATTATACTGTGTCCTAGAAATTTAGAAAAGTTCTGTAAATGCGTTATTTTTCAATTTGACACATTTAGTTTAAAAGTAATACAGATTTCACATTAAATGTAATAAACGAGGTACAGAGAATATTTTATAAAGAAAAAAAATATATTGATTCAAAAAGAGAAATGTGCGCATTGAATGAATTGAAATTTGATGCTCTGGGAATGCTAGTGAAAATTGAAGATAATAGAAATATATATACAAAATATTATGTATGTATATATATATATATATATATATATATATATATATATATATATATATTTAAATATATATAATTTAGTCACAACCCACACACAATAATCAATTAAAAAATTTAAATTATATGAATCTTATAACATTAAAACCCATTTCAAAATATCAATGGCGAATATAGAAGATAAAATTCTAACTTTTTCAAACAAAATTAAAAAATTATAAAATAAAAATTTATAAAATATCCAAGTGCAACCTTGAACTTAAGACCGATAAGTGGGGTTAAACTAGTTTGATGGCGCCAACCTTCTCCCTATTGCAACTTGGTAAGTTAATCGCAAAATATCCAATTCTCAAAAATTAAAAAATTAAAAAAATTAAAATTAAACCATTAAGCTTGAAAAATTAATTTATTCGCCATCGCATTTTGAAAGATATTATAACATTAAAATTCTAAAACAATTAAATGCATAGTATAAGTGAACCATCGAACACCAAAGATTACGCACCCATCTTTAATATATATATATATATATAATA
>BMAV01023570.1:69773-126600 GCA_019973955.1 Trichonephila inaurata madagascariensis
ATATATATATATATATATATATATATATATATATATATATATATAAGAGAGAAAAATATGAAGACGCACTCATTCATTATGAGATCTCCAGAATAATTAGATATACAGTTTTGAAAATTGACAGGAATTTTCCATTTATTGTGTAAAGTTCCACTAAGTATTTGTCTAACGGAAATTGACTCCCAAGCATGTACGTTATGGATCATAATTCCTGTTTTTGAACTATTTCAGCTACAGGCAAGAAATACGGCAAATACGTTTTTTTTTTAAGTAGAGATCTGTTATAGACAAATTTTGAAGAAGTCGACTTCGATAGTTCAATTCTTTCAATTATGTTTCTTCTTTTGGAATAGATACCTGCTAAGAACAAATTTTTTAGAAAATAGACATCCAAGGGATAGTGGGGACGTGACACACAAAAAGTCGCTTTTTTCAACAATCACACCAAAAGAAATTAGGCAGATATGTTTCTTTTGGTGAGTAGAGGTATGTATTGAACGCGAGTTTTGCACAGAAACTGATTAATTATAGGGATCACGGAAGCGTTATTCACACTAAAAAAATTTAATTCTATTTTTGGCAAACATGTTTCTCTTGTTGCGTAGAGATTTGCTAAAAATGGTTTTTACAGCAACTGATTCAGGAGGAAGGAATTAAGGAGACGTAAATAATAAATATACTTCTGGCTTAGAAATCTATATGTAAAGGCGATAGTTATAAGAATATTTTCAACTACATTTTAAAGCTTAATACTTAGATGTAGAGAACTAATAACAATATATGATCATAGAACAACATGAAATACCCAGTGATGTGGTGAATAACGGCTTATATAATATGTATTTTATCTCGACTCCTGTTCATTTTTATACATAAAAATATATTGACTTAATATGAAATTACGACCATCTCCACCAAAAGACTCATTTCCTGTTAGGGAACTAGTCACATCTCATCGGTAATGTAGTTTTACGTGGGAAAGTGCCCAAGATCGGACACTCTGACACTTATGTTGAAAGTCCAGTCAACATTTGACCTCCCTTTATCCAGCCAACCGAGAGGCCACCGATGTAGTTCCGCCTCCAAACTCCAACTTCAAAGTCTACCGCGTGAGAGGTGACAAAGACCAATGGCCGGATAGTAATCCAATCTACATCCAAACAGAAATGATTCTGCTTCAGGTGTCGCTTTTGTGGGAGTGACGTATTCCTCCCCCCCTAAATAGACACCAGAAGGGGAAACATTTATGTTTCACAAGTGTTTGAGAGACACTTCTACAGACTTAGATACCCAATGACGCTTTTACACTCTTCAGCACTCTACAACACCCCTATGCACTGCAATTGATTCTCTCTTCAATCGACTTCCAAATTCACTCAAGGTAACCGGCTACGTTTGGAACCGTGATTTTAAAAAAGCGCATAAATGGATAATTTTCAGTATATTTATTGTCTCTTAGATTAGAATACATGTATAAAATTGTTTTAAGGACATTAGGATAAAAAAAATTACTTAAATACAACATTTTGGCAAAAAATTAACTTAGAATAATATTTTTCCAAATGTTCTCCTTTTGTTAAAAATGCTTCTAATATAATAATATTTTATTTAATATATAACGTTCTGCTTTTATGAAAAATGTTTCTATAAGAATAATATTTTGCTTAGATAAAGTAAAGACTTCTCCATAGAGTCTCAACTAGGAGTTTTGAAAAATTAACATTATTTCGATAGTTACCAACAATTGCAATAATTATCGGCTTTTTTTCTTAAAATTTCTCCCCTCTGTTGTAGTAAAATATGGATAAGTCCACTTCTAAGTTATATATTTCAAACATTATTGTTCAGCCTCTGTACAGAGGTCTGATCTACAAACATGCAAAATATTATTATAATAGAAACATTCTTCATAACAGGAGAATGTTTTGAAAATGGGTCATTCTATGTTCATTTTTTGTCAAAATATTGTACTTAAATAATTTTTTTATTGTAATAATATTCTTAAAACAATTTTCTATACGTCTTGTAATCTGTGAGTTACACTAAATATCATAAATATTACCCATTTATAAGCTTTTGCATAATCACGGTTCCGAATGTATTCGGATACCTTAACCTCTCTCACACTTGCAGTAACCTATCAAGGCTCCTGTAAATGAGCATATGAATGTTCGTCTCAATGCAGCCTTTCACAGGATTGAAACGGCCTTAACAGTGACCTCGACAGCGCTGCACCTGTATTATAGTGCCATAGTAAAATATTGTGTGCGTGTTTTTTTAATTAATGAATCTATTTCAAGTGTTTACAATAATAGTAATATTTAGAAATTAAAAATTTATAAATAAAGTTAAATGTAGAAACTGCATTCTAATGGTGCTAAAGGGAAAACATATGAAATCGTAATTATTCTAATAAGCTTTTGGATGAAATAAATCTTTATTATAATTGCATCGCTAATTTTCTATACATAAAAAACTAATTACATTTTAAAATGCTTATAAACTAGTTATATGCTTACTTTTTTCAGGTGGCATGATCCACAAATAAAATTAGTGCTAAAAAGTTTAAATACATTGATACATGTATTATTTCTTAATATTTTTTAAATTTATTTTTACTGTATTCTTATTAATTTTAAAATAACATACATAAATAATTAGATATAATATTTTTAAAAAATGGAAAATAATGTATTAGTGTGAGTAATATTTTGCCAGATTTTCATATTGTGAAAGCAATCCCCCAAACTCCACTCGTTAAAAATAACAAATGTTGACAATGAAATTTAGTCAATAGTTGGAAGATTACTATTAAAAAAATAATAATAATGATTTTTTTGGAATCAATTAATATGCTATATATCCAGTAACTAAATTAGACATATATCTATCAAAACATCTCTTGAATATACGCATATTATACACACACATATTATACGCACACATAAATCAATTTCATTATGTTTAACATGTCTTTCTATTTCTAAAGGAAGATACCAATATTAAATGCGTGATTACGGGAAAAACACGATGCCCTTAAATAAACTGCAATCAAGAAAGAAATCCTTACAACTAGAATTTGAGCAGCTACAGATTAACTTCAGCTGTGAACTGCGGACTAGGTTAAGTAATCGACAGTTGTGCTTAATGTGTATTGGTGAGAAAAACCTTTAGTTATTTGTTGTTCTCTTTTAATGATAATAATGACCTGAATCCCCTGTTATTCATTTTGGTTCCAGTAGGCAATTCAGTTTTATAGGGCAGAAAGTTTTATTATTTGATTGCTAACATCTCAATGAATTGCAGTGCTCTGCTGCAATTTACTTTATTAGATTCCTTATTGCAGAAAAGTAATTTTCTTGTTTTTAGCACTTCTGATGTAATGCTTCGTAATGTTTTAATTGTGTTGTATTAATATCGACACAGAGAAGGAACTTTGAAATTATAAGAGAATTGAATTATTTTCAAAGAAATTTACTAACAGTTTTTCAGTTGAGAATAATATATTATATATGGATATATAGATATTTCCTGCGCAATAAAATATGATTTGAAATCTTTGATTTATAAATATTATTAATGTAATGTAAGAAAACGAAAATGTAACTCCGTAATAGAGGTTTTTTAAATGAAAATAGATTTATGAAGTTAAATTATATGGTTGAAGTGAAACAATCAGAAAATATCTTCAGGTCAATGTTTTGAACTTTTTAGTTATTTGAAAAAGAGATGATACATGTTGATTAATGGTTGCACATATAAACATATACCGAAAGAGCCAAGCTTTTTAAATAAACTGCACTTTTCTACAGTTCAACGATTCAACTAATGTTTCTTTTTTTATCTATCTACATTAAAATTGACTTTTTTTCAGTAGACATTTAACTCTCGAATCATTAAATAATTCATTTACCTCTAAGTCTTATAATACTTATATTTTCAGAATAAATATTCGATGTCTGTGCGTTATCTTTTTGACTGTTTTATTTGTAGTGCTCTTAGTTTTCATATTAATAAGTAATTAAAAGTGAAAGATGAAATGCCAGCATCTCCCGTTAATCACTAAGTTATTTATAGTTTTTCGATTTCTCAGTGTTATTGGATTGAAGCCAAAAATCCTATTCTATATGGTTCCAATTTTTCTTCTAGTTTGGTTTACCAAACTATGTTGCTTAAATGTAAGAGGGTTAATATTTTTTTTCTTATTCAAACCAGTAGACAAAGCATTTCGGAGTTATTTATTTGCTCTGCCTTTCTTTATTCAGGAAACATGATCTGAAAATGTCAAGGGAAAAATGTTCTTTTTTCAAATGAACAAGTTTTTGGAACTCTTATTCACTTCCAAAAACAAAACAAAAAAAAAAAATTAGGATATGTATAACATAAAATGAATAAAATGAAAGAAAAATTTATTCAGAAGACATTCCACAAAATTTCATTTGAAACAGCATAGTTTGTGCACAGTCAAGAAGCAAACATTTCATAAAATATATATCCAAAACCAAGGAGTTTAACATCTTAAGCAGTCAACTATTTTGCCCAAAATGTTTTAAATGATGCATTTTTATACTGCTTATAACCAAGCATAATACTTAATACAATAAGAAAACGGAAGATTTTTATTTTATTTTTCAATTTTAAAGTTTCACATCATTTTTTATTTTATAATAGTGGAACACAAACCCCCTAAATGTTCACTTTTTTATAGGTACACTGCATGCTATGAGAACTGTTTCGTACATCTTAAAAGAATTTTTCTCATACTTGTGTAAAAAATGATTATGTTCATACCTATTTTTTAAAAGGTTGATGGTTTGGTGAATGTGTACATATATACATTCACGCACACTTTGAAGCATGGCGCAGTGCAAAGACTTAGATTGCAATCGGAACAGAAATTTATCGGATCCCTTGGGTTTTTTTATTTCTTTTCCAATTTCATTTATTCTCAAGCAACAAAGTGCACATTGTCATGCCAATCTCTGATCTTTATTGAAAATTCTCACTAATTTAAAATTCTGCTTTCAAAAAAAAAATTCCCGCTTAACCACAAGGAAAATTCCGGTGGAAAAGCATTTCTGTATCATAGTCAAAGGACATCGCATCTCTTAAAAACACTAGCCCTAATACTCACACTTTATGAATAAACCCCTTATGTTACGACCTGAATTGTATATACGTTCCGCTCAGCTGGTACGTTTAGTGCCCGCCACGTGTATAATTGCCCTTTCACGACTTTGTATTGTACTGATCTGTTTAAAACTAGCCCCACGGCTTTGGTATATAATAAAATGACACTGACAGTGCTTCTAAAGAATTTATTTAGTTCGGAGAAGATGTGGGGAAGGAATTTGAAAGAGTATGTTCCAAGAGGAAATTCATAGCTAAGCAGTTTTTAGTACCCTTAACGTCTTATAAGAAAAGTGTGACGCAAAAATGTATTGTTTGTGCAAGAAAAAATATTCTTTATGAATCTCGCAATAAATAGAGGGAATGGGATGCTGGTTTATGTGCTAAACCATGTTTCAGAACATATCACACAGCACATAGGTTATAATTTTTTTTTCATTATATTGTAACTCGAGACATTAAATTCAGTATTTTCCTTTTTTGTTTTGATTTTTTGTTTTTTCATTCTTTTAAAAAATTATTTTAAATTGAAAGTTATCAAACCCAGTGGTTGAGTCGTAGTGTATCGAGCTAGGCAAGGTCGACTCAGCCTTTCATCCCTTCAGTGGATCCACAAATGAGTACCAAGCTTCCTTTGGAACTGAACACTGGGGGTTTCGCGTAAGACTGACCACTTGACCGAAACAACTGCACGTGCACCTCATCGCCCAAGGTTACAGATACTGAGATAGGTACAGTAGGCCCTGCCCTTCATGGGCTGCTGAGTCACTGAGTTCAGTTCAGTAAATAATTTTTAGGCACTTCACTTTAGAAGTGACAAACAGGCACTTCTTTTCCCTCAATAAACCGCGTAAAAAAGCGCCTCAATAGGGAAAAAAGTGGCATGGGGTGGGGGTTAATTTCGTAGTTTTTCCTTGGAATTTAAGGGGTTAAAAAACATGCGAATCAAAGACAGAGAGAAAAATTTTAATGCTTGTACAGCGTACGGGCAAACCGGTTGCCGACAGCTTTCGGTAGCATGTACGGCGTACGGAAAAAAACCGGTTTAGAGATTAATAAGAGAAGTGGCCAACTAGATACAATTACTAGTTTATTATTTTAAAAAGCATTTGAATGTGTGGACAGTAATTTTGATCTTTACAATCTCCATGAGTTTAATTTTCTTCTCTATGGAATTATTTATGTACAATATAACTTTTTCAAATGACATTTGTAGACTACAAAAGCACATGCATAAAAAAACTGAATTACTCACGAATAACTCAAAACTAAAGATGCAGATTGAGAGCCTAAATGACATTACTGCGCTTGCTTCTGAAAAATAGCGTTTAGTATAAATATTAGAATCGAATTAAGTCGAATTGTAACTTAAATTCAGTGTTAAATTGTAATTTTTTAGAAAAAAATGTTTAAAAAATTGTGGGATTCATAATACATTTGAACATTATGGATTAGAAGTGTACGTAAGAGTACCAATTATACAGAATAACTGTGAAAGAATTAAGTAAATAAAAAATTCCAGAGAAGTAAAATATTTTATATTGAAATTAGGACTAAATTTCTTTATTTTTTGTAAATTATAACCGTATTACAAACTTAAACTTCCTTATTAATGTTTTTACTGTAGTTAAATGATTTCATTAATTTATCAGCCATTAATACAACTATATTTTAAACAACTAATTGAATATGCCCATATTAATCATAAATTTTGCACATAAATAAGTAAATTTGAGTGTCCTATTTGTATAAAAGGTTGAACACAAATGTATTAAATTCGCCACTGAGTATGAATGCTATAAACGAGATTTGTGTTTGTATCATTATATTTGTGTACGTAATCAAAACTTTAACATTATGACAACATTTAAGGCGTACTGTTCTTATTAAAAGAATGACTGATTATTTTTCTTGTGAGGAACAGATGTCAGAAAATACTCTTTTTTATAATTCAACAATGAACCCTCATTTAGTAAATGCCCTAATTAGTGTTCCGAATGAAATTCGATGCCCTTTGCGTTGAATGCATTACACGGTAACATTGCCATGAATAGCGGCAATCAACAACTTCAAAAGAAAAGAAAAAAAATACTTCGATTTCTTTTTTCTTTTCTTTTTTCTATTTAAACTTTACATTTGCTGGACCTTACATATTCCAATACAGTTTCCATTCAAGTAACGACCTGTTTCAAAGCATAATTTCAGTGATTTTTTTGTGTGAGTGTGATGATGTTTGTTGACTCACGGTTTTTATAGCTTATACTTAAGTTCTATTTTTACAAGAGTAGTGGAAGGAGACCAGTTAGCTTTTGAGTTGCGTACAATATAACTTAATTCTAAGACATCACAAAAAAAAATAACATTGCTTCTCGTTGTGTGGTTTAAATGTTGTTAGAAGTAATGACTGAGTAAAAAATTGACTGTATACATAAACATAACTTAGCTGTCAAATGGTTTAATCGATAAGCTATTGGACTGCTATTCTGGATTTCAATCATAATTTATAGAAAATTTTTTCCAAGAAAATACTTTATTTAAGGATAGTGTGAATCTAAATTCTCTATAAATTATAGTTTAAAAAAAAACTAAAAAAAAAACCACGCTTTTAGGGTTAATCGAACTAAAATGTCCAAAAATAATTCTTAATATAAGAATAAAATAATTTACTAAAAAATAAATGTCATTGGGGCAAAAGCGTGGGGTGCTCTATATAAATTGTTATAATTTCTTTCTAGTTCTATTCCGAAATGGTGAGTTAGTGTAAAAATTTAGTACAAAGCACACACCTCACACGTTTTTACCAGAATGACTTTAATTTTCTTGCAAATCCTTTTATTCTTATATTAAGAATTATTTTTTTTAACTTTTTGGCGTGTCTTTTAGCTTTTTTTAAACTATAATTTCTTTTTCTTTCATTTTTTAGTAAAAGCATGTATTTTAAGTTTTTCTAACAATCATTTATTCATACACTTTTTTTTAAATTTTCGACGCGCGACCGAAAAGGTTTGCCCATCCCTGAGTTAGAACAAATTATTAATTTTCACATATACCAGTCTTTTTTTTTTTATTTGCATTCCCAGAAAAACTGGACAATTGCTTATATTATGACAAGAAATTGCTGACGCTAAAAAAAACCATTTTCACTTTTAGTGTTACTCTTAATCTTTTAGTCACTAAATCTGGAAATGGTATATACAATTAGTCGCCAAATCTGGCAATGGTACATGGAATTAGTCGCCAATTCTGGAAATGGTATAATGAATTAGTCACCAAATCTGGATCGCCCTGTCTCCCGATTATCCTGTTCAGGACAATAGAACAAAATTATGAAATTATTGTGCTGTCATCGGTCCTTGACAAGTGTGCAAAATTTTGAATTAATCTGACCTTTTAAAGTAGGCAAAAATCGAGTTCAAAGATTCTGTTACATAAAATTGAAACTTATAAAATCGTGTTAATAAGGACAGTGATTAAGTAAGAAGTATAATTGTTTAGTTGAACTATATATTTTGACTTAAATTCGTAATTGTGTAACCCATCAGCATTCTAGAGCAGTGATTCTCAACCGTTGTGCCACTGAACTTTTGTGTGCCATCAATTTTTTAAAATATCATTACTTATACTCTGAGAAAAAAATATAAAAATTCCGAATCGGAACTATTCAGCCGTTTTATAGAAATATAAACTAACTATATATAAAATTGTTATTGACCATTTGACTATACAGAGTAGAGAGTTATTCATTACTTTCCAAATTTAGATATGAAAAAATTTGATTTGGTTCGCAATTAATTTGTGATAACGGATATATATATATATATATATATATATATATATTAATTAACTTTGAGTGAAGAGTATGAACTAATTTCTCTTTTTAATAATCGAGATTTAATTTCAAAACTTTCCGAAGAATCAATTCATTTTGGATTAAAATTAGAGGTTATTTTCTCATAAAACCCAAAAATGTTTTAAAAATATTGTTACAAACTTCCACATTTTATTTATGTGAATTCGGATTTTCAGCATTTACAAGTATAAAATGAAAAGAAAAAAGTATAAAAGATCTAGACTTTTAAATGTAGATGACGAAATGAGAGCGGCATTACCATTTTTAAGACGAAATATAAACGAAGTCATCAAAAATCTTTAGAATCAAATTTTGAATTAAATCTATTCTTAAGATTATTTTATACAATAAGTTACAAAATAAACATTATTTGATATTAAAAATTATTATTATAAACTATTTTACAGAATATATTATTGATAAATAAAATTTTTTACACTTATTTTATTGCTAGTGGGCTGCTAGATTTTCAAATTTTTAAAAGTGTACCGCAACCAAAAAAAAAAAAAAAAAGTTGAGAATCACGGGTCTAGAGGGATCTTAATTGAAATCAGATATGATAAATAAAATATGAAAAAGAAAACAGCTTATTATGTATATTAAAATAGATAGTATAAAAAAGAAGATATAGCAAAAATAAAAGACTCAATAACACTATTGACATACATTATTATTATAATTTTATTTTTATGGAAAAAATACATACATATACTTTCAAGCTGTCTTTTTTTTTAAAAAATTTTAAGGTATATTCGCCGTATTTATACTAATGAAATACAAAAAAGAATTACTATGGCTAATAGATGTCTTAATGGAATACGAAAATATATGAAATCAAATTTAATCAAAAGTAAAACAAAGGTTCTGTTGTATAAACGACTTTTAAGATCAGTATTAACTTATGTACGTGAAACTTGGTCCACGTCTCGAACAGATGAGAACATGATAAGCATCTTCGAAAGGAAGATTTTAAGATTCATTTTTGGAGGAATTCAAGAAAATAAAACATGGCGAAGAACAAATTTAGTGCTCTATCAATCATATAAAGAATCTGACATTGTTAACGTCATCAAAATACAACGAATTAAATGGGCAGGTAACGTTATCAGAATGAACGAAGACTGCACCACTAAAAAGTTTTCAATGCACAACCAATTGGCACACGAAGAAAGGGCAGGCCAAATCTTAGATGAATTGATGGCCTAGAAAAATATCTCTTAGTTTTCAGAACTAGGAACTGCAGAACACTAGCAGGAAGAAGGCTGGCCTAGAAAAGACTTCTTGAGAAGTCCAGAGCCCATCCTGGGCTGGCAATGCTCCTGAGGAAATATATTCGCCGTATAATGCGCAACCCATTTTTACGAAGAAACCTAAAATGTAAGTGTGCAATGATTTTATGTTTTGAAGTCATTTATTCGAGGTGTTATCCCAAGATTTTGAAGAAATAATATACTTCTAAAACTCCAACTCTTAAGTTCATAAGAAATGCCATTTCCTTTAAATAAACAGTATTTGGATGCATGTAAAACTTAATTTTTTTTATGCTCATCTATGTTTTAATTTGTAAAGCATTTATTTTTATACCCGACGTATAACGTGCACCCGTAAATTTCGATCTTGTTTTTTGTGTTAAATATGCGCATTGTACACCGGATTTTACGGTAATTTGAAATTTAAGAAGTGAGGTACAGATTTTTATGATGAATAATATTTAGAGGAACATTTTTAAGCAATGTAAAATTCATTACATTTTTTTCATATCTACAATTTTTTTCCACCTAAATAACCTTAGTTTATTTCCAAGAAGAGCTTTAAATTGCTACTGTTTCAGAATTCACTGTTATGCAATGAATTTCAGTTTGTTCAATATCGCACTTTCATATCTCTTTAAAATATTTTATTATGCATTATACGCATTTACAGAATCTTACATTACTTTTTTTTAAATCCTTTTCTCTTTATGCATTATTATCCTCTTTAATTTCATAGAATACCCTAAATCAATTAGAATCAAAATTGAATAAATATATGATATTCCGTTCAAGGTACAACTTATAGAAAAACGCAGGTTCAACAAAGGAGATTCACAGTCACTTCAAATTTTCTAAATACAATTAATCCAGCTGAATATTCGTCCCGGTGGTTTAGAGATAGCATGTCCACTTCGTAATCTCTAGGTTGTGAGTTCGAACCCGGCTGGATTTGATAGATTTTCTGTGTGTGAAAATCCTAGGCTTGCAAGTCATATGATTATGTGGCATGTAAAAGATCTATTGAGTATCAATTTGTCTCTGGTACTCTCCGCAGAATTTAATCATAGCAGTATTTAGCATCCGTCGAGAGCTTGAAAAAAATTTGGTAGCGAGGTCCTCCACTAGATGGTGCCACCATGAAATATCTCTTACATTTGGAGACTTGCATTACCTGCAAAGACTTAGTTGCCAGTGTGCAGTACATTGGGATAAAAATTTTCATTTAAAGTAAAAAATATCAAACTTTAATAACGGATAATTAACAAAAATATATTTACTTGGTTCAAGCTGCGTATACTCTCAGCCATTCGCTTCGGTACAGCTTATGTGGCCGCGGTAGCCGAGTGGTATAAGTATCGGATCACATGGCATGCCTTGTCACGAGTTCGAGCCCAGTGACACTAAAGACCCGCCGTGTAAGGCAGCGATGCACGTTAAATCTGTCGAGAGCTGAAACGTCCTCCCGTTGGAGTGGTGTGGTAGTTAGGAGAGGGGAGTGCCAGCTCAGAGGTGCCGTCCACGTCACTTGACCATGATTCAAAATCACGTGGTCCGTCGCCAAAAGCCCTCGTGTAGCTGAACAGTGCGACGTTAATATTCAATCAATCGGTACAGCTTATATTGAAAAATTAACCTGTTTCTTACTTCTAGAAATTTCTAGATGCAGGTATAAACATACCCTTTCACCTATGAATTTTAATCCGAAATAGTCCATTAAACTAAATTAATTTGATTTGGGTTTCTTCAGAATTTTTAAATTTCCTGAAAGTCTTGACATATGCCAAGTGAAGTCACAAATCTAAAAGTCAAAAATAATGTGTGCAATAAAAGTAAGTGTTGTGAAGGATATCTGATGTGTTATTGCCAAATCAAAAGATAGCACCAAGTGTAGTATTCGTTGTCTAAATATGAGCTGGAACGGTTTTCTACTCTGGGCTGCATATTACGCCATATGGTGATTCCACATTTGCGCAAACTTTTCCTTAAGCAAAATAGATGTTGTTGCCAACTGATGGTGATGAAAAAAAAGGGTATTAAAAATTTCAACGAGAAGAAATTTAAAATACTTTTGCGGCAAAATATGCTTACGGTTCCCTTCAAACATCAGTGGAAGAAGCAACAATCAACATCGGCACGGTTAGGATTTGTATGTGTTCAGAACAAATATACAAAAATTTATATTGTATGTAATACGATGCGTCGTTTTTTATGTGAATATTTTTGTAAAACAACAAGATATTTAAGAGAAAGACATTATTTAATAATTTGTTTTATTTTAAAAAACAACAGTATTAGAGAAATCAAGTTTGAGTAAGCTTGAATCTCAAAGTAAACAACTTAAGTGTTTTATACTTTCAATGTAAATTACCTTTTTTATGTTTAAATATGAAATACGGTTTTTAGAAAAAAATTTTAGATATTTTTTTAAACTATGTATTTTATTTCTTTATACATTTAAAAATAATTTGTAGTTGTTTACTATTAGCACAAATTATTGAACTTTTTATTTAATTTGTTTTTTTTAAATAAAAATAATAAATGAGAAAGTTATTATTTATCAAATTTCAGTTAATTATTTGTTTTGACTTCAACTTTCAATCACATGTTTTAACGAACACATTGACCTTATTTTTGTTCTGTACGCTCTGAATAACATCATGTTCAGTATTAATTTTACTTATTTTGGAATAAATAGGTAGATCGTAAAATTGTTTGCTGTTGAAATAAGTTTTTTAAAATAAAAGACTAGCAGCATCTTTCCCAAAAAACTGTATCCGGTGCTGCCCTTTGCTTTTGTTGAACTGTATTTTTATTTATCAATTTGAAATCTGATATACGGAATATCATCTCTGTTTTTCTACAGTGTATCAGTGAAAGATAAATCAAATTCGGAATGTGCATCCTGTATTTTATCGGAAATCTTTTGAAATGAAAAAAAGAAAAAACCTCAATGATACCACTCTATATTCCATCCGAAAACATTCTTTTTTTCTATCTTAAATCGATTATATTTTATGTTTTCAATTCTGTTATGGGTCTGGTAGAAAAGCGTGATGTGTTTCTCACATGGGAGGAAAATAATATATATATATATATATATATATTTAAAAATTGGAGATAGGTTTAGGATTTTGGGCAAAAGTAATACCTTCAAAAAGGTGAAGCAAACAAAAAAATAAGAGGCTTATTTTATGATTGAAACTGTCTGTTTTAAGAAAATAAAATTTTCTATTTAACAAGTATTTTAAAATCCTTGTGCATTTATCACAGCTATGGAAAATGTATGCTTTAACGTTAAACGTGTATATTTGATATTTTCCGTTGCTGGTTTCGAATTTACTTCATGCAAAAGCAAATCACAAAGAAAATATTAACATTCTTTAATACAGATTGAATTTTTTCAAAATCCGTCACTTTAAAACTAGGATTTTCAAAGCGATGAATTCGAATAAATATACAATGGATATTCATTTATATATACAATTTAAAACTAAATAACAAAATGTTAAAAATACACGTAAAGTAAAGATTATGCATAAGCGGCAGCCGACCTAATCAATAGACAAAACAATCCTCACTACGTGAATTGTAATCAGACTCCCGCCGTCCCGGCGAGCATCTCTTTATAGTCGCGACAGAAACTTCCAGAAATATAACAGCTCGTGTCATTGAACGTGACACTAGTGGAGAGATCTACTACTTTCTGAAATTCCCGAGGGTTCCGAACTCGCCAACATGGTCTCAATCGCAAAATCGCCAATGGTCGCCAAAGTCGCCAACTTGGTCGCCAAAAATGATGCAAACTTGGCTCTACCGCCAAGATTTCGCCAAGTTCTCATTGGATCGCCATTATAACGTAAGGGTCGGCATTGCTTGTGAATGGTACAATTTTAACATGAAATAAACATAACATAGAGTAATATAAATGCATTAAACACTCAAATACAAATTATTTACACTATTTACACAAAATTCGTAACTATATTTTCCATTGCTGGTTATCAAAATTGTAACTTAATCAAGAAGAGATGACAAAAGTGTCAAATTCCCATCAAAGGAAGAAAATGCTGCAATATTTTCAATTATTCTTCTATATACAGTAGCTTAAATCTTTTTTCCAAGTGTGCTGGTCTCTGTCTTCTTGTTACTAAAATTACAATGAGTGTTTGAAAACAAGGGTTGTAGAGAAATAAAAAATTGAATACTTTTTAATATACCTGTGTTGATAATTCTATTTATATATTTTAACAAATTTAAAACATTAAAACTCAAATCAAATGATTAAAAATTGTATCAAAAGTATCTTAAGAAATAAAAGTTGTAATGCAATAATGTGGCAATTCTCTTACCATAAACTAAACAATAAACATTTTTAAAAGACGCAACTTAACAAGATGAATTCTACATAAAAATAAAAAACTATTTATTTAAAAGATGAAATGTTCACTATTTACTAAATCTTACATAAAACACTTCTAAATATTAATACATACAAGTCACAAAAATATTCAACACTTATAAATTTTCCGGAAACAAAACTAATATTTCACTGCAGATTTTGGAAAGTGCCCAGATCACAAGATTTCCTTTGAAACTTATTCATATTTCCCTAGGGATACATTTTATAATTCATTCTAGTATTAACTACGAAAACAAATTTTACAGTATTTTCCAAATAAGGTTTCTTTTTTATCATCATATTTGTAAAGGAAATCTAGAAACTATAGAATCATTTCACTTGAACCGTTTTCTATTGTTAATAATAATGTATAATAATAATGGATATGTAATTCATACTTGTTGTAATCATTCTTCATTAAAATATTACAGTAATATCATAAACAGAAAAATAAAATTGCAAATGGAAAATCTGTCAATAATTTACATAGAACTTAAAGGTATTATAAAAAGATAAATTTGATGAATATAGATAAAAGCGGACATTCTTAACCTTCCACTTTTATATATTGTACATATGGATTACAATGATGAAATTATTTAATTTAACTGTATCCTTTTTTAAGCCTAAAATGTAAGAGATGGGTTTCACTAATTCTGCGGTTATGTAGCAATGTAAATGAATTAGTCTTCTCCACAACATCAGCTTGCATCGTCTTTGGCAAAACCAACAATTCTTGATTTTCACTAATTCTATAAAAGATATTATTATTGAAGGTCAATTCAAAGTCTTGCCAGCATGTATAAGCTTCATGCTGGTTTTGATATATTCGTTCGTATATTCAGTTTTAGCAAATTTCCACGTCAATTCCTCCCTGTACACCAGCATAACGGGATGTCTGCTTGAGAAATCTATACACGGTGTATTTGTTTTGCAGGATGATGTGTGCTACTTCAAAATGATACAGTTAAGAAAAATTCACCATTTGCAGCCTTTTGTCGAGAGGTTTTGAAAATTCTGGAAAATACGTGTGAATTTTAACTTTTCTTTCTAAAATATAATTTCGAAAAATTTCTTCAGAGTCTCCATAATTACCAGCAATTTAAAGTCATAACTGTACAACTTTTCTTCTTGGACAGATTTATTCTTACTAAAGCAGTGTTTCTCAAACTGTGGGGCGCGCCCCTTTAGGGGGGCGTGATAACCCTACAAGGGGGCGCGAGTATATTGAAAAGTCGAAAACGAAAGATTATTTTTAAAAAAATTATTAATTTACTGAAAGGAAGCAAAACAAAATACATACTGACATAATAAAAAATACACATTACACTAATATAGTATACTTATAAATGCATCAGTACTGCACAATGTGTTTCATAATTAATTTAAAAGTATTAAGTTATGAACAAGTTTATTAATTGCCAGTGACCCTATGGGATATGTCATAAAATTATATACAAAATTTAATGCTTATCTTGATAATTTGTACGGTTTATAATTAAAGTCGTATTCTAGCCTTACGTCAAAGTATATCATTATTGAATTCAATACATTATTATTGTTTGGAGGAGAGGGGAGCGAAGAAAATTATAATTGAAAATTGGGTCCCAAGTATAGAAAGTTTGAGAAGCACTGTACTAAAGTAAAATGAATAGGAACGTCTTACATCATTTCGCTCCTGAAGTGCAACACCTAACCGAAGTTTGTATGTATTTTGTAAGAAGTTTGAAAAGTTACAATAAAGGTCACTTTACAGAGGATTCATAAATTTCTGAAAATCTATATATTTTGTTAATGTCAAAATTCAAAAGTTTCGAAACCCCACTATATAAATCATCCTGTGAAATCCCGGAAGCTGTGCACCTCTTTCGTATCATTCGGTTCCGGAAAGTTATGGAATGTGTGTGGTTCCGTTTTTTCCAAAGATGGTTAAATCGTACCATTTTCAATTACATGGCCTTAAACCAATTGCGTAATGCATCACGGAGGGACGGGGGCAAAGCTGGAATTACACCAAAAGTACGGCTATAACCAATTTATAAAATATTAAAGGCCAAAAATCCAACTTAGCGGGGGAGGTTACCTAATATTCTCCTGTATCACTCGAGTTAATTTAACATGAGCTCATTTCTCATATATACCGGGACTCAATGATCTACATAAATGATGAAAGTAACGTCTCATAATATGTCTAAATACGTAATTTATATATATACTTTCTGAAATAATAAATGTTTGTGATAAATCAAATGGTATGTTTAAAAACTCGCACTGTGTCCCTCTTTTATTAGAAACTAGCTGATATATCCGTTCTTCCAACGGGTGAATTGAAAAATTAAACAATACAGATTGATTGAATGTGAATGATAAAGTTTTTAATGAGATTATAATTTTACGTGATCTGTAAATTACACACATATACATACACACACAAAAAAGCTTTTTGCATATATCAGCTGAACAGAAAAACCATGTTCGCTAAATTTTAAGTCTGTAGATATAATAGCTGAAAAAAATTGATTTTATTTATTTATAACACCCGGTAACTCTCTTGTCTGTCGATTTTTGAAAAATCCTACCTTCTGCTCAGCAAAAGTAACACATTGGTACACATTTTGTGTAATAAACGCTTAAAATAGTGTAAATAATTTGTATCTCAATGTGTAATACGTTAATATTATTTTTGTGAATTTATTTTATGTTAAAAAACTTTACCTGCGATTTCGCCCAAAATTTTAAAAAAAAGTGTTTATTAAATTTCTGGGGTTTACGAAAACTTAATAATTATGTATTCCATGTAAAGAAATACCTATGCTATAAGTATAATGTCATTCTTCTACTTTGAGAATCTATGTTTCTCTTTTGTTTTATTTTTTCGTTTTTTTCTTTGACACTTCGTGGGGTGAGGGAATTAAAATCCCAAGGATCAAAGGACGAACGGGGGAAAATTTTCGGAGGGGAGCAACCTAATCAAACAAAAAATTTGATAAAAAATCTAGAAATCCCTTTTAGAAGAAGGTCGCGGGAAAAAAAAGAAAAAAAAATTGCATTAAAATAAATAAATTCCCATTTGAATCGGATACTGTTATTCATTCATTGGTTTTTAAATTTTTTTTTCCGGAACCTAATTTTTTTTAAAATAAAAGCTGCCTTTTCCTTTAAACATTAGCATCTGCCAGTGAAAGCTCCACAAAACTTGTCCCGCCCCTTAAAGATTGGGAACGAACAGACTGACAGAAAGACAAACCGACAGACAGACAAAAAATTTAAAAATCGATTTTTTCTAGGCACCGTACATAATTTAAAATGAATTTAATAAAAAGCTGTTATTTTCAAATTACACAAACAGACACTTATTTTTATTTATATGTATAGATGTGGAATTTTTTTACTTGCCTCTCCTACATGTACAGGGGAGTAGCAAAGAATATTAGTCCCCCTCCAAGCAAAAGTCAGGTTTTGGATTCCAAGCCGGATCTTACAAAGACCTTGGGGGGGGTCTTACAAAAGAATCCGGCCTTGGGCCTCTAGAATCCTGGGATTTTGACATATTGAATGTTCAAAAATACAAATAATAGGGTAGATCGTGGTTATATTGAAGAAAAAATATTATAAATGGAAACTATATATCTTTGCAGAAAATATTCTCTACGATTCGGAGATTAGGAAAAAAATAATTGTAAGCTTTAATATTGAAATTACGAAATAATGGAAAATGACTAATTTTGGTAGGATAATTTATATTCAAAATAAAATTATTCTTCAATAATATAGATAACCAAAAGTGTGTGTGTGTGATGATAATTGATGACTGAGTAGTGAATAATACAGTATACATAGTAACACGCTTCATAACAACAACTCTCTCTTACACACACTTCTCGCACGGTTCATTCTCATTCTGATTTAAGATTTTTCCGTTTTCTGCTTTCCCATGAACAATCATTTCGACAGTAGATTTTCTTTATAAATTCAATGCGAAATATGCTGATAAATGTAATTGATTTGCTTTTCTTGTAACTATTTAGTGTCTTCTTGTCGGAGTAAATGTTAAAAAGTATTGAAACACCAGCTTTTCTTTTGCGAAAATTACTTTGACTTTTTACGATAAATTGCTCAAACAACTAAACTTCATTTCTTTTGTGGTACTACTTGACATAAAATTAACCTTTTATTTTTACTTTTCTTTTTAATTATATACCACCAAACATATTTTCAGTATAGGTAGGTTTTGGTTTTCAGAAAAAAAAATCGTTCTATCCTAATAAATAATGCACGATTCGTATTAAGTATTTAGGCTTATTTTCGTGGAATATCTAAGTTATATCATTAAAACCAGCATTTATATTTTTTTAAAAAAATATTTTATGGAATGTATTGTTCATTCACAATTTACAGATGATGAAAGTAAGTTATCTATGCCTCATTTTATTTAAAATTTAATCATTTTTAATTACACATTCCTATTTAATCTTCTTTGTAACATGAAACTAATCGATAAGGTTTATGTATAATAAGAAATTGCGTGCTCAAAAAAAGAGTACAATAAATCTTTTAAAAATTCAATAACCCTCCCAGACATCAATTGTATCTCTTAGTTATTGTTTTCATGTTTCCAGTAAGTTGAATAAAATAAGAATGAAAAGAAAAAGAAAAGGGCACTTGCTCTATTTAAGTAATTATTTGACCAAAATCCAATAAAAACCTTCTCTTCGAACAAAAACAACAATATCGTTTATCTTAAAAAACTTCCTATGTAATAGGACATTTTTTATATATATTAATGTACTGTGAACTTATTTCTCTTTCAGCTTCAACTGAAAAATAATAAAAATGAATTACATTGACAAAGAAGTCTCCGAATATTAAAAGATTTACTTTCGAACAATATTTCTTTTTTTTATTATTCCAAAATTCTCTTTTTAGAACAAAGGCTGTTCAGTTGCTTTGTTCGAATGGATTAATAAGGGGACAATGCACGTTGATATGTTTTTAATTTATGATTTCTTTGTGGATTAAATTAACAATTTTAATTTATCCTGGTATTGAAATTTTCATTAATGGATGCTCTGACGTTGGAGCTTAATACATTAATCATAACTTTTTTTAATTGTAGTGTATGTGTAACACACGGGTAAGCCAATGCAGCTTAATTAAACACTTACTTTTTTTTCTTTAATCGTAAATCTTTAATGTTATTTATGCAAATATATATCTATAGCAGACATATTGTGTAAATTTTTAATATTCGCTTTAATACAATGGAAAAACTAAATGAAATTGCTACTTACATGAAAAATATAATTGAAATAAAATTTTAGATGAATGCATTGTTTTCCTCTATATAAAAAAAGTTTTATGTGATGTTGTAATAAATTTATTATGTAACATCTCCACACAATGCCAGAATTCAAGAAAACTTGCCAAGTTGTCAAACTTGATTTCACATGTGTCGTAATCGCTAAATCGGCAACTATGTGCTTCGTTTCATATAATGTCGCCAATACGGCTGCCTCTAGCAGAAAAATATTGACTGGACTGGAATTGTTGCGTGAGAAGAAATTGTCCGTCTAATACGAAAACTTATTAACAATCAATGGAACTAAATACTCAACTTTGAACGAAGCTACAGGTTTATCAAAATCTGAGGACTTTATCAATGAAGTGTTGGACGATGCAGCTTCAATGAATTGAACTGAAAAGGTGCCCCAAGAACGAATTTTACGAAAAGGGAACAAATAAACAGAACAATATAATGCATGTAAATTACAATTTTACAATTTGAGCAATGAATATAAACAGTTGAAGAATTTGTAAAACGGGGGTGCCCCCTAGTTAATTTTAAATTTATATTTACAAAATAGTAATGTTTCTTTAAAGTTAGCAATAAATTAATTGAATAAGATACTGAAGATGGAACTCCCAATACATTGAATCAAGGTCAAATTAGAACTTACGCAAGCTGCTACTATATTATTTAACGATTGCTAAAACAGAGAAATAGCAATTTATTGTACAGTTAATTCAATTTCTCATTAAAACTAATGCACTCATGGACAAAAAAGTTAGCGCACCAAGAAATAAGAGCGGGATTGTAACGAAACTTGGCATGAAGGTACATGTCGGCGAGGTATGCAAATGGTTAGAAAAGGCTGCGTAATTGCGCATTACATGTAGCCGATAGATGGCGTTTAAGGGGGCCACTTCACGCAGCATTTTCCCTATCTCCGTAATGTTAAAAATGACCAAGTTTACGGAACATTTTTAAAAAATTGGCAGATTGTATAGTCATGAATTTTTTTTTGTGTGTATTCATTGTATTGTTTTTACAATTTTAATGGGAGCCTTTTTCAAAATTTTGACTAGTTTTTCTTAAAAAAATTCAAATGTGGAAAAACACGTCAAAATTTTTAAACAATGAAAATTCTTGTACATTTTAATCCATAAATATTTTTCGAATAATTATTTTGACAAAATGTCTCATTAAAATATTTATTTTTATAGTGTTAACAGATGTGCAAAGTTTCAAGGCTGTAAAATAAGTAGTTTTTTCAAAGATGTTCCTTTTGTGAAATTTACACTTTTGAGAAATAGTGATTTAAAGTAAAAACTTACTATTAACTAAGGCATATCTTAACTGTAACTTGGTTTGCTAGTGTCATCTGCAAGATCATCTTATTTTCTACATTTTAATTGTTTGTCTTTAATTCTAGCTTTCTTTAGTTCATTGAAAAAATGCCTATTCTGCTTTCCTGATACATGCATAATCTACTTCTTGCAACGCTTGACATTTGTAAAATCCAGGAGTTGTGTGTGAATGTTTAATACATCTAAAACTTTTGATTTGGTAATGAAGCCTTGATTATATAAATATATAGCTTCATGTACTATAGTTTTTAAAGTTCCCAATTGCACAAATACAGTTTTTGGAATTATACACCAAATACTATTTCCGCTTTCACTAATATTTTGAGTTTTATCAAGCAAGCCTTTAGGTAAAAGTTCAAGATTAGAGACCTCTAAATACTTTTTTTTATGCAATTTCTAATTGCAATAGGTAAGTCATGTTTATGCTTATATGTGTAACCTTTCAGTATGGACATATTATATCTACACCACAAGTCACTTCCCATGGAGCATAAGCCGTGTCGTAGATTCAAATATGTGAACATTTTATCAAAAAATATAGCCCAAATAGCTTGCCTTATGGCTGACAAATTTTCCCGAGTTGTTTTGAATAGCCAAAACATAGTATCTTTGCAATTTGTCTATTTCTGCATCTGTCAAGCCATTACGGCATCCTAGAGATTTTTTTGTTCTCAAGCTTTTTGTCTTTTAAATTTGATTTTAACACCCTAACTCATGGCCCCATCATTTTCTCTCTCACACACACACAACATGACCAACACATTCTAATTTTTCAATATTGACATATCTTTAAGGTTTAGATTCTAAAACTGCTTTGTATGCTTTAGAGTCCCCATAGAGTCCAAATATTGTGTATATCGTAAATTGTGTAATGTGTGTGAGCGATGGGAGATACAAAAAAAAAAGAAAAAAAAGTGCACCTCTTCAACTTCTGTTCCCCTACTATTTACTATGTGACTTGCCGAACACTCATCGCTATGTACATTGCTGTTAAAATTGCATGAGCATTTCTGCGATAATATTTTATCATCAACAACTTTCCCTGTGTGTCCAAACTAACTGTCATAACAACACCATTAAGAGCAGTATGGCTCCTTTTTAGCCAGGTACCATTGATAGTCACTGGTACATTTGTGTATTCATTATTAAATGACATTGTGTCGGCAGCAGCTAATGTCATAGGAACTTTGGTTACTTTCTCTGTCACATTATTTAATGTATGCATGGAATCTTAAAACCACTTTGGTGTAGGTGACAAATTTATAACTCCGCAAAATATTTTTGCAACTGCTTCTTTTGAAATAGACCTCATAGCATATGAAATTCTATTGTTCACTTCATATAATTTTGTATCTTTTTTGATTAACTACTGTTTTAGTAAACCTGTTATTAAGAAATGTTTGAATAAGACCACAAAAGTGTCACAACATATTAAATTTTGCAGCCAAATCCTAGATTTGGCGACCAAAATTTATGTGAAACCTTGGTTTTTACATTAATTTTATGTAATTAATGTTGTTTCAAAGCACAAGAAAATAGTACAATGTCAGTTATTTCACAGAAACTTTCAAATGAATCTAAAGAAAACAAAATGCATACTCTTTATTAAATTTACCTAACTTTGATTTTAAAGCTGATTTACTTATGTTGAAATTGTCTGACTGTTATCAACATTTAATTCCTTGAAAGTTTGGGTTTTTGTACATTTTTTTCCAAACTTTCGTTTTTTAAACATTATATTATGAATCCGAGTTTAAAAAAACGTTTTTTAAACGTTTTATTATTAATGTTTTTGATGGAAAACACTATTGCACACGATAGCAGAAATTCGTTGCATTTAACGAGATAAAAATTAGCCTGTAAGTAAACAAACATCTACAACTATTCACTTCACTTCTTTCCTGAATAAATTGTTGATCAAAATAAATTCTTTTAATCAATTTAAACCATTTGATAAGGCTTAAAAGTAGCATGTGTCTTTTGTTTTGATTTGAGAGGGGCGTGACAATCAGCGGTTTTGGGGTTTGGCAGATGTAAACAACTTTTTAAAAAATATATTTAAAAATACTTCTAATTCAGCTAGATCAAAAATTTAAATTGCATTAGAAAGAAACAGAATGGTATTTTATGTTTCAATCAAAATTGAAAAATTGATTTTTTCATGGATTTTCGTGAAGTGACATCTTAACGTCAATCTCCGTGGAGCCAAACCAAGTGGTAACCGTGGTAATCAAAGCTTGTTTAAATGGGCTCAGTCGTTTACAAAGGAAGAGGTGAGGTAGACATGCAATTACGCAATTTTCGAAGACAATATGAGCAGCTGTCGCAGTTTGACAGAGGGAGAATCACTGACATGATGGAAGCTAGGTGGTCAGCTAGGCGAGTAGCACGTCAATTACGCCGCTCTGATTGTGGTGTGTGGAGGTGTTGGGACCACTGGATCCGAGAGATATCATTTAAACGAAGACCAGGCTCAGAACACTCTCAACAGACCAGTCTTCGAGAAGACAGCCACATCGTAAGAAATGCACGCTTAAAGCCGTCATCTCGGCACAGTTAGCACCTTCAATAAGGGCCGCTGTATCTTCTCGAACCTGGTGTTGTGTAAATATAATATTTTGTTAAATAGTGTGTTAAATATAATTTTAAAAACTGAAATTTGGAGCCCACAGGAGCATGTATTTAAATTTGATTAAATAATATTAATTTATATTAAGAATCCGTGATGTATTTAAACTTTTGACACGCATTATAATTCCATAAGTTTCTCAAAATGTAAAACATGAAAAATAGACAAAACTTTCCAAAAAGGTAATCGAAACGATGAAAAAGAATATTATTGAAAAATAAGCCTCGAGCAAATTTTGATGAAAGACCGAATCGTCCATGCGTCATACAGCTCGCAAAAAGGAAAGAAAAAAAAAGTCAGCATTTTAGTAGGGGATATAATAATTTCTTTGGCGGTTGAGAAACAAAAACCCATAAAATTATAAAAAAAGAAACTCAAATTATAATATATTTAATAGAAAATGCTATGCAGCAATGTTTGCATGATAACTATTTTTATTTTTTTCAATTCCTACAATTAGTTCACTCTCCTTCTATATATATCTTGTTCGAATTTTCAATTTTTAACAAAATGTTTTTTATTCATTTTCTTAAGTCCAAATACAATTTTTTAAACTTGTAGTGGATGAGACTAGATGTTAAGACAGTTTTTTAGTTTATCCAAATAGTAGTTCATTAATTAAATTTTATTTTTTTAATTTTAAATTTATTCTGCGTTACTTCTGACGAAGTTGGATTTATCTGCAACAGATGGCACCTGTAAGTTTTTCTTAAGAAGTAGAAATTGACTTTACAAAAATTATATTACTTGTTCTAAAATGTTTTTCCAGTATATTACAATGAATCATTTATCTACGGTTTTAAAAAAAAGGAACACGCTGGGGAAAATATATTTTAAGATTTACACAGGTTAAATTTATGTGGCACGTTCTTCAAAAATTCGACATCACTTAACGAGAACAGCATAAAATCTTCCTAAAGTAATTCACAGTTAATTTCACAATGCTTCCCACATTCCAGACAACAGTTTTACTGTCTGTACAATTCAGAGCATTCGAAATTCGATCACAGATTCTTTGACACAATCAGAGACTTGAACCTTTCGGTTGAATTAGTCTTACCTTTGATTGTGAATTGTATTGCAAGCCTCTTCTGGTAATTTGATTAGTAGGCACGATTTCTAATTGCTTTTTCTTACGGAGACGTTGAATAAGAGGTATTCTATTAAGGGAATAAATGGAGTGCAGTGAATTGATTTGTTAATTTCTTAATTTGCGAAGATTGACTGACGGAAAACTCAACTTAATTGAATTCAATTGGCTTGCACTTTGTTGTTAAATAAAGAGTATTTTCAAGCTTTTAATGAAAAGCTATAAAAATGCTTCGGAAAATACATATTAACAACAAGATTTGGGGTACATTTAATAGCTTATCCAAAAAAAATAAAAATTCATTCAAATTATGCTTTTTGATTAGAAAAAGTAGTAAAATTAAATTATTTATCAATTTTTTTAAAATATGAAAGATTTTTAAAGATTCATCATCAAGTATGAAATAAAAATCGTAAACTTATTACAAATATATTGATTTTTCATAATATGTAGTAATATTGAAATAATAACTTAAGAATTTTGTTATAAGTTTTTACTACTCGACGGAGGAAGGGGAGTAATTAAACCATTAAATTATTTTTTCACAAGAGTAAGAATTCTTATAGAAAGAAAAATTTATCACGGAATAAATAAGATAAATAATTTTAAATTATTAATTTTTTTCAAAATATAGTAACATGAGAACAATAAATTTTCTGGTAGGAAAAATAATAAATTTATTCGAATTATTGTGCTTATAGAAAATTATTATTTCATTTCATTTATAAATCTACTACAGCATAGCTTATGCATTATATATATATATATATATATTTACATGAACAAAAAGTTAGAGCTCCAAGAAATAATTGCGGTATCGTAACGAAACTTGGCATGAAGGTACATGTCCCGGAGCTATGCAACTGATTAGAAATGCAGCGTGATTGCGCATTAGGTATAGCTGGTAGAGGGTGTTTAACGTCGTTCTCCGTGGGTAAAAAATGGTAACGTTGTTTGAGTGTGCTGAACCGTTTACAAAGGAAGAACTGATGAAGACATGCTTTTGGGTCAACTTCAACACTTAAGCAGTTGACTCCAGAGTTCGACAATAACCAATTTTATGGTGCAAACCCCTTCCATATTTATGGTTCTCTTTTTGATAGCTTAATTTCTCCTTCATTATTCTCATGACACAATCACGACACAGTTTCTAGTGGACTCAAATTTATTTTTTTTCTACAACACTTTTAAATTCATATCAAATTACTGGGCATGTAGTTGGGCTGGCGCAAACACAGTTCATATTCTTTTTTGAAGACACAAAAATAAAACCTTTTTTTTTAACTCATAGATGGTGTTCCGCATGCCGTGAACTGACACATGCCATTACGCCGTTTTCGAAGACAATAGGAGCAGCTGTCGTAGTGTGAGAGGGGGAGAAATCGGCATGATGGAAGATGGGTGGTCACCTAGGCAAGTAGCTCGTTAATTAGACCACTCTGATTGTGTTGTGAGGAGGGTTACCCGTGGATCGAGAGATATCATTTTCACGAAACCAGGCTCAGAACGCCCTCAAAGAAAAAAATCGTCGAGAAGACCCCCTATCGTGGCACGCGCACGCCAACTCCTTCATCGGCAACCGTCCGGACGGAAGCACCCCACTAGGGCCCAATGTGTCTTCTCGAAGCATACGAAGGTGCCTGGCTGAAGGACATTTGGTATCACAATGGCCATTGGGGATCATTACGTATGTAAAATTTCGTTTCATTTTGACGGCTCTTTCTTGGAGCGCTAAATTTTTTTGGTCCATGAGTGTATATATATATATATATATAAGTTCAAATAATTTTCTTCTCTTCCCAGAATTCAATTATTTATAACATTTAATCGTTATTTGAAATTCCAAAGACTTTTAATCTCATGTTTTTATTATTATTATTATTATTATTTTTCTTGTTTTATACAAATAAAGTTTGTTAACGTAGAATTGAAAATTGGGTGTGAAATTCCCTTCCTAGTAACTCAAAAAAATTTTTTTAAAATATTTTAATAAACCAATTTATTTTGTTCTGTGAGAGACCTTTACATACCCTTTTAAAAAGGTAGCATAAATGAATGAAGCTGCATTCATGAATAAATGTACACGTCATGAGAACTTTTTGAATATTCAGTGATGCTCATCAAAAAAGCAATCATTATAGAAATTCATATGTTTCAACCATCGTTAAGATAATATTGTAATAAATAATCTTTATTTCTTACTGAAGTTATTTCACTTCTATCTAAATATTCTGGGGCAACGTTATTGGGTTGAGGTCCTTATGAAGACAATGCTTAAGTATGCATAAACTTTGCATAAGATCACGGACTTCCCATATCTCTCAGTTTCTGTGAATTTCCATAATTTTATGGCATCCAACAGACATTTTCCGACTCACGAGATTATCTCGAAGCTTTCCAAATAGGCGATTTCGCTGGGATTTGAATTATATATCACATAAACTGCTTCAAAAGAAAGTCTCAGTTTGCGTAAGGTATGTGAGTACCTTCAAATCACTTTTTTTGAAATATATAAATTTTCAACTAAATAAACACTTTTTTGTTTGAAATGGGGCATAAAACTAGGAATTCAAATACAATTTCTACAAAATTAAGAATAATTTCGGATGTATTGAAAACTTTGAGTGAAAAATTGCAGTTACGGTAAACCGTATTTTGAAAAAACTAATACTATTTTTCTCACAAAGCGAGCAATAAAACTTATAAATATATACACATGTATTAGATTAAATTTTACACTACAAATAAAACTAAATAAAACATTTCCTGAAAATTTAAATTCAATATCTTATAAAGAAATTCTGTAGTGAACTTTATCATGAAGCAAAAATTAAAAAAAAACATAGTATCTCAGAGAAAATGCATTTAAATATTTTAAAACAATATGAACAATTTTTTACTAATTTTACATTTTTAAAAACCCCCTATTTATAGCAAACTCCCCTTTGGGATGAACTAATGCGGGTTTTTTACCCTTTTGCTGTTTTCTTGAGAGTTTTATAAACTTAACAATTGTCATTTTTAGTGAAATTTTGATGAAAAATTGAAGTTACGATCTCTTACATTAAGTTCTAATGATATATTTAAATAATGCTTATACAGTACATAAATAAAACCTTTATATGTATTATAAATTAAAACATTTGTTACACTTTGAAAGGTTCTTAAAAATATGCCAAATTTTATGCAAAAACTCGATTCTTTGAAAAATTAATGGTGTTTTTTTTAAATTGAAATAAAAGGCATAAATATATACATAGTGATTAGATTTTGATTCATAACACAGATAGCACTAAATAAAACATGCTCTGATAATTTCAATTTAGTATCTTAAAAATATTTTGTGTAGAGATCTGTTTCCGGTTTTGTAAACTCCTTTTCCGGTTTACTAATTATGCTATAACTTTGTTTCTAAATATCGTAAAAACAAAAATAGAGTGTTTTTGGAATGTTAAATGTATATGGGCTACAATTAAAACATAAAAGGACTTTCGAAAATTTTCACTAAAACAGCAAATTCTGTGTTTTCCAGCGTTTCTCAAACTGTGAAGCGCAAGCATATTGAAAAGTCGAAAACATAAGATTATTTAAAAAATACATATATGTATAATATACTGAAAGTAAACAAACAAAAAATACATTCTGAGATGATAAAAAAATAAAATACACTTTTACACTTATAAATGTATTCAGTATATTGCACAATGTATTTTATAATTAATTTAACATTACTATGTTAAGAACAAGTTTAATAAATACCTAGTGACTCCATGGGCTTGTGTCATATATCAAATTTAAAACAAGAATTAACTCTTATTTGGTAATTTGTACTGTTTATAATTAATCCCCTAACTACCGATTGAAAGTTATGCGATTGGCTCCCTAATATCACCGTTTTTCCCGTAGGCGCGTGTATGTAAATATTGGTAAAGAGGGGGGGGGCGAAAACGAAAAAAAAAAGAAAAAGAAAATCCTGTGATAAAAGTAAATCCTTCGTAAACACTGTCTATGTCTTTTTCTGCATTCCAATGCCTTCGGAATAATTTTATGGATAGCAGTGTACAGAAAAGATCATACTTCGGAAAGATGTATATATACGACCGTGACAAATTAATGTTTTGGCTGAGTGAGACGTTTATATACGCCGGTGGTATCGAAATATAGCTCAGGAATACTAATCGAATAACAGGCTGCAAATAGGGAATTTTTATAGTTGGTTTGCTGTAAATGAAATTCTCCATTCTTGTTTTCGCAAAACAAATTTACATCAAAATTTACCATTTTTTTTTCATGCAACAAACTCTTTAAATGAAAATCCCGTCCAAATATGAGTGCCAAACCCCGGTGGGAAATTATTATACTGTGAAAATCGTTGACACGTAACTTAGGGGAATTAAATAGGGTTTTTATGTTAAAAAAATTCCGTGTTAAAGAGTATTGCTAAGAAAAGGCTATATATCACCAAAATTAAGTTAATGAGAGTTTCTTTATTTACATAGATATGCATATAGGCATGCATTTAATACAAATCAATGAAACAAAACATTCACAAGAACTTAAAGAAATTTAAGGCAAAATCTTTAAGCTCTTTGAAAAACATTTATTGAATGCTTAGGAAATTATCATTTTTCTTTTTTTTTTGCATTGTATTTTTTAGTATCAAGCTGTCAACAAATTGTAAGATGTCGTTTATTTTGTTATACATGTGGGAGAAATGGTGATCCTGGACTATCCTTCCTTTGCTAATTCTGGACTGCTACCGGAAGTCGCTACCTGTCTTTGCTGTTGGATCTGCTACCAGATGTCACTGTCTGCATACCTTTGAAACTGCTGTTCCTAAGGCTGGATATGCTATCAGAGGGTCTCTGTCAGACTTCCTTTGTCCTGGATGCCGTTCTTTGAATCTCTGTTCTTGCCTGTGGTGCTGAAGTCACCATCCGTTGATGCTGCACTTGCACACGTACAGAGATCCAAAAGAACAGCATCCAGGGCAAAGGAAGTCTGAAAGAGACCCTCTGATAGCATATTCAGCTTTAGGAACAGCAGTTTCAAAGGCATGCAGACAGCGACATCTGGTAGAAGATCCAACAGCAAAGACAGGTAGCGACTTCCGGTAGCAGTCCAGAATCAACAAAGGAAGGATAGTTCATGGTCACCATCACGTCCAGGTTACCATTTCTGCACATACATTTCACCATTGGAATATGAGTCTAAATAACTGCGATTTCATGATGTTCAGATAAACGTTGTAATAGGACCTGCATTATTCAATTTCATCGTCAGAATCTGCATCAATGTGAGATTTTTTAAGCTCTGAATAAACCCCAAAATGTCTTTGTTTGCCATAATTGGGGCCGCATATACATTATCATCATCTATTTCAAATGTTATTCATTCTCAGAAGAAAAATAATTTCGTGTTAAGTAAATTTTTTGTGTTTCATGCTAAAAGGAAAAAAAATGTATAAAAATACATAATAGTTTGTCGAGATATTTGTATTATTTCGTGTTTTTAATCAATATTTCGTTTTAAGCGTTTTTGCTATCGTTTTGAAGGAGGGAAGGTTCGTTCTGGGTACCTTCCGTTCCGAACGCGAGTACGTAACTAATCACGCCAAAACGATCGTCAACGCGTGATGTTGGTACTAGTTCATATAGATATCATACCGCCACAGTTTTATTGTTTGGAAATAATATACATTAGAGTTTCAAATTAGTATTTCTTTTCTAAAATTCTTGACACCCTTTTTCCAAATGATAGAAACAGTTGTGTAGATTGAAGTGAAATATTAATATATATATATAAATATTTTGGTTGTATGATAGGGTTAGCAATCCCGTGCTATATTTTCAATCCCAGGATTTTGGGATTACATTATATAAATCCCGGGATTGGTCCGAGAATTATTCCGGAGTGATTTTTTTTGTCCATAAATCTCTCTTTCATTATAATATTCAATTATTTTTTATAACACATTAAAACTAATTCACTTATTTAAGAGCTAAATTCTAAGAATTAAGATAACAGGAGTGCGAAAGTGTCCTTTTAATTTGTAAAATTTTAATGCTTGTTTGAAATAAAAATTTAGCCAAATTTTATGGAAACTTTTACTTTTGCGTTCGAATTAATTACCCAATCAAAAACTATTCATCCGAAGAAATCATGTAAGAGATTTTATTACAAAGTTCTATTACTTGTTGATCAGTTTCCTGCTTTAAAATTCATGAACCTTCATAACTTTAAGACCAAAGTCTCGCAGTTTCAAATTAAACCTTAGGCCTCAAAACTCATTTGAATTTTATTGGACATTAACGTATCTGACCTAATAGACTTTATTTACTGTCTCAAGTTTCGGTAATTTTCGGAAATTCCTAGAAGATATTTGTTAAATTTATTCCTTCAAATGGTAGTATGTCACTAATGATTTAAGAGTGATATACCACATACCCATTCACATGTTTAATTTTGAAGTTGTAAAAACAGTAAAGTGTCATGTACGGTATCTGCTCGGAAAGCAACAAAATTCTATCCATATATGTGACCATTTAATTTATTTTATTTTCTCGAAATTTGGTTTTTAAATAATATGCGTCGTTTGTTATTATTTACTTAATTATATTTACCTAAAATTTTAATTTAATTTAACTTTTACATGTATAGCTCGTATTATTCTATTAATAAATGATTCATCTTTAACTATTATTATTGTCAAAATTCAAAAACTGCATAGATATTCCTATATTTATTTTCCAATATCATAGATGTGCATACTTGGTATGATTGAAGGGTTCGAATTTACTATGTGACCCATGGGATGGCTGCATGAATTACATATTAATGTTTGGAAAAATATTGGGAATGCATATATGAATTGTTTAATTTATATCTGTTTAAATATCTTTAGAAAATAAGCAGATGGAAAATGAATTTGATAAAGACGCTATATTAGACAGACAAAGTTTAAAGCATTGATTTTATAGAAGAAAAGATTATATTTCAATTATCTTTATTCAATCAATTTCTTAACTTTAATTTAGCAATGTACAACTTTCTAACAATGCAAACCCTAAATTGCTTTTGAAGTTCTGATAGCAACGAAAAAGGTTTATGTATCTATTGAGAACTAGAAAAATAAATTATGATGTATTTGTTGGTTTATTACTAAAATTAATCAGCATAATCAAATTCAAAGAAAAGCGATAAGGAAAGCATTTTTCTTTGAACATTTGAAGTGAAAGTTTTAACCTGAAAAAGTCCGTTTTTTAATCCAATAAACTAAATTTATATCATTTCATGCGCAATAAAATGAAAGAAAAAACACTTCAGAAACACTTCTCTAATGTATCCGACTACGTTCGGAACCGTGATTTAAAAAAAAAGCGCATAAATGGATAATTGTCATGATATTTAGTGTCACTTAGATAAGAATATACGTGTAAAATTGTTTTAAGGACATTTTGAAAAAAAATGATTTAACTACAGTATTTCGGCAACAAATTAACGTAGAATAACCTTTTTTCAAAATGTTCTCCTTTTGTAAAAAATGCTTCTATTATAATAATACTTTGTCTGTATATAGCTCAGACCTCTGTACAGAGGCTCAACTATGATTTTTGAAAAAAAATTCACATTATTTTCAGAGTTACAACCAATTGAAATAATTATAGGTGTTTTTTCTTAAAATTTTTCCCTCTGCTTTCGTAAAACATGGATAAACCCACTTTTAAGTTATATATTTCAAAAATTCTAGTTGAGCCTCTGTACAGAGGGCTGTGCTACACACAGGCAAAATATTATTATAATAGAAGCGTTTTTCACAATAGGAGAATATTTTGAAAATTGGTTATTCTATGTTCATTTTTTGTTAAAATATTGATCTTAAATAATGTTTTATTGTAATACTATTCTTAAAACAATTTTATATACATTTTCTAATCTAAGTAACACTAAATATCATAAATATTATCCATTTACACGCTTTTGCATTATCACGGTTCTGATACGAAGTAGATACCTTAAACAATTTAGTTTCAGAGTGTGAGATGTTAATTAATAAAAATGGATCTGAATATTTTATAAGAATGATATACAATTGTTTTTAAACTTTTTCGACACTTGGGTCCTTAACACCTTTAACCTTTTCCCAGTTGTACCCCAACTCTACTCGGGCACTTGAAATTGCCCTTCAATGATTTGCCCGTATTTTTTACTCGTTTAGTGGGCAATGTTTCTAACAGATGTCTCTAATAGTGGAGTACAGTTACGAAAACAAACGTCTATAGCAGTTTAAACATTAGATTTTGCTGCATTGTTTTAGGCTAGATAAAGCGGGAATTTTCTTTTTACTAGATTGGTTTACCGCTAGCTGCGAGCAGTTTTTCTTTAAAATTTGGAGCTTAAAATAGAAGAAAAATGAGTAATTATGAGAGATTCATAACAGAAAATAATTCTTATATTGACTCAGTGAGTCTCGATTTTCTGAAAATGAAAGTAATGAAGTAATGAAAGTTCGTTTTCTGACTTCTCTTTTAGTGTAGATAGAATGGATCAGCATCTCAAAAATTACCCAATAACAAAAAAAAAAAGAAAAGAAGAAGAGAAGAGAATACCAAAAAAAATATTCGTTCATCTCTTAGATACATCATTGTGTGGAATGCTTTCGTTTTATATCAGAAAATGGGTGGAAAGTTATCTCATTTCAATTTCATGCTTAATATTACTGATTGCTTTATTGAAATGACAACAAAACAGATTGCTTTATTGACATGGGACAAAAAAAAAGAACGACCAATAATTTTGCCATCTTTACGATTAGCAGAAAAAAGCTTTTTAGATGAGATTCCTCCCAAGGGCAAAGAATTGAGTCCAACAAGGCAATGTTGTGTGTGTTGGTTGAAAAGAAATGATTTTGGAAAACAGGTGAAAAGAGAAACACGATATTTTTGTCCCATGCGATGTTGGACTATTCTTGTCTTCCTGTTTTAAAATTTATCACACAAGAACAAAACTTTAAGAGAATAACTAACTGTAAAAACAATATTATCTTTTTAAATCTAATATGCATTTTTGTAAAGCGTTCTTTTATTTCCCATATTTCTTGGAAAAGCCAATTTTAAGGAAAAATATGTTTTTTCAATGAAAATAAAAATTAGTATAATTCTTTAAATTCAATATTTATAACATTTCCAACAGCTGATTTCAGTTTATATAATTGATTTCCTCTTAAAAAATGTTTACAAAAATAGGCTTATTTTTTGACATAAATGACCGAAATAAAAAACAGTTGAGTGGTTAAGGTATCCGACTATGTTCGGGACCGTGATTTTAAAAAAGCGTATAAATGGATAATTTTCATGATATTTAGTGTCATTTAGATTAGAATACATGTGTAAAATTCTTTTAAGGACATTTTGACAAAAGAAAATTATTTAAATACATTATTCTGGCAAAAAATTAACTCAGAATAACCTTTTTTTTAAAATGTTCTCCTTTTATAAAAATTGGTTCTAAAATAATAATATTTTGTGTGTGTGAGTGTGTGTGTGTGCTTATATAAATTAAAGACTTCTTCTGAGAGTCTGAACTATTTTTTTTGAAAAACTCACATTATTTTCATAGTTACAACCCATTGAAATAATTTTCGGCTTTTTTTTTCTTAAAATTTCTCCCCTTTGTTGTCGTAAAACATGGATAAACCTACTTCTAAATTATATATTTCAAAAGTTCTAGTTAAGCTTCTGTACAGAGGTCTGAGCTATATACAGGCAAAATATTATTATAATAGAAGCATTTTTCGCAAAAGTAGAATATTTTGAAAATGGATCATTCTATGTTCATTTTTTGTCAAAATAGTGTACTTAAATAATTTTTTATTGTAATATTATTCTTAAAATAATTTTATATATTTTTCTAATCTAAGTGACACTAAATATCATAAATATTATCCATTTATACGCTTTTGCAAAATCATGGTTCCGAACGTAGTCGGATACCTTAAGGAGATTTCGAGGAACCCGATTTCTTACATTTAAAATATAACTTAAAATAATATCTAATTTTAATCAAATTGTTATTGCTACCTTACGTACACGAAATTAAAAAAGTATTAATTGCATTTGTTGTTAAAAATTTTAATACAGTTTGTTCATTATAATAATTTTAATCAGTAATCCAAATGTCACCTAACATGCATTATATTTAGTGGGATATGCATTTTTTTTCTACACAAACTGGTGAAGTCTAAGAAATCTGAAATTATCTACGGGGCATTTCATATTCTGCATTTGGTTCGATTTTGTTGGCATTCACGTTGAGAAACATTTTTCACTTAAATACATTGTCTTCTACTAACATTAAATGTTTATAGCAGTGTGACAAATTCTGTGTATTTTTGGGTGTGAACTTTCAACACATTAAATTCAGGAGCTGTGTGATCTATTCGCTATCATTCCACTAATCCTCTTGGGAATATCTTGAGCTATCAATTCGCATTATTCACAACTAACCTTCGGAAGAAGAAAACTGTGATATGTGCTGTTTACTGTATATAGTCATAGTTTTCAGCTGGAATAGAGAGTAAGAGTATGAGATGTTTCAGAAAAGCAGATGAGATTGTTACTGACAGGTATCAAGGTCATTATTGAATTTATTTGCAGGATGAAAGTTACTTATAAGGACGTATTTGTTGACATCTTGTCCGCATGGAGGTTATTGATCATACAGTTTCCTCCAGGCAATTGATAGCCCGTTGGTATACTGTTAAAGGTGTATTAATGTCAGCTTCGTCAATTCGTCGACGTTTGCTGCAATGTGGACTGCAGATAAGGATTCTTTTATATAGGTTCCCACTTTGGCAAATCATCAACGGATGCATCTTCAATGGGTTTATGAACACCAAGCCTTGCAAGCATATTGGTGACAAGAGTTGTATTTTCTGACGGATCTTACTTTAACTTGTGGAACTATGATGGCCTCATTCATGTTAGACGCTATGCAGGTGAATGCTGCCTTCCACGGTGAGTTATCGAGTGAGTGGCCAAACAGCCGGATATATAGTCATGGACGAGCTAAGGTGCTACGAATTGAGGGTCATCTGAATAGCAGCAGATACTTCAGTGAAGTGCTAGATCCAGAAGTCATTCCCTTCCTTAAGGCATCCCTGGATCTATCTTTCGAGAGGATAATGCACGCCCACAAGTTGCAAGGAATTCTTGAGACTTCCTTTCTGTCTAAAACACGCAACTTCTTCCTTGACCGGCTTATTGGCCGGATATGTCACCAAGTGTGACTTGGTTGGTCAGCGTCTCGTTCTTGATTCGCATTCTACAGCTTTAAAAGATGAACTTTGGATGCGCATACAAGTAATATGAAATTCTCTTCTACAAGCAGACATTCAACATCTGTTTGACTCTGTGGCATGTCGTATAGCAACATTGCAGCACGTGGTGGTCACCCCAAATAATAATTCAAGACACTTAATATTGTATTTTTGCTTCGAAAATTTATTCATTTATTTGTACCACTACAAGTTGATTGTGTATTACATTTCATTCAATTCTGATGACTCCTTCTTTGTGTTGCATTTCTTACAAGCAGCAGTATATATTGTACTTATAGAGGACATTATTCAAACAAAATATAACAATCTGTTTTGTATTACCAAAATTACAAAATGAAACTAGACCGAGAACTTGGCTATATAATGTTGGTATAAAATCACAATTTTTAGCAATAACTACCTATAAATCCCTGATTGTGCATGTAAATAATTTTTATAACGTATTTTCACACACACACATGTCAAGTTGGAATTTTCATTTAACCCGCGATCACTCGCACGAGGTGTTCTGTACACCCTAGCAACAAGAAACCCTCCCAGGATTCTAAAAAGAATGCCCAGAACCATGATTTTTTATTTAGCAGCACATTTTAGGTCATTGAACCTTCAGACCTGATAAGTGATCCTCTTTTCTCGAGCTATTGAAATGTAAATGACCTTCAAAAAAGTTTATCTGGGGGGCTGAGAACTCCTCATGGTAGTTGAGCATCTAGACAGTCTGCTCTGAATGTTTGGAAAAATGATTGCAATAATATTATTTTCTACTTTCTACTATCATTATTCCATTAATTATAAAGTATATTTATTACTGGTATATACGTTTTATATATATATACTGGTTTATGAAAAATATAAAATAATGTGTTTTAAAATGAAAATGTATGTTTAGTTTAAATTAATTTTAGTCTCATTTGTATGCAAAAAATTTAATAATTTTATTTGTATAAACACAAAAACATCTTCGGTGGGAATTTTGGACAAATTATGTATCATAATGACTTAATTTTATTTTCATAATTAAATACAAGTGTTAAAAGTTTGGGGTGTTCTCTACACCCCGCGAGTAACGACGGTAGCAAAAACAGGCGCGAGTGACCGTTTAACAGTATTTACCGTTCTAATGAAAGTATATAGCAATAATTCTAGATCATAAATAAAAAATAAAATTAGTATCACGTTATAATCACTTAAAACTCTTAGAGTCTCCTTATAAGTACTAGCCCTTCTGAGGCATAATTAGTGTTCACTAATATTTATTTTAAGACTAGATAAATAAAATATTCTGAATGGATAAAAGAAACTGAATAAAATAAACTGAATGGTGCAAGAGAGGAAGCAGAATGCGTGAAATGCATGCATTCTGAAGTACATTTTATGCGTTATTATTATCAGGCAAAATTGATACAGTTAAGCAAAAATACCAATTATGTGTTTGCTGAAAATAATAAAAATCTGATATTAAATTATTCCCAAAGAAATAAATTTCTAGGATTATACATAATTGTTGGTATACCCGTTCTTCTCGCACGGGTGAAAATGGAAAAATAAACAATACAGATTTAGCTGATAAAGAAGTTTTTAATGAGTTAATTTTTTAAGTGAATTGCAAATTAAACAAAAAAAGGTTTTGCATATCTCAACTGAACAAAAAAAGAAGTAAAAGAAAAACACACGTTTGTTAAATTTTAAGTCTGTAGATCTAATAGCTGATAAAAAGGATTTTTTTTTATTTATAACTTCCCGTAACTCTCTTGAGGGTCGAATTTTGAAAATACCTTCCAAATCTGATCTCTGCTCAGCAAAAGTAACACATTGTTACAAATTTTGCGTAATGAACGCTTAAAATAGAGTAAATAATTTATACCTGAAAGTGTAATATGTTAATCTTACTTTCTGCCGTGTTTATTTTATGTTAAAATTGAAATATTCGCAAGCAATGCCGTTTCTTAAATGGTGATTCAATGAAAAACAAAGCGAAATTTTGGTGATAAAGTCAAGTTGGCAACTATCTAGCTACTTTCATAGCTCGAGCTTTATTAGAGCTTTGGGAAAAATTAGACTTACGCTTTTGCGGCAAAATTCTTAGTAGGTACTTTTTCTACACTTCCTAAAATACAGTAGCCGTGGTAGCCGAATGGTCGAGGTATCGGATCGTGGCTGGCCTTGTCACGAGTTCATGCCCAGTACCACTAAACACCCACCGTGTAGGGTAGCGATGCACGTTAAATCTGTCGAGAGCTCAAACGCCCTCCCATTGATGTGGTATGGTAGTTAGGAAAGGAGGGTACCAGCTCACACAGGTGTCGTCCACGTCACTCGACCATGGCTCAAAATTACGTGGTCTTTCGCCAAAAGCCCGGGTGTTGCTAAACAGTGCCACCTTAATATTCATTCACACACTCACTCCAAAAAATACAGTATAGTAGTTATTATTTTTATACTTAAAAATGTAATATCTGCCTATTCAATTAAAATTATAGAATTATAATTAACTACTAACCACAAACAAATTATGCAAATTTGTCTAAATGATGTAGTGTCAAAGACAAAGTTTATCTACTTTAAGTATACCAGAAGCGCTAAAAGTATTTATTTTGATATAGGATCAATTTCCTACTACCAAATGTGCATTATATAATCGAAAAAAAAAACGTGCATAGAAATAAATTATTAATTTTGTTGTATGTATGGTTCATTATTTTAGAGATAATGGCTTATTCATAAAAAAATCAATAGGAGCTATTCAAATAAAGATAGATTTAAAACAACCTCTCCCTTCAAAATTTAGTTTTATTCTAAAATAAAAAATAGAGATTATTACACTGATTAATGGAGTAAATTAGAAGCGAACGCCTGGCGTAGACAAAACAAAAAGTGAAAGATTTACTTCAGACATGAAAGATAGATATATGCTGTAGCGGTCTTTTTTACAGCGCACGCCAGAATTGCTGGCAGATGGCAGAATATTTTCCCACTTACTTGACAATTATCTTAATATTTTCGACTCTTCAAATAATATCTTTATAAATTATAGCCTATGTGTTATTATGATCTATACGCTATATTATTGTAGAGTTTCATTAAAATCCATTCAGTTGTTTTTGCGTGAAAGAGGAACAAACATCCAAACAAACTTTCGCGTTTATAATATTAGTAGGGATTTATTAACACAGCGTTTCTCAAACTGTGGGGCGCGCTCCCTTAGGGGGCGTGATAAATTTGTAAGGGAGCCGTGAGCATATTGAAAAGTAGAAAACAAAAGATTATTTAAAAAAAACTATTAATTTACTGAAAGTAAACAAGCAAAATATATTCTAGCATAATAAAAAATAAAATACACATTTACACTGATGTAATATATTTATAAATGTACAATATATTTTATAATTAATTTAACGATACTAAGTTAAGAAGTTTAAAATTACAAGTAACCCCATGGGCTTGCCATGTATAAAATTATACGTATATAAAAATTAATACTTATTTTCATAATTTGTGTATATAATATAACACTTATATTATAATTAATACTTTAACTTCCGATAAAAAGGTACGCTATACGCTCTCCAATACAACTTTCCACGTAAGTGATATATTGGGAGAAAGGGGTAGAAAAGCAATAAGTGAGCAAATACTTCGCAAACATTGTCGAAGTCCTTTTATTCCATTCCAAAGCTTTTGGAATAATTTTATGGAAAGCAATGAATCGAAAAGATGGTACGTCGTAAAGACGTATATATGCGTACCGGGGATATTAACGCTTTGACTGAGCAAGACGTTTATATACGCCGGTGTCATCTTTAGCGTCAAAGTATAGTATTATTGAATTCAACTCATTATTATTGTATGGAGGGGGCGCGATAGAAATTATGATTGAGTATTGGGTCGCAAGTATTGAAAGTTTGAGAAGCACTGTACTAACAGATAAAGCTTTTTAATTTAAGACATATTTAAGATTAAAAGTGTGTAAGTTAAGAGAGCTCCTACTATAGCGAAGACAGAGCTTCGTGTGTAAGTTATAACATCACATCCTGTAAAAACAAAATCAGGTTTATCAAAAATTTCTTTTCTGGAATTTTCTTCTGAAGGAAATCTATAGGAAATCCATCTCAAATAAGTCTTCTCGTAAAATGTGTCCTTTAGTTTATTCAGCTCAACTGACAATGTTCCAGCAGTCCACAGAGTGCCTGTCAAACACAAGAAAGAAAACACGGCGGCAGTAAACACTTCTATTAACTGGATTGTTCCTGGGTTTGTTAACAGGTACAATCCAAGCGAACTGTAGCAAGAGATTGAAGTCGCCACGATCAAACAGAAGGAGGCACAGAGAATATTTCTTGTGTAATTTTCAAAGTTTCATCTATCTTTGCCTTGTATCGGAGAACCTGAATTTGTTCTGATGGCCCAAATTGTTCTGGAGAGCAGAGAGAAATCTTACGGGTGAGTTTTCTGATAGCGCACGAACATCGCACGCAGATTGTGCAATACAAGACATCAATAAGACAGGGAAATGCTGGGTAAGTAAAAAAGTAGATGTACTCTTTAAAAAATATCAACATTATTTGAGCCCACTGATTTTCTACTTCATGTCCAAAAGTATACTCAGTTGAAGTAATTTTCTTGTCACACAAGATCGTGACACTCATAGCTACAGCCAAAGGAATAAGGAAAATGACCAGCATCAATGAACTGTATATGCTTTCCTTTGTAGAAGAAGGTAAGTATTGAAGTTTGAGAAGTAGAAAGCTCAAGCGTTTTTTCATACGTATCATTAAAAAATACATTACTGAAGTAAGGCTTAAAGTGATTAAAAGTGGTAAATTTACCTTTAATTTAATTATATCAAAATCTACTATTATTAGAGCCATATAGTCAACTGTTGAGAAAAGTAAAACTAAGCTTACAAGTGGCCATGCTTTCAGCCTTCCTTCTGATGCCTGTACAAGTCCAGCACAACAGACAAATATGGAAATGAAGTTTGGTATACTACTTTCATTTCATTCCATTTTGTTTTTCGTAACACACAATTATCATTAATTAACAGTTTGGCTTTACTGTGGCGACTAATACCCGGATTACATTTACAGGAGTTTTATATCCTTTATTTCTTACCAGAAAGTTTTGTGACATACGGAAAATTCAATGAATCTGCTCTGTCGTTTCAATAGTTCAAACTATTCGCATTTTTCAAAGAAATGCTTCAATGTTTAAACATACGTTTTACCAATTAATAATTGAAGGGAAGTAGATAATAGTTTTCAATGGAGGATATTATGAAGTTCTTTTTTTTAAAATCTATACAATTATTTCAGTTATAAAATGGTTTTGTGTTATCTATTGTTATGGCACAGAGCATTTTTTGGTATTTATTATTTTCTTTTATAATAAGTTTGCCTTATTTAGGCCTTTGCAATTTTTTTTTCATTATCTATTCACAGGTGCGACAAATCGAGATATACATCGCTTGTCTTTTTGATATCTAACATAAACAAAAAACGATTGAAAGAAAGGCTTGAAAAATAAACATTAAAATTTCAAAATTGCTGATTGAAATGTGTTTCCATTATTTATAAATAAAACCCTAATGATGAATATCAGACAAAAGTTTATTTAATGACATACCTTCTTTTCATTTCTCAAAATGACTTTTTAAAATTATCTTTTTTTGTTGAACTTTTTATTACTGAAAACAATTTGCATACTCACGAAGCTATTATTCGCTTTCAAAATGATTATAACTTCTAGCGTATCTGATATGTTTTACTAATGATGCTAAAATATAAAATAAAGGTTAATTATTATAAATCAATAACTAGATATTTTACATTTTTAAAGCAATATATGAAATACTTATGAAAACAATGCCTTAATTGAATACCATGGAGATGAATTTTTATGCAGATAAATCAAAATACAGCTCAAAGATACGAATGACAGAAAATGCTGCAAATATGGAATTTATGTAGTTGATTTTGAATGAGAGAGAAATTTACCGTTCTTTTTCCATTAAACAAATTTACATCAAAATGTACCATTTCTTTTCATGCAACAAGTGTTTTCAATGAAAAACCTATCCAGATATATAGGCCATACCCCAGTGGGAAACTATTATACAGGGTATCCCAGGATAATTAAGACAAATTTAAAGGAAGTTCGGAGACAACAAGAATACTCAAAGCAAAGTAACTCTTAGTTAATTTGCAAAGTAACTCATAGTCGCAAAAGCCGTTTGAAAGCACTATGACAAATACAAGAAACAAAGAGACACAAGACTAAACTAAACTAAGTTGAACTTCACAGGAGACTGGATCGTTGATTCGATCCTCCGCTCCCTATCTTGAAACTACTATATTGCTGGTGTTGCTAGATTGGCTTGTTGGAGGAGACATAAGACTAAAATCATCTAAAATATTACATGTGCTATGGTATATAGTATGCGAAAATAACAAAAAATTGTTCAAAGCGTGTATGTAAAGATGAAAGATGTAACACGTAGGATGGGAGAGGTACCACAGTGATCGAGATACCACTGTGCAAAACGCAGACGCTCAGGATGATCTGGAAGAAGCATGACGTACACTTTGAAGGTGGCTTAGGTGTAATTCCAAACGTTTCAAAACACAATGAACACTACTCAGAGACCCTCCTACGGCAGCAGTAATGGCGCTCATACGCTGGCACTTGGATTAGTTCAAACGGTAGCCTACACATTTTGTTTCATGCTGGAAGTTCGAGTCACTCGTGACCCCCATCACTATCCATATTACCCACGTAATCATTCATGTTCCCCAAATTAGGATGCAAATTAGTAAACATCCGGTGGTCCAGTCTATCTGTTTATGGGCACCTTTCGTGGTTCAATCTTTCTACTGTTAGTGTATATCTTCTACCAATCCGTACGGTAGGTAAATATCTGCCAGCTCTAGGTGTTCGTAAAACGTTCCATCTACAGGATAGCAGCTGATAGAATTGCACTAATGCAGATCTATATCCTTCAATGCTCTTGTGAAAAACGCCTCCTTAGAGTGCCGAATGAAGACGTTTACGAACATGGGTTGCTATACAGTTATGATTCCTTGTGGTGTCCTCTACCTCCCCTTAATGTTTGTCCCAATGACCTTGAGACACCATATAAATAAATATTACGAAATTTGAATACCTAGAAGTAAGCCTGGAACTGAAATGAAATTTAACATAGGCACAATGCTTAGTTTTTTTTTCCTTATTAATGTTGGCTTGTGAAACAGTGTTACAAAGCACAGAGAATCGATTCTTCGCTAGGATTGTTGGAACATGCAATTTCTTAAGAGAATTTCCAGACAATTGTGAATTGTTATGAGCAACTCTTTTCAAGATTAGTATTCCTGCATGAGGTGCTTTTGACCCTTTGAAGTAAACTAGTCTATTAAGTGGTAAGACGTGTTTTTCGGTTGAAACCTTGGATCATGACTAGGATCATTTACCTTTTTATCAAAATTGTTTTCAGGCATTAAAACATTTTTCATTAATATATTCTCAATTTTTCTTTAAATTCGGAGATGGTTTTACAATCATATAAAATAATTTTATTGTTTGAGGAATAAGGAATATTGTTAATTACATAATCAAATAAAGATGAATCATCAAGATAGCCTTTATGCACTAAATCTCTCATAGCCATAAATATTCTTGTAGGTTCTCAAAAGGCTTTAGAAGTCTAGATAGTACCACAGAGTACAATTGGAGACTATTACAAATATCAGAAAATTTTTCCAATCAGATGGTTTTCATTTGTTTGCAATTGGGTATTATATTGATTGATCGAACAAGAGTTAAAGAAGGGGAAGTTCAATATTCTTTACAATAAAACTTGACTAAAGGGTTTGCAATCTCATACAGTTCAAATATATTCTTCAAAATCAATATTTTTCTTAAGCAAAAGATATTTTTACAGTTTTTTACATTCTTTACCAATTAACTGTGATTGCGAGTACACCCTTCATGGAGAAGTTGCAGGGTTTGGCTGTATATCGTCATGTGTAAAATTAGTGTTCATTGGCTATTTTAAATTGCAATTTTTGAAGGGAAAAAAACATATTCTCAAATATCAAGGTGTTTAGAATATTTTAGAACCAGACAGGAGTAAAACAAATAAATAAAAACTATCAAAAATTTAAGATGAACTCATACGTCCTCGTATGCACCGGCTGAAACAACGTATAAGTTTGCATAACGAATTTATTTATGTGTAATGCTAATGTTTTTTATATGTTTGCCTAAAAGAACCAATGGTAAAAGTGGATTTATACTAGCCCACTAATAGCTACTGATCCGAAGTTACCACTTCTTGAGTGGTGTAAATGCCAATGAGCTCAGTTCATGAAGTCACATGATAAAAACAAACACGTGTTTTCCATTAAAATCAAAACAAACACTAAACTAATTGTACTTGTTTATTTGTAAAATTGATAAAATTTCAAATTTCATATTTGGGTAAAATTTTTAAAAAAGTTGGGGGAAAAATTTTCAAAAAAATTTTTAAAAAAAAAATTCCGTTTATGTTTATCTTTTAAAAAAAAATCTTTTTTTGAATATGTATTTTTTCAGAGAAATTTTCCCAAAAAAGCAAAATTGCAAACCGAAGGGGAATTGTTTAAAATGGAAAAAAGATAGTTTTTTTTCGTTTGACTATGACGTCGCATGAGTTTTTTTAATTTTGGCTAGAATCCCGGGTTTTTACTTTATCAACGACGTCCCTTAATTTGGCCCCCTTGTTTATGTTGAACCATGTGCTGACACTAGAGCAACGGTTCTCAAATTTTGGGGCATGCCCCCCTGTCGGGGCGAGATAATCTTCCGGGAAGGGGGGGCGAACACATCGAAAATTTTTGAAATAAAAGATTAATTAAAAAATTATTTACTAAAAGGGAAAGGGAAAACAAAATAGCTTTTTGACGAAAAAAAAAAACCATTTACTTTTGATATAATATTTTTTTAAATGTATCGGGAACTTCACAATTTATTTGATAATTAATTTATCAATACTAAATTAAGAACAAGTTTAATAAATACTAGAGTTGTTAATGGTAATAGTATACAAAATACTTTTATTTTCAATGCAGAAAATTCATCATTCACCCCAGCTCAAAAAAAAAGTTACTTATTATTAAATTGCTGTTTGTTTAAATTAAATTTGGGGTATATGGATTTCTTCTTCGGCAGTTGAGAGCCTTTCGGTATCAAGGTATTTGTATACTTGGTAATCTTGGTTTCCCCCTTTTTAAATTTAAAAAAATTATTTTGCAATATTTTCCCAAATTTTAAAAAAATTGGGAAGGGAAAAAGAAAAATTTTGATATTTGTGCCTTTACAAAAAAAATAACTTACTTAAAGTATATATTACTTAAAAATTACTTATACAAATTTTAAGATTTATCTTGATAGTTTATAATTATGGTCGGTTTGTAAGTTTATCCTCAAAATACATTATTATTGCATACAATACATTGTTATTGTTTGAGGTTTGAGAGTTGGGGCATGATGAAAATTAGGACTGAGAAAATTTGGTCGCACATGTTGAAAGTTTGTGGGAATTTGGGGTTGCCCTATAAGGTGTTGTCATATTGGGAATGATTTGATTTCCCGGGGCAGAAAATAAAAAATGATTTCCCTTAACCTTGTTGTTTTATTCATACTGATGTTTTTTTACTTAAAATTATATATGGAATTGTGCATTTGAGTTGCGAGTTTTAACCGTATTTATTTCATCTGCTTTCTTGTTAAACAGTTTTTACCTCGTTATTTCATTCATAACTCAAATATTTGCTTAATTATAGATATACTCGTTTAATTCCAAATCATGGTAAGATCTACGATACTACTTGAATTTTCATACCCTGAACATGTCAATACAATATGCTTAAAGGCTCAATATGCTCGTTTTATATGCTCAATTTTTATTACAGAATCTTTTTAGTAACTACTACATCAGCATTTCTCCCCATAGGGGGCGTGATATCACTGTGTGGGGGGTGCAAACATATTGAGAAATCAAAAATAAAAGATTTAAAATATTAATTTACTGTGAAAGGAACCAAAAAAAAAACATATATATATTCTGATATAATAAAAATTAAATACACATTTACATTGATACAATATACTTATAAATGTATCAGAGTATTGCACAACGTTTTTGATGTTTAATTTATCAATACAAAATAAAAAACAAGATTAATAATTACTAGTGTCTTCCATGGGCTTGTAATATATAAAATTTAATACTTATCTTGTTAATTTGTATGGTTTATAATTAATATCGTATTGTAGCTTTACGTCAAAGCATTTTTATTGTATGGGGACGAGGAAAATTAATATGGCATGCTTCGTGGATGACAGGGTTTGATCCAATCCTTCAAATTCAGATTTTATTTAAGACTGTTAAACTAAACTTTAAACCCCAAAATTAAACCCTACTAAAAAAATTCAAGTTATAGAATTAAAGATAGTGTATTGGCATAATAGACATTCAGCTTCATACGAAATCACAGAAAAATAAGAAATCCATATGTAATATAATTTGGCCTCATTTATAAATGATATTCAGGTTCTTGGTAAGATAAATTAAAATTAAGAAAAAATCAAAGCAAAAGAAAAACTTTCATGTAAATCTTAAAAATTTATCAATTTTTTGGTATTTTAAATTAATTGAAAATGATATAAATTAATTAAGTTTGGCTTTTCAAGACTTAAAATTTGATGGATTAGCATACATGCACTTTTTGTAAATTATTAATTCGTTAAATTATATATTAATGCACTTTAATTTTTAAAAAAACATTTCAACATTCTTTGAAGAAGAAAATTTGGATTTTTTCCCGGTTATTACATCTAAGATAGTTCGCGAATATTATCACCAAACGATTTCTTGCACAGAGTTTATAGAATTTCTTATATAGACATTCTTGAAATAAAAAAAAAATAATTTTATGTTTTTAGTAATCTTTTTCTCTATTTATTTTGTATTTTTATTTGCATTTGTTTGCTAGCAGGGATCAGCGTCTAAACAAAATTTTTGAAGCATTTAGTGAAACAATTCCAACACACAATACTTATTAAAATCAGATAGTCATAACTTTTAATCAATAAGAAGTAATAACAAACTTAGTAGACGAATTATTATACACTATTTTGATGAAAAAAACCTTTAAATTTTCTTTCAAAATTTAAATAATTTAGGTATTTTTGAAGCCCTTTATTTATAATGTATTTGCAATAAAACCTGTTTTTGTGCGGTAGACAGGGACCTCACAAGAAAAAAAAATGTTCAAACATTTCACAGATACTCACGTATTACACAAAGCTTCGTCGACATACTACAGAAAGACTTTTCTTTTATGTGGCGGATAAGGACCGCATAAAAAAGGTCACAATTAGAAAATACGCCATAATTTTCGAAATTTATGAGAAAATTCTTCCAAATAAAATAAATAATTAAATTGCGCATGAATTTTTTTAAATGTTTAAATCCTCATTGTAAGAATAGAGAGAAAAGTTTTCAAAATACATATACATAATTCAAAGCTACTTTTCGTAATCTTAAGCGCGTATCTTTTCGTGATGAATTAGTTCAAAATCGCTTTCGTCACTTGAAGGTACAATTGCGATTGATTTATTTTTTGTCACCTTGATATGTTTTGCTACGATTGTCGGTTGGTACGTTACGTTACGATAACCAGATGTGCCGGATCGAAGCTCTGCACATCTATTTTGGACTTTCTAACTCCTTTCAGAGTTGGAATCTATTTCAAGAAAAAGGTTTTATCCAATTTGTTAGAAAGATGGATTCCAGGATATATTTTATCCGCTCTCAAAGAATCCGTTTCTTCTTGTCTGTCTTCATAATCTATCAAATTATTCATAATGTCACTGCCTTTGAAAGTTTCGACTTCAATCAAGAGCGTGCTGATTAGCGCATTTAGCGAATGGAACTGAACGTGCATTGTGGGGGAGATTGTTTATAACAGTGTTTCTCAAACTGTGGGGTGCGCCTCCCTTAGGGGCGTGATAACTCTATGAGGGGGGCGCGAGCCTATTGAAAAGTCGAAAACAAAAGGCTATTTAAAAATTATTGCACTGGCTGAGAAAACAAACAAAAAGATTTTCGATATAATGTACTTCATATAGAATACACATTTACACTGAAATAATACACTTATAAATGTATCAGTAGTACACAATGTATATTTTATTATTAATTTAACAATGCTAAGTTAAGAACAAGATTGTAATTATCAGGAACTCTATGGGCTTGTATTAACACTTGTCTTGATGATTTGTACGGTTTATAATTAATTCCTTAACTGCCTTAAAAAATTAGCGATTCGCTCCCCAATGCCACCTTTTACCACGTAGACGAGCGTATTTTGATGGTTTTTTTAGGGCGAGAGGGAGGAGAGAAAAGAAATAGGTAAGCAAATCCTCTGAAATAAGTAAATCCTTCGCAAACACTGTAAAAGTCATTTTATTGCATTCCAAAGCTTTCGGAATAATTTTATGGATAGCACTGCATAGAAAAGATAGTACTGCAGAAATACGTATATATACGTCCAGAAATATAATGCTTTGGCTGGGCGAGACGTTTATATACGTCGGTGACACATAAAAGGTTAAAGTCGTATTGTAGCTTTAGTGTCAATGTGTATAGAAGTTCTGAATTCAATACATTGTGTTATTGTATGGAGGGGGCGCGATGAAAATGGTGATTGAATAGTGGGTCGCGTATATTGAAAGTTTGAGAGGCACTGGCTTATAACCAATGAACCGAGTGTCTTGAAGTGTATATATGTACATTGATAGAAAACATTCACTCAAAAACAAAAACGCATAAAAAAAGGATCGCACAAAAACAGGTTCTACTGTACTTCTTTCATGAGTTTTAATTTTCAGTTATTCTATTAATAATAATGCTCACTCTTTTTCTGACCTCTTAACCCATGGGAAATCTTTTATTGTATTTAGTTGCATGAATGTTACGTAATTTATAGCTACGTAAGGTATCATTTGTTGGATTTGATGAATTTTAATTTAAGTAAATGATGAGAGAAATTCAGACTTATAGGGAAAATTAAAACCCCCAAAACAATTAGTAGCAATGATATTCTCTTGTATATCAACATTGATAATGCATTTTCTATTGAGATAGCTATTTGCAAAATTTTATATGAACATTGAGATTATATTATCTTAAGATTTTTTCGGGATGCATTTAAAATATTAGAAAAGGGCTCTCTTTTGCCTTAATCTACTACTGTACTATTATTTTTTTTAAAAAAAAATAATTTTCATAAAAAAAAGTATCGAAGATTTAGATTTTTTCAGAACACTATTTTTTATTATTTGTTCAACAATCAATGAAATATAAAATGCATTGATGTGAAATTTTTAACACTTAACGTTTTTTTCTGTTTGTGATTGATTTTCACAGATAATTTAAAATTTCAGTTATAGATTATTATTTCGGCTATATAAAACTTGTTTCAGTGATACTTTAAATGTGCTTTATTACAATACTAATGTGAATGAAAATACAAATATTTCGATTGAGTTATGAAATTTGCAGAAATGCTAAAGTAAGTAATATCCAAAATGTGGAATATATTTTGAATAAGGAAAAATTGTGTTTCAGACATATGCTTTATTGAGTGCACACAATAATCTTATACTTAAAACAATTAGAAGCCAGAAAAAATTTAATATCAAGTATCAAGTCAAAGCTTACAAATGCCTTGCATTCCATTGCCCGAGAGTACTCCTAATATTGTTATGTAAGTAAAGTGGAAATACGAATAAAATTTGATAAATTTTGACAAAGATTCTTTCAATTTTTTTTTTAAACTTTACTTCTCTAATCTATTGTTGAAGTTTTCAAAGGATACAATTTAAAATGCATTGACTTTTCTTTTCAAAGTGAAAATATAAAAAAAAGAAGGGATCTTATAATGAAAGTTTATTAATGGATTAAAATAAAAATGCATTTTTTATAGAGATATTAAAATGACATTAATCTTACATTTTGCATCTTTTTTTTTTTTAATAGAAAAAGTGTGAATATGTAGTACAAACCAAACCCAGGAATTTATTTTAAGTATTTCTTTTAATTATATTAAAATTGAGGTATTTCAAATATTTTATTTAATTAGAATGAAATGCTTTGAGATTATGCAACAATGTGGATAATCCAAAAGCGTTTTTGCTGCTTCACTAGATTAAACTTAAGGAAATGGATAGTTCTTAGAATAAATTGTTTCTCGGGGCCAAACTTTCAACTTTGCCACTTTCTTCCACTTTTTTCTGTCAATGATTGATGCTTCGTAGGGGAATGGTCGTAAGATAACCTGTTGGCCATCAGTTCCTAAAAACCCGAAAAAAGGAATTCCCTAAAAGCCAAGATTTTTTTTTTTTTTGGGGAAAATTTCCTCGGGTTTCCATGTTTAAAAGTCATGCAGTTTTCAGAAATGTTTTCCAAGAACATGTAATTTTTTTTTAACCCCTTTTTAAAATGAACCAAAAGGGAACCGTTTTTTGGGAAAAATCTAGGGTAACCCCAAGTGGGTAGCTTATTTAAGTGTATGCCAAAAAACACAGGAAAAATCATGTAAATTTTTTATAGGTTGAATAAAAAACAAAGAAATTTTCAAAAAAACCGGGGTTTCAAAAAAATTTTAAAAAATAAAAAAAAAAATTAAAATTGCAAATCTTTTTTTGAAATTGCTAAAATTTCTTTGGGAAAAAAAAAGGGCTCCACATTTGTTATAAGTATTGGCAATTGTGTTCCCTTACTTCATATTTTTCATCATAAATATATTATTTCGTATCAGCATTTTGTATTTTTGGTTTCGGCGTTATTCCTTTGTATCAACTGTTAAAAAACAAAAAATGGCAAAGGGCAAGAAAAAAAAAAATACAACAAAGAGGGATAAAAAAACAAAAGGGGCGAAACGAAACACAAACGAGCGTGCGCCTTAGTCAGCGTCAAAAGAAAAAATGAAATGTGCATCGTAACGCGCGTCAGTCATTATTCCCCAAAATCTGGGATCTTTAGAGATACTACTACTCGTAGAGAGCACAACCTGGTACTCGAGAGGTTAACAATACAATTTGACTACGTTCTGGAGTAAATTAGAGGATTCTTATTGGTTAAATCAAGAAGGTAGTTTACACCTTTACTTTTTCAATATTTTTTTAAAAAAAATCTAATTTTGATGTAAAAATTTCCCATTACATTATGTTATCATCAAATGTGATATATCTCATTTTATCCCTAAAAGGAAATACTTCATTTAATGTTCTAGAAGTATTATAATGTTAGCAACAGAATGCGGGAATAAATAGTAAATGATATGATCAATGTAGCCTAATTATGCTTCATACACATTTTTGTGGTTAAATAAATAATATTTGAGCTTTGAATGCGGAAAAATATGAAATTAAAGAAACACGTGTTAGGGATGGTATTCTACGATAATTTTATTGAATGCATAAGCTCACAAATAAAGTGTTGATAAATAACAAAACGGATGTCTCAGGGAAAAAATAATAAAAAAAAATTGGAACTATCCCATCAGCTTTCTTTTACAACATTTCAAAGTATATTGAATGAAATTCTTACACTTATTATAGATACTACACTAACTAGTATATAGTACAGTAGCCCGTAGCGAATCATTTTTATACGAATTAATGCCCAACGCACAAAATATTTCAAAAAAATATTTTCCAAAAAAGAAAGATGGACGAATTCCCATGCTTTCTCAAACTTTCAATCGGGCCCCCTTTTTTAATACAAAAAAATGTAAAAAATAATAATGCACTTTTTACGCAAAGCTCAAAAAGATCTTAATTATAAACCGAAATTTGTAAGATAAGTTTTTAAATTTTTTATGTAACTTTTAAGTAATATATATTTTAATTTTTTTTTTTCGAGTTTTTAAATTGGGAAAAGATTGTAAAATATATGGGGGACGATTTCAAGACAAAAAAAAGATCTCGCAAAATATAGAAATGTACCAGAGTGTCTTTTTAATCTAAACCTTCCTTTGAGAAACTTTTTCCGCAAGACCCATGGAAGTCCTAATACTTATTAAACTTGTCTTAAATTTAGTACTAATAAATTAGTTATAAAAAACTTTTTCGCCTGATACATTAAAACTATACTGTCTGAAGTACCCCACCTTTGAACGGTTTTTTAAAAGAACTAAAACATCCTTTATAAATAGCTAAATTGTTGGGAGAAACCCAAATGCGCAAATGTTTTCGAAAAAAATGAATTTTAAAATGAATGCTCATATTATAATTTGTTTTAAAGCGAACTGAAATTTTAAAACCTCACGGAATTGGTTTAGAATTAATGTTAAACAATAAAAAATAATATAAAATTCCAATGAAGAATAAAGTGTTATTTTTAATATTTAAATCGAGAACTTCAAAATTTTTTACCCCGGGGCAGACACACCTAATACTAGGTTAAATTCACGGGGGTGATGAGTCACCCCAATCCTTTTTTTTAAATTTTTTTATTGACACGATACAAAACGTGATTCCAGTGAATAATTTAATTTAAAATAAAGAAACTTACCTACCCAAAAACTTTTCAATTTTTTCTTTTTGGGAACAAATAAACAGTTTTGCCAAAATTAACGATTTTGTGATCTGTGTGTCCCGCGCGACCACTTCCGGGTTATGATCATATTTATGTTACTAAAAAAATTGTGTAAAACATTTTTCATTATGCTTTAATATGTTTGAGAATACTCATAAAAATATGTCTAGTTATGTTAGAAAAACGTATATATATATTTTTAGAATATTATTAAAATAATAAATTATTTAAATACAATATTTTGGTAAAAAATTAACTTAGAATTGCCTATTTTTAAAATATTCTTCTTCCATAAAAAATGCTCCTATAATAATACAATAATATTTTGCCAATATACAACTAAGACCAGAGACAACTAAGTCCAGGATTTTATAAAAATTCACATAGTTTTCAGAGTTACTACCAATTTAAATAATTATCGGTGATTTTTTGATAAAATTTATCCACTGTGATGTGTTAAAATATGGATAACTCTCCACTGTGATGTTAAAATATGGATAAATCTCCACTGTGATGTTAAAATATGGATAAATCTCCACTGTGATGTTAAAATATGGATAAATCTCCACTCTGGGTGCTAAAATATGGATAAATCTCCACTCTTATGTGTTAAAATATGGATAAATCTCGACTTCTAGGTTATATATTTTAAAAATCCTATTTAGGCTGTGTACTGATGTCTGCGCTATATATAAGCAAAATATTATTATTATAGCGTCATTTTCTATATTCTAAATGGGTAATTCTATGTTTTAATTTTTTTGCCAAAATGTTGCATTTAAACAATTTATTTTTAAAAATAATATTTTTCAAACAATTTTATATGTGTATTCTAATTGAAGTTACTCTGAATATAAAAAAAAATATTCGATAGTATGCTTTTGCAAAATCACTGTTCCAAACGTAGTTGGATACCTTAATAGCAAAGGTAATGCCCGAAGTCCAATGAATATCTGGGGAAGGACTTTTAATTACTGTTGCGATGTGCGTGGCATGACTAATATATTGCTAATTTATACCAATCCTTGCACCAACTTCATGAGTCTCTTTCCGCTCTTGTTGGTACTTCAAACGTGGGATCATTAAATAATTGTCATCTGAAATTATTTAGATTTCTACTCACATAAAGAATTGACAGCTTTTTAGGTATGTTGCCTTTTCATTTAATTCTGGTTAGCATTTTAAATCTCACATTTTTTCATGTAACCCAAAGGCTTTTGTTGAAGGATCTCATAATTTAAGTGACGAAGTCGGCCTCATTCTGTAATCATTTACACTACAGCAATAAAAAGACAATACTTGAAGGCTCATTTCTCTCTTTGGAATTCAATTTAACAGGGAAGATTTCATATAATCATGTTAGCATAGTTTTAAAAAATAATTTATATCCATATGAATAATCAAGGCTGATAAAATAAATACACTGCTGGCCACCGTAAATGCAACACCCTGAAGGAAGCATGCAAATAAGATGAAATTTACAACATGCATTAGCGGAGGTGAGATATGCAAATGATTAGAATTTCAACGCAGACACACATCACGAGCGCCTGTGGAGCCATCTCAAAGCGCTATTTAATGCTTGGAGGTTTCGACGATTTCAATCTCAGCAATTGTGTTTTTCTTGTGGTTTTTCAAAAAACGATCAGTTATGTCTCGTAGAAAACAGCGATCAGATTTTTATCAAGTATCCGAGTTCGACAGAGGAAAGATAGTGGCCTACCGAGATTGTGGATTATCTTTCAGGAAAATCGTTAGTCGTGTTGGACGAAATCAAACAACGGTAATGCGGATATGTTACTGTAGGATGCAGGAGGGTACGACGGACCGACATGGTCGATCGCATCCACCTCAGTGCACCACTTCACTTGAGGACAGGTAAATTGCGCGCATGGCAGTGACGGATTGCTCAGTCACATCACGAACCATAGCACAGCACTTTGAGTCTGTAATGCATCATTCAGTGTCTGCGCGTACCATTCGACGCCGTTTACAGCAGAGTGGTCTGTCCGCAAGACGTTCATTGCTTGGTATACCCTTGATGCAGAATCACAGATGTCTCCGCCGCCAGTGGTGCGATAAAGAAGGATGTGGGGCAGAATGAAGAAAGTTGTCTTTATTGGCGAGTCACTCACTGCCCTGCAACACCACGATGGTCGGATTCGAGTCTCGAGACACCGTGGAAGAGGATGCAACAGCTGCGTTATGCACAGCCACACTGGTCCTGCACCGGGATTATGGTATGGGGCGATATTGGAAACATCTCGCACTCCTCTAGTACGCATTGCTGGTACTTTAAACAGCCAGCGCTACATCTCCGAGGTGTTGGCAGTTGCCTTCCTTACCTTCAGGGCTTGGCCACAGCCATATTTCTACACGATAGTGCCCGACCACACGTGACACGCATTATCCAAAGGCTCTTCGTCAATCACCAGATTGAATTGCTTCCCTGGCCGGCTCGCTCTCCGGATCTTTCACCGATAGAAAACATATAGTTCATGGTTGCTCAACGATTGACCCAGATTACACCCACAGCTGTTACACCAGATCAACTTTGGCAAAGTGTGGAAGCTGCTTGGTCTGCTGTACCTCAAGAACACATCCAAAGTCTCTTTGAATCAATGCCGAGGCGTGTGGCAGTGGTGATCTCCAACAATGGCTACTGATTCTGGCAGGAACCTCACTTCACAGAAGTCTATACATTTAGTCATTTGATTCTTGGTCAATATGTTATCTACAAAATAAATTTTGTTGTGATATCTCTTGTCTTTCTTGGTGTTGCATTTACGGTGGCCCCAGCAGTGTATTTTTAAATCAAATCACAAATGAAACATTTTTTTCTTATTTGCAAAATCAAGATATTTGAATTATTTTTTTTTAAAAAAAATTAATCACGTATTTCTTCAATATTATGTTTCATTTTGTTTTAATTATTTGATTCTGAATACACACAATATACATCTCTGAGCAAAACATAAGAACTTTCTAAGGGTATTGTATTCGCCAACTGCATCGAATTAAATTCGACTACAGAATTCCTCTAAAGCTTGAAAGGAAATTAATAATTGCTACTGAATGTGAATAAGCTGTCAAGAAACAATAAACGGAAACGATGTGTCGTCACCATATAACCTCTTACGTCACTGCTCGTGTCAGATCCAATCTCATCTGCTTGAGAAAGGACACACTAGCGACACTGGTAGATCTTTATTGTTAGTAGTTTCATCATTCTTTATATACTGTGAATAACAAAGAAATGGCTAAGAAATGTTATAAAAGAGAAAACTGAATGAACAAACAAAGCTTAGTAAAATATTCATGAAATAATTTATACAGAATTTATTTTTGCTCTCTTGTTCACATAAATGTGTATTACATTGAACGTTTTATAAACTAACAAGTTATAAATAGCATTTAGAAGTTGTATAATTTTATTTTTTACCCTTTATAAACCTTTTAAGCAGTAAAAAAAAGAATAGATTAAAAAATTTAATTATTTTTAGAATTAAATTGTCTGTCCACCTGAATACAAACATACAAAATGACCTCTGTTTTTAAATTTAATCACTTATTCAAATAAGAGACAATAGAATTCGAAGTGTTGTTTTTTAATATTTTTTAAAATATAGCCTTTATTTACATAAAAATTTCATGCAGTATTTTCTTAAAAAATTTTAAATTAGTTTTTGATTCTTTCAAAAAAATATTTGTGGAGTAATATATTAAATACTTCAAAACAATGGAAATTTGTATGCATTTTAACCTCAAATTTCTTTTCAAACGATATTTTGGATAGAATCTCTCATTAAAATAAATGTTTGTAAAAAATAAAATTTTTTTTAAAAAAAATT
>BMAV01023571.1:0-100696 GCA_019973955.1 Trichonephila inaurata madagascariensis
TTTTTAAAGAATTTAAAAAAATTTTTTTAAATAAATATTTTGGCCAAAAATTCAAATAATTTTTTCCAAATTTCTTTAAAAAATATTTCTATTATAATAATATTTTGCCTGTATATAGTTTTGCCCCTCAAGAGGCCAACTAAATTTTTTGAAATGTAAGCTTAGAAGGGGTTTTTTTCCATGTTTTACGACAAAGAGGGGGGCCAATTTTAAAAAAAAAGCGTCTAAAATTGTTTCAATTGGTTGTAACCTGAAAGAATGTAAATTTTTTCAAAAATCATAGTTAAACCTCTGTAAAATGTCTGATCTATAAACAGGAAAATATTATAATAATAGAAGCATTTTTCACAGAAGAAATTTGGAAAAAGATTTTTCGTTTTTTTTTGCCAAAATATTGTTTTTTAAATTTTTTTATAAAAAATTCCAAAACAATTTTATCATTAGTTAAACGGACACTAAAAAAAAAATTTATCCATTTTTTTTTTAAATCACGGTTCCGAACGGTCATAAAACGTATTGAAGCCCGCGATATCAACCTGCGGCCCCCCCCTTTTATGACCCGGTCAGGGCCCATTGCTCTGATTGTTTGATTGAATTTAACGTCGCCGTTCGCAACACGAGGATTTTTGGCGACGGACCACGAAAAACCCAAAGGTCAAGTGACGGGACGACGCCTGAGCCACCCCCTCCAACTACCACACCACACCAAGGGAGGACGTTTCAGCTCAAGATTTAACGTGTCGCCCCGTACATAGGGGTCTTTAGTGGTACGGGGCTCGAACTCCTGACAAGGAAAGAAACCCAATCCAACCCTTCCTCCGCACCACACCCCCATTGCTCTGAGGGTTTACTTATTTAAAAATTCTATTTAAAAGTTGGGAAAAATTTTTTTGTCAAAAAATCAAACACATGTTTTGCTTTTTTATCGGGGCGTAGGGGACGATTGATATTTTTTTTTTATAGGGACAGTTTGGTTAGTGATAAAGAAAAAGTAAAAGGACAATTTAATTTTGGAACAAATTTTTTTTCCATTTTTCATATCTTGCCGCGTATTCGGGAAAAAAAAATTTAAGAAGATTGTGAGGTTGATTATTTTGTATGAAAACAAACAAGTGGATCAGTAATTTTTTGATTTGTCACGAAAAAGGGGGTATTTAAAAAAAACCAAAAACAGGAATATTCAATAACACTTATCCTTTAAGATCTCTTTAGAGGTGATAAATGGGTTTCTTGAATAATCTTTGCAAAAAACAAAGTGTTTTGTGGTGATTATCACAGCGGTAAAAAAAGGGAAATTTTATGAAGTTTGTTATATTATTGGTAATCATATGAAACCGTTTACTGATGCAGAAATTGTGAAGGAGTGTTTCTTAATTGCTTCAAATTCAGTGTTATTGACAAAAATCAGAAATATGAAAACTAATAATTAAAAAAAGCAAAACAGGAGTTATAATATTTTGATCAATTTTCCACCTTTTAAATTTCAAATGTTATCTTGGTTTTACAGCAGCGTTTCTCAAACTGTGGGGTACGGCCTCTTTGGGGGGCGTAACAATTCTACGAGGCGGAGTGCGAGCATAATGAAAAGTCGAAAACAAAAGATTGTTAAAAAAAGTTATTAATTTACTGAAAGTTAACAAACAAAATAAATTCTGACTTAATAAAAAACAAAATGCGTATTTAAACTGATATATTACACTTATAAATATATCAGTGCTACACAATGTATTTTATAATTAATCTAACAATACTAAGTGAGGTACAAGTTTACTAATTACCAGTCACCCCATGGGATTGTCATATATAAAATTATGTACAAAAATTAACACTTGATAATTTTCAGGTTTATAATAAATCTCTTAACTGCCGATTAAAGGTTGCGCGATTCGTTTCCCAATGCAAACCGTTTTCCACGTAGACCCGCGTTCGTGATGTATTAGGTTGGGAAGGAATAAAGAAGCAAATAATCTGAAATAAGTAAATCCTTAGCAAAATTGTCAATGTCCTTTTATTGCATTCAAACCATCGGAATAATTTTGTGGATAGCAGTGCACAGAAAAGATCGTACTTCGGAAAAACGTATATATACGTCAGGGGAAATTAAAGCTTTGGCTGAGAGAGACATTTATATACGACGGTGGCACTTAAGAGGTTAAAAGACATATCGTAGTTTTAGAATCAAAGTATTGTATTATTTTATTCAATACATTGTTATTGCATGAGGGGGCGGCTCGATGAAAATTATGATTGAATATTGGGTAGCGATCATTGAAACTTTGAGAAGAACTGTCGTAAAGCATTTCTCCCCCATTTATCCTCATGTTGCCGCCAGTATGAAATAACTAACATATGTATACGTCCCGAGTGAAATAGCTGACATATGTATGCGGCCCAGCGAAAAAAAGGTTGTGTGTGTGTGAGTACCCCTTGACTAGACCAATTCATGTGCTCCATTTAAGTTTTGTCTGTATGTTGGTTCTCACAAGTTCCCCATTTTGGGTAGAAATGGCAAAAGCAGTTCATTTATGGTTGGTCAAAATTGATCCAAAAGGTTTAAATAGGTTACAAGAAACTAGAAATCATAGTTAGTCATCCGAGTCAAGTCGTTGCTGACAAAAAAGATTGGTGAGCTATAGAGCCTTTTTTGTTTAAATGCAACTGTTGCTGTTAACGCATTTAATAGATTAGAAGAGTATAAAAGCGGGACGTATTTTCCCTTTTGTTTAAGGAGCAACAATGTTAACAACAAAATATGGACAAACCAAAACTGCCAACAGAAGATTAGATAGATGGGAGCACGAGAACTGAATGGGGAAATTGGTGTAAGATTTTTGTGAGTAAAATAAAATGATCTTGTGAGCGATAGTCTTAATTTAATAATGAAATGAAATTTTTAAAACGATGTCCCCTTTAGTACAATCTAAGAAGAATAAGTGACAATAATTTATTAATTATAGTATTTTTTGTCTCATTTTTTAACAATAAATATAAGAATTGCTATCTTATTCCAATTATGTGGCAAGCTGAAGTTTTTGTATAGCATTTTTAAAATTGTGAGATAATGTGGATTTTAATAAAATATATTTTTCTCTAACTACTAAGAACAGTACAATAAAAGTCATTTATATATTATAAGCAAAGAAAAATAATTTACACTTCGAAAAATGTATCAAAAATAACATCATCAAAACTTTCTCCGGTCTTCCCTATACTGTTTAAAATTTTTTATCTTCAGGGCAATTTTTGGTCTTCATATTTAAAGTATTTTTGCTGATTTATTTTAATTTGATTCACTTATTTTACTTTAAAAAATAATTTATTATTATAAAATATATTTAAAAGGACTGAAAATTTCTTAACACAAACACTTATTGAATATCTTCTATAGACCCACACATATATTTTTAAAAGTTGCTGCTTATAGGGTTTATGTTTATCCAAATAAGAAAATTAAAAGGGGACGGAAAAATATTTGAATGGATGTATTAATAGTCTCTTTTGTTTCCGGTCTAAAACCGTCATTCATTCCCTCCCCCCACAATTATATATATTAGAGTAGCGTAAATCTGAACAAGTAATTGTGTGTGTGTGTGTGTAATGCTAGAAGAAAATATTTCTTTATGTACTGCTTACAGAAAAAAAAGAACTTTCGTAAAATGTGTTTTTAATAGAAAAGTAAAGGAATTTTTTGTGTTGTTTTGAAACTTCTAATGAAGAAATGTTAGGTCTAATTTGAAGACGAAGTTAAGTATTGTAAAAGTTATATTTTCTTTTTCATACCAGTAAATCTCTCGCTTCTTACAGAACTTCAGATAAAAACCCCTTTTTTAATTGTAAATTGAAATATTTTTGTTATTAACTTATTTAATTTTTTTTATGAAAATGACGTTATAAATACTGTCAGAAAATCTGATGTTTAAATTTATTATCTCTCATCAGTTCAGAATTCTTTTTTGGCCAATTATGATTTGTGGAAAAACTATGAAGAAAGATCAGTTTTTGACATGTCGTAAAAACAATTTTTGAAACCGTCTTCTCTATAACAAAAAGATTTTTACGAGAGTGGCTACTTTTATGACATAAATAACTATACATCTATTCATAAGGTATCAAAACAATAAAGATTTACTTCAAAGAGCCTTCAGGATATATTGCCTCTGAAATATATTTGATGGACTTCAAGTAGCTTTATAAGAAATGATGTTAAAAATCCTTTTCAGATAATGTCTGAATTTTTTGCCTGTAAGAATGTGATAAACCTTTGCAGCCAACACAGTTTTTTTCCTTTATAAAGCTGCCTTAGTGATTTTAGAAACCATGGCCTAGCGGCTGCATTTTCGAGATGTAGTCAATACAAACACTGGTGATATTATCTTTGATACGACAAACTCACTTCAAATCCAATAATAAAATTTAGATGTTATTCGAATTTTAGCAACTATTCTTTGCTATATAATCTAGAATATGGAATAATTTCTACATTTTCGGCTTCTTGTACAACTGATGTTAGCAAGTATTACCTAAAGAAAACTAACTGCTATTTTTATATGTATTTAGTAATAGCATCATCTTTTTAGAATGTTTATAATCGGTATAAGCCAGAATTTGATGTTTTCTAAGTGTTGGGTTTCATAATTACGGGAACTGATAAATAGCGTGATAAATTTTGTAAAATTATTTTTATTGCGTGTAATATACACATCAAGAAAATTCATATCTCTTACTGGGTATCGCCCTGTTATTCAATATTTCATAATTTACTATGACCGTGAAATATGCTTCTGAAACATAATAGTTTGATTGACATTTTAGAATTGTGAGCATTTTTTGTTTTATTTCGACTTGATTCATTTATTCAGATATCAGCAACACCTAATCCCAAACAAATCCATGCCACACAATCAACTTAAATACACTGGTGCTCACCGTAAATGCAACACCCTGAAAGAAGCATGCAAATAACATGAAATTTACAACATGCGTTAGAGGAGGTGAGATATGCAAATTATTAGAATTTCAACTCAAACACACATCATGCGCCTGTAGCGCCACCTCAAAGCGCTATTTAAGACTTGGGGATTTCGACGATTTCAAGTTCGGCAATTGTGTTTTTCTTGTGGTTTTTTCAAAACGCGATCAGTTATGTCTCATAGAAAACAGCGATCAGCTTTTGATCAAATATCCGAGTTCGAAAGAGGAAGGATTGTGGATTATCTTTCAGGGAAATCGGTTGTCGTGTTGGACGAAACCAAACAACTGTAATGCGGATATGTGACCGTTGGATACAGGAGAGCATGACGGACTGACGTGGTCGATCGCATCAACCTCAGTGCACCACTTCACATGAGGACAGGAAAATTGTGCGCATGGCAGTGACGGATCGCTCAGTCACATCACGAACCATAGCACAGCACATTGAGTCTGTAACGCATCATTCAGTGTCTGCGCGTACCCTTCGACGCCGTTTACAGCAGAGTGATCTGTCTGCAAGACGTCCATTGCTTGGTCTACCCTTGATGCAGAACCACAGACAACTCCGCCACCAATGGTGCGATGAAAGAAGGATGTGGGTGGCAGAATGGAAAGAAGTTGTCTTTCTTGACCAGTCACGCATCTGTCTGCAACACCACGATGGTCGGATTCGAGTCTGGAGACACCGTGGAGAGAGGATGCTGAACAGCTGCGTATTCGATATCACTCTCACATTCCTCTAGTACGCATTGCGGGTACTTTAAACAGCCAGCGCTTTATCTCCGAGGTGTTGGAGCCAGTTGTCCTTCCTTACCTTCAGGGCTTGGCTACAGCCATATTTCAACAGGATAATGCGGGACCACAAGTGGCACGCATTGTCCAAAGGTTCTTCGTCAATCACCAGATTGAATTGCTTCCTTGGCCGGCTCGCTCTCCGGAACTTTCGTCGATAGAAAACATGTGGTCCATGGTTTCTCAACAATTGACCCAGATTACACCCCCAGCTGGCACGCCAGATCAGCTTTGGCAACGTGTGGAAGCTTCTTGGTCTGCAGTACTTCAAGAACACATCCAAAGTCTTTGAATCAATGGCGAGGCGTGTGACAGCGGTGATCTCCAACAATGGTGGCTACTCTGGCTACTGATTCTGGCAGGAGCCGCACTTCATCGAAGTCTATAAATTTCATCATTTGATACTTGGTCAACATGTTATCTACAAAATAAATTTTGTTGTGCTATCTCTTGTCTTTCGTGGTGTTGCTTTTACGGTGGCCAGCAGTGTATTTATACCATTATTTTGTTCATGAAGACTATGATTTCCACAAATGTGCTTAAACTTTTATTTGTCTTCTTTCAAGCTCAGAACTGCAAATTTGTTCAAAAATATTTACTTTCACAATTTAACTAAACAAATTCTCTACATAATTAGTTTGAAAAGAATCAGTACTGCATTCTTAATTTTTGGACAAGCCACATGACGGGTTAACCAGAACTGGCCTTTGCACCTATAACATTCATATGTTCTCACTCAATTAGCCAAATGATCAAGTGAATCCTTATAATAATCAATAGGAATTACAAAATGATTGTTTTCTTTATGTTGCATTGGTACCTCCGAAGTCTGTATTGGTAACTTTGATGATTCCATTTCTGAAAGACAGATCATGTCTTTGCGTTGGTGTCGCTTTCTGTCTCTTCTCGCGATTTCAGAGTCTCTTTAGGTGAAATACGTCACGCCCACGAAAGTGACACGTGATGTATAGTCACTTCTGTTTGGACGTATTCGGTGAAACCATTCTTCTATTGGTCCAAGTCCCCTTCGCGTGGTGTACTTTGAAACCGGCGGCTGGCATGGGAACTGCGCTTTCACCTTACTGTCGTCTAGATCAAGGGATGTCAGAGGTTGACTTCCCTTAGGACATCAGCGCCGAGGTGTCCATCCTGGGATACTGTCTCACAAAAAAATACTTGACCGTTGAGACGTCACTCGTTTCCGATGAGGGAATGGGTCTTTGGTGAATACCGCCACACATTCATTAGTTAGAATCTCAGAAAGTGTGCAGTAAAAACACTAAATATATGAGTTAAATAAAAAGTGTCAGTTTCATTCAACTTATTTAATGTGCAAATTTGTTATCATCAATAGTTGCACAAGCACATTTAGTTTTAGAATCAAGCAAATGTACCCTTTCACATTTTTTACTATTTCTTTTAAAATCCGAAGTGAGATTGGTTGTTGAAATTACACACAGTCTGCAAGTTTATTTCAGGAAATTTACACCTACATTTACTTTTGTTGATTTTGATGCGAGAGAAACGATGTTCACAAATATATGTCGACCAAAATATAAAAAAATTCCAAGAAAATTGCTTCTTGCATATAAATTTTTCAGCTAAGATTTGAAAAGTCAATGTCATAGGATTAAAAATATCCTTCATAGTGTTATCTGATTGCAGGTCAGTAAGTTCAAGTTTGTAGTTCCTCAGGTACTGTAATTCATCCTACAAACTCTGCAGATGATCTCAAATCTCTGCAGAAAAGTTTTCAGGTTTTTGCTTTCCTAATGAATAAATAAAAGAATTCTGTTTTCTTGATAGTGGTATATACGAAACGAATCTTTGATTGCACACGTGAAATAAATTGGTTGAGAGCGGATTTTCTGATTGTCTTCTCGGGCCCAAAAAAACTCTTTGAGGGCCGCTATTTGCCCACCCCTTATCTAAAAGAATTCTCAAATCAATTAAAATAGGAATCAAAATGCTGGCTGACTGTCACGATCTTTTCATTATTCATATAATCACTCTCATTAGCGTATCATGTTTCTACTGTAGGAAGGTGATAGTATAAGTACTTTTAATTACACCAAAGAAACCTCCAAGTTAGTCTTTGTTGTATTTCTTAATTCCTTATTTTCCTTATTTCCATGGGTCAGTTAGGACGATTATATTCCATGATATTTTGTATCTTAATCCAGTAAATAGTCCATCCTTTTAATAATTTTGCTTTATTGGACGACACACATAGAAGACATTTACACAGCAAAGAACATTTCGTAACACTGACTCTACAAGCCAAACAAAGTATATATACTCTTATATAGCTGACTTGACAGTGCCATCTATATTTGAATTTAATTTCCTACAGTCTCAAAAAGGGAAACTTGAGTGGTAACCAGTTACAATGTTAATTAATAAAAAGCTATTGGAAGCTAAATGATTGCGGATCCCATACTTTTCTGCTTGGTGAAGTGACGAAGACAACACATAGATTTCTTCAAACTACACCATCGATTAAGAAAGCTCTTTGAGCCACGTTATATCTTTAACTAGACTCTCTACAAAGCGGGACAATATTAATACATTCTAAAAAAATCTCGATAATTACTCTATAGCAGTGCTTCTCAAACTTTCAATAATTGGCGACCAAATTTTCAATCATAATTTTCTTCGCGCCCCCTTCATACAATCACAATGTATTGAATGCAATAATAATGCACTTTGGTGGAAAAGATACAATATAATTTTAATCATAAATTGTACGAGTTATCAAGCTAAGTATTAGTGTATAATATTGCATATGACAAGCCCATAGGAGTCACTAGTACTTATATTAAACTTGTTCTTAACTTAGTATTGAGGGATTATTTATCAAATACAGATTGTAAAGTACTAATACATTTATAAGTATATTATATGTGTAAATGTGTATTTTATTTTTTATTATATCAGAATGCATTTGGATTTGCTACCTTTCAGTAAAATTGTAATTTTTTAAATCTTTTATTATCGACTTTTCAATATGCTCGCGCCTCCCTCGTAGGTTTATAAATCCCCCTTAAGGGCGCGCTATCTTCTAAAACCTTGCTCTATAGTAACACTAATATATTAATGACGGGCTAAAGATGGCGTGGTTCAATCGAGACATCTTGATCAATTTAACAATTATTAGGAACCATTTAAAATAATCACGACACCTGAATATTTTATTCGGAGATTCCTTAAAGAGAGAAAACTAGTAAGTTTTTATTCTCAAGCTCATATGCATTGAAAAAAAAGCTGACAAAGGAGAAGATTCATTCTCTTTTGGGAGCACGTTGGTCTCACCTGCATCGAATTTCGGATAACTATTCGTAACAAATGAGAAAAACGTGTTCGCCAAATAAATAGGTTTACAGCATAAGATTTAATAAATTTAGGAGTCTTCAGTGGCTATTGAAACATTTTAAGGAACGTTTTAGCGATTCTAACAATGACTTTTAACCTCTGCTAGATAGAGATAACCTTTACGATTAATTTTTTCTCCTGTAAAATGCTATTCTTGATCTTTTATGAATTATTCATAACCTTAAAATGATAATGCTGATGTTGTTCTCTCGATAATCACTAAAAAGTTTAAGGGAACTAAGGAATATTTCATGGTTGGTGGTTCTTTGAAGGTATATATTTTATTAGCACTTACGTTGAGAAAAAGTTTAGAAATGATATTTGAAAATACATTTCTCTTTTAGAATATCTCTTGTTTTTGTTTTGTCTATCATTTTTCAACACTGCATGTTATAGTTTTGTTAAGATTGTTCTGTATGGAAATATATAATTGCAAGATGTGTCAAAATTTCTTCTATTTTTTTATCCAACGATAACAACTGAGTCAGCATCTTAACATGAATACATTATCTTATTTTACCACTGCTTACAAAAGCTGTTGTTAACCCCAGTTTCAGTAATGCAAATATTAAAAAATTGCTCAATTTATCAATTAAAACTGGTGGAAATAGGTATGTGATAGTTTTGAAGATCGACAAGTGAGAACCAAGTTAGTTATGAAACAAAACACTGGTCGTATCAGACTAACCATCTGACCGGTATGTGCTTATGTACTTCAGTGCCCAAGGTCACGGAAACTGACATGGGCCACTAGGCCTTAACCTTAATGGGATATTTCGGCACTGAGTTAAGTTTATGTGATAATTTTATGAAGTGTAGACTTTTAATATTAAAGCAAGTATTTTCAAAGTTCACATAAAGCTTCTCATATGAGATGGATTCGGTGCGAAATAATTATTTTTATAACAATAATTTTTAGTTCTTTATTCGGAGAAGTATTCCGAAATTTACTCCAGCTTTAGTAAATAAATTTTTAAAAAAAATGAAATATAATTTAGAAGAAATCAAACCACATTTTCAATCTTTGATGTATTTCAAATCAGCTAAAAAGTTGTAGGTTTCGATAAATTAAGAGAAATCTTAGTCCCAATATACTTCTTTGACTTGATTAAGCACGTATGAGAATTTATAATGAATTCTCCATTCTTAATACCCCTCAGGGGGCTCACCTCCTTTAGGTGGTACTGGTGTCACAATCCCGAAATACCCTAGTGATCTTTTCCTTTTCCCAAGGCCTTTACTATCTTTGGTAAACACGGGTGTCACGACCCCGGGGTACCCCAGTGATCCTTCGCTATTTTCGACCCTCCATCTTGTCATTCAATTTCTTCTTTTTTTTTCTTTTCCCTTCCAGACCACAGACCTATGAATGTTTGGCGCAGTATAGTCAAAACTGGCTCTTGCGCCATAAAACACCAAACTCACTCACTCCATTCTTAATATATTTTTATAAGCAACTTCTTGAAATGATTATAGTCAGAAAAGTAAAAGAAGAAACAAGATTGAACTGTATAAAATCGAACTTAATGAAGTGATTACAAGAGAAAGGACAAGCCTCGCAGTATAATAGTCGATTTATGATTTATGATAAAATAAAAAATTCAAAAGTATTAATTTGTAATAATGAATAAAAAACATTCCTTAAAAACTCAACCTAATTGTAGCTTTTTTCCGAGATTTTGTTTAAATAAATGTTTTAAATTAGTTTGGTTTTTCATTTAAAAAATAATTTAGTTTCCTAAGGGTTGTAAAGAGGGTCCATATATACATAAAGAAGAGGGCATAAAATTGCCAAAATAAAAAGAATAAAAAAGTCAGCCCTTTAAATGATTTAGTTTACAGTATATATATCAATCGATGAATAGTTTAATAAATAACTAGTTCTCTAGAATGGTATTCCTTAATCTCAAGGGTATGCGGAAAAAAAGGTGTGATGATGGACTTAAATTGAATATAAGCTAAAATACTTCTTTTTACTAATGTAAAAGAAGCCTAATGGGAGAGGAATTGAAACTTTTTCTAGTCTTATTTCTCATATTCTGTAATTTAGGGTTTATTCTTTTGTTCTCTATTTTGCTCTTATATTTTCTTAATGTACGAATTTCTTACCCTGACTATTTTCATATTAGAAATATACTGACTAACTAGACATTTAAAAAAAAATTTTTTTTTAATTAATTGTATAACAAAAAAACCTGATTGTACCATAATTTGGTAGTGAGAGTTATATTTACATAACACTATAAAGCTGCTCAAGGGCTATTGGCGACGGACCTCGCAATTTTGAACCATGGTCAAGTGACGAGGATGCAACCTGAGCTGGCAGCCCCTTTCCTAGCTTTCACATCCACTGACGAGATGTTTGAGCCTTCTAAAATTTAACGTGAAGCGGTCCCATCTACATCGTGTGTCTTCAGCGGTATTAGGCCCGAACTCATGGTACACCATCCAAGAGTCCTTGACCTTGACCACTGGCCACCGTGGTCCCCATAATTTAGTACAATGTTCTATATTTATTTTAATATTCGTACTATAATGACCTTCAGTAAGGTTGGCAAGACTACTTTTATAATGTCGTTCTCTTTTTCTCATCGTAATATTGTATTCTCCTGGCTTACTTTCAGAGAGAATAGAGCCTTGTAGTTTTACATATATATATCGGAAAAAAAACTAATTAAATATATACAATTACCCAAAGACTTCCTTTTTGCAATTTGTAAAAAAAAATCTCTATATCATAAGTGTTATTGATATAAATTTTTAGGTACATATATATTTAAATGTTAGAAATTGTACATATGGGATGGGATACGTGAAACAGTGAGATGAGCCAAGGGAAACGCGTTTAAAAAAGGCAGAGAAACACTAACATAGAATAATATCTTTTTCCTAATTTAAAATAAAATGAAATTAAGTTATAGAAAGAGAGAGAGACAGAGAGAGAAGTTTATCATAAATATGTACATACGGATAACTTGAATTATTTATAAATAAAATTAAATACACATATTTTCTATCAACTAATTAATTATTTGGAATGAATTATTTGTTTTTAAAAAATAATATGTAACATAAAATTATAGAAAGCAAGTATGTTTTTTTACTTTCAAATGGCTGAAAGTTTATAACAAAATTAAAATCGACGCTAAAAATATTCTTACATGCTTGATCGGAAAAAGAAAGTATCTAAAAGAATACAGAATATTCTATAGAAATTAAGAACTGGAAATAATAACTTTTATGTCCTATTCATACGTTAAAAGAAAAGTTTAAATTATTAACAAGCTTTGAAACGAAAGTTGCTTCAATTTTATCGATATTTATGACAACATGTTGTAAAATACCTTTAAAGAAGATGGCAGCGAGTGAACGTGACTTTAAAACTAAATGAGATTTGAAAAGGGGTGAGATATTTTGGAACAAATTTTTAGCTTGTAAATAGTGAAAAGCATATTTTGTGTGATCATTTATGATTGTTTAAAGAATCAAAAGAACGTCACCTTTCCTGAATTATATTTGCATAGAATGTGTGCCAGATATTATAATATATGTAGTTCTGTACCAAAGAATGATCGGATTTACAATTAATATTTTATATATAATATACATGCATAATTTTTCTTATAAACAAATTTCTAATGAAAACTTTACACTCTAATTATTTTCAGAAACCAGTAGAAAAAGATGAATGAATCGTATGTCCTATATAATTTAGATTTCTAAATGAATATTTAATTACTGGTAACTCCAGAAATAGAAGCACACGTAGACAAGGGAATAAATTACATTAACCTTTCATGACGAGTTTCACGACTCTTTGAAAAGTAACCCTTTTAAGAAAATTAACTTTTACGCGATTCAAGCCTAACAGTCTTGAGTAACGTCTTAAAACGCCATTAGTTATATCAGACATTTTAAATTTAGAACATGTACCATTTTCTAATATACCCAGTTGAACTAATAAGGTCGTAAGAGTGGATATGAAGAAAAGAACCTAGGGAGGGAGGTTTAGTGGTGATTTATCATCAAATAACGATTCCAATCATGTAATTTTTTTGTAGAAAATTAGGCTAAATAGTCTTGAAAATGAAATTCTCACCTTAGAATTCAATTACTTTAACTGGATAGCTACAAACATTTAATTCAACATGGGGCTTTTATAATGAGGATTAGAAAATGTGAAATTTTTTCATATAACGCCATAATTCTATACAGTATACATATATATATTCAAAACCTTATAGGAGAATTTTTGTACATTTTTTCATTTAATATACTACCTTCGTTATCTAGTCAAGTCACTTTTTCTTCAGTGTTAGCGTGCATTTATTTTGGGGATTTTTCAGCGACTCATAGTCCAATCAAAACAAAGCTTTTATCACTTCTTCTAGTCAAGCTTTCATTTTTTTTAAAAAATTTTGAAGTAGATCATTTAAAAAATTTATTTTTTAAGTTCAGTGATTAGTTGTGACTAAGTATTTCATTTTTTAATTAGAGTAATGAAGACAAGTTATTTTTTGCGAATTTTGCTTCTTACATTTGTAAATGAAATTAGAAATTTAGTCATTGATTAAAAAGTTTTTATCCATAACAAGGCCGAACGAAAGGAATCTTCGTTAAAAAGGAAATTTACATCCCTTCAAACTCTCTCAATTCACTATAATAAATGTCTAGGGGGAATAAATCTGTTAGTATAACATTTTTATTTCTGTTTTTAATTTTGATTATTAAGCTTGAAAAATTATGATCTATTTGATCTTTGTAGATTGTTAATGTGTGTTTTAGTTATGAAATATCTTTATGTGCATACTTAATTATAAAACAAAAATATGATCAAAATTTTCACCATAAAGGACATTTTTCTTCTTTTTATAACTGAATCAAAGTCTTAGTATTAAAGTAGTGTTTCCTCAAAAAGCGATTTCCCAAATGGCAGTATTTTCAAGAAAATTAAATACCGCACTGCTAGCAGTTTTACCTGTAACTATTTTAGTAATTTTAAAATATTTTGTATCAATATTTAAAGACAATATTTTGAAAGAATAATAATGTTTGTAGCCACTTTTATCATAATATCAGTCCTCAGTGGGATCTGTATCGAAATTCTTTGGGAAATAAATAAAATTATCGCATTAACAAAAATTATTTAAAAGTGTCAACATATTACACATGTTGAAGTGACTGTAGCTTGGAGACACTGTATAATTGATACGGCTGATACAGTAGTAGCTACGTCTCTGAACGTAATACTGACTTGTCCTAAACAGCAAACTCTCTAACAGATGTCCCAAACGATGTTGGAAAATAAAAATAAATTATTTAATTACCACAAAAATATTTTAAAGTAAACAATTCTTATAATTTTTTTGAAAACAATACAGAGATATAAATTTAACCTAATCATCCGTAGACAAAGTAAATACATTCGGTTAAAGATTGTAGCGACACTAGGAAATAATTAACAAAAATTCTGTGACGAAAATAGAAGCTTCTATATGCAGATTGAATTCTGTTTTATTTCCCTCTTTGTTCTTTTGGGCTTGATACCAAAAAAACTACAAAAGGTAGGAAGGAAAAAAAACTTCTTCCGATATTCTCACTTTCTTCGCTTTTTACCTATTTTCTGGCTCGCCTTTTCTCGAACATTTTCCTGTTTTTTTCTGGCACCACAAGTCTTAAGCCAGGAATTTTGCTCCAGAATTCTTTGATCTCCGGATACAGAAAGAAGCAAAAACGAATATAATTTATTTCCCTGCATTTTACTTTCATTTGTTTTGATTTGAGAAATTTCTATTCAAAACAGAGAGGGTTTTTTTCCCTTTCTCTTGATGTGTTTGTTTACTTAGAGAAAAGTCGTGATACATTTGTTTTGAATGTTGGCATTCTCAACAACAGTTTTTCAGTTTTTGAAGATTTCTCTTTGCCGTGTGAAGTTCCTACTTGAAAAGGCTATTTTATTTTGTTGAAAACTTTATTTCGAACTCAAACAAAACAAAAAAATTCCTTTACAAAGAGCTGAATAGAATAAACAAATTAATAAAATAATGTGTCTTTTTGTATATATTAGTAGTTAAAATCTAAATTTTAACTGTACTAAAGTGGTTTTTATTACTATCAAACTCCACATCAAGCTTCACTGTATTTTAAGAATTTTGTTTAAGGTATCCGACTACGTTCAGAACCTTAAATGATTTTGCAAAATCGTTTAAAGGGATAATATTTACGATATTTAGTGTCACTTAGATTAGAAAATGTATATAAAATTGTTTTAAGAATATTATTACAATAAAAAAACATTTAAGTACAATATAATGAACATAATAAAGTAAATGAACATAGAACGACCCATTTTCAAAATATTCTCCTTTTTGTAAAAAATGCTTCTATTACAATAATATTTTGCCTGTATATAGCTCTGACCTCTGAACAGAGGCTCAACTAGAATTTTTGAAATATATAACTTAGAAGTGGGTTTATGCATGTCTTACGACAACACAGGGGAGAAATTTTATGAAAAAAACGCTGATAATTATTTCAATTGTTTGTAACTCTGAAAATAATGTGAATTTTTCAAAAATCTTAGTTCAGACTCTCTGGATAAGTCTTTACTTTATATAAGCGCGCGGAATATTATTATTTTAGAAGCATTTTTTATAAATGGAGAACATTTTGAAGAAAGATTATTCTAAGTTAATTTTTGCCAAAATAGTATATTAAAAAATTTTTTTTGTCATAATGTCGTTAAAACAATTTTATACATTTATTCTAATCTAAGTGGGACTAAATGTCATAAAAATTATCCATTTATACGCTTTTTTAAAATCACGGTTCCGAACGTAGTCGGATACCTTAAAAAATATTTCTTTTCAAAAGGTTTTAGAAAAGAAATTTTGTATGTATGAAAAATAATTCTCTATATTTTTTTATCCGAAGGCTTAAAAATTGATTTCAATTGTTTTACTTTTTTCTGATTCAACACATTCGTCCATTTTCCTACATTTAAAACTTTTATATAAAAATCTTACATGCATGCAACTTAAACGAAAGATTATTTTTTTATAATTAAGGGCTTATATAACAATATTTAACTGATATAAAGACATATTTTGTGAAAAAAGTTATTTATTGCATTACAAATTTTCAAAATATGCTCTGGAAAGTGGACATACTTGCATTAATTTTGGACATACAAATGAAGTCAATAGCTTCATATTCTTTCATCATTTCATATTATTTTTTTATTTTATGAATACATTATACGCCAACTTAAAATTATGACTTTAAGTAAATCGATAAGGATTTAAAACATAATGTAAGAATCTGAAAATATTCATTTCATATGTATGTATAAATATTGATTTCATATGTAATAAATATTGATTTCATATGTAATAAATATTGATTTCATATGTAGTATAAATATTGATTTCATATACAGTATAAATATTGATTTCATATATAGTTACAATTTAAGAAATCTCATCAGTTCTCATTTAAATTCATTAGTTGAAATTGACGTATTATTTTAAATATAATTTTAAACTCTTGTTAAAAATTAAAAGTTTAAATAATTTGTTTTGTTATATTTATTTAAAAACCTTTACTTTTATAGAATATCAACAACTATATTCTAATAAAAAAAATTATCAGTTCCGAATTATATTGTGCTGAATATCACGCAATTCTACTCAACTTAAACAATTGATTTTTGTAATTGCTTTCATAATCATGTTACGTAGCACATAATTAGTATGCTAAGTTTATGGTTCTTTTTAAATAAAAGGTATCTGCCAGAGCTAGAAAATATTTTCCAATAAATTTTTTATATTGGTGCTCAATTTATCAAAACTATTTACCTAAAGCGTTTATGATAAAAACATCCACTTTATTACAATTCAGATTTATATTAACAAATGTAAATTAAAACTAAAAAAGAAGTTGAAGGAAAAATATATAGAATAGTTAATGTGAAAGATTCAACAGTACATTAACGAATGATCAATAAATTTTATAGAATGATATATATATATATATATATACATAAAAGAAAAAATGTTAATGATTATTTAAAAATTTTGGTTGATAATCTGATATCATGGATAAACATTAATTAAATCATAATTTTACCAAACAAAAATTTTTGAAATACTATTCTAATAATTTATTTCAATTCCAAATTATAAACTCGCATTCCTTACAATTAATCATTTCTGAAACTGACATGGCATTAAAAGTCTTTTATGGTTCAAATGTGTTATTAACACAATGGGAGCTAATTACTATTATTCATGATTGGAAAGTCATACTCAACGAAAATTGATACATATTAAACATTTCAAAACGCATTAACTACATCGCTTTTATTTATGTTATAAGTATTCTATGAGAGGAAGACATCACAAAAAAAGTATTTTTTTGCAGAAACAGAAACACCTATTGTGGTATTTAAATTTTAGAATGGAATTTTTGTTCCCTCTGATTATGATTAGAAGTGATGTTATTTATTACAAGAGTAAAGGGCAACATAAATTAAATATATACAGGGTGTAGCGGAATTCAACCGACAAATTCAGAGGAGTGATATTAGGCAGCACGGGGTCGACAAATCACCATATATCATGGGCAAACAACATTTAGTCAGAGTAATTCACAGAAACAGTTATGAAAGGTGTGATATCGAGTGAAATGAAAAGAGGCAAGAAATACATATTGTTACGAATTTTGTGTTAATATTGTAAATAATTTGTATTTGGACATGTATTGCATTTATGTTACTCTATGTTATATTTATTTTATGTTAAAGTAATATTCACAAGCAATGCCTTCCCTTACGTTATAATGGGGATTCAATGGGAACTTGGTGAGATCTTGGTGATAGAGCCAAGTTGGCATCATATTTGGGGACCAAGTTGGCTGCCAATTTGGTGACTTTGGTGACCATGTATGCGAGTTCGGGACCCTCTGGTCCCTTCTAGAAATTTGTAGAGAAATACACTAATGTCACGCTTTATAACGCGAGCGGTTCTCTTTCTGGAAGTTTACGCAGCGTCTATAAATAGAGTGGTGCTCGCCGAAGTAGTCAGTATTGTTTTGACTAGCGACTAGTAAACTTGTCTTGACCGTGATTACCGATTAGCTCAGCTGTGCTTGTGAATAATCTTTTACCTACTTTGTGATACCCCCTGCCCCTGGGGTATCATCTCTTCATCCACGCGACCTAGATTTGTAGGAATAAATGATTGACCACTCAAACTCTCCATAATAAAACTAATTTATTACGATTCAATATATATTAATCAATGCAACACAAGTCTTACTAGAAGAAAACGATCAGGAATGATACGACGTAATTATCAATACTAAGTTAAAATAGCGCCTGAAATTCTACTCACTATCTTTATGATAAATTAACCTCTGAATCTTTATCTATAGTAGATTCCTTAACAAGCTAGAGTCCGTTCTATAATTAAACTTTGATAATCAGTCTCTTACCGATATCACATGGCGATCCGCGACCAAGCCTTATGTTTCTTCTTGTATTCTATTCGTTTAATATTAATCTTCTATATATATTATTATCCGACTTGATCCAGCTTCTGTTCAACTTTCCGGCTTCTAGCTGACTTCTATATGAGACTTACTCGCGAATGCTTAAGTTCCCTTGTATCGTATATCTATTCCCTAATCTGCATATCACGTTTTCTTCTTGAGAAGATTGGATTGAAATGCCATTCTAGCCCCAAAGATTCCCCAAGAGGATTAGTTAGAAGGCTCGATAAAGCCCCTTCACAACGTGTGTTTTAGTCACTGTTAATTGTATCTGAGTGCTGTTGAAGGTGTGTAGACCTAAGTTTTATTCTGTGAATATTGCTGCTGAATCCTGTATTTTGAGATTGGATTTTCGACAATGAATTCGCATCGCTCTTAAAGAACTGTTATTTTTATTTGTGACTGTTTTGCATAAATTCCTCGAACCCGGATCTACGTAACACTATATTAGATGTAAAGCATATCTGCAATAAGAACAATGCATCATAGCTCGACGTCGGAAATGAAACGACGAGTGATTTCCACAGGTATTTTCCGAATTGCATCCGCACCACCGCGCAGCCGATACCGACGTACGAAGGATTGTCAGACGCGTTCAAACAAATCCGGCGTGCTGGCGATGTCAGCTGAAATGACGACGATCCTTAAAGTGAGATCCTCCACTGCGGCCATACACAAGCGATTTCAGGTGGCCCCAGAAGAAGAAATACAAGGGATTAAGATCCGGGGATGTGGAGGTCAAGGAATAAGCCTGCCGTGTCTAATCCAGCTCCCGGTAATGAAGCATGGAATGAAGCTGTTACGCACCGCATCCAAAAAATGTGCTGGTGCACATCGTACATGAACCATACGTGGTGTGTAGTGACCAGTACTTCCTGCAACATATCCAGAAGATGCGGGAAATTTGCATACGTGTAGGTTTCTTCAACCATACCACGATGTCCCATATCCTAGATTTCGTTTGGACACTCCCCTCATTTTTCTAATCGTCCTCCCGACGGCTCCTATTGTTGTGATTTTCACCGACTAAACATGGCTTGCTATTCCATGTTCTACGTTGATTTGTCATTCTCATGCTGCCTTCTATTATTCCTCTGAATTTGTTGTCGAATCCGGCAACACCTGCATAGTGAATTATGCAAATATTTCTAGAAACGTCAAGAATTTTGTCCTGTAAGAAAATTTTAAATTATAATTTCTTAATATTTTATTATAAATATTGGAAAAAAACTTATGCTATCCATTTTATATTTTGATACTGCTTAGATTCCCTCTAAAGGAATGAAATATGTTCCCATTTAATATAAAAATTAAAGAACAAATTGTAAAAGAATTAGTGTTGAGCGAACAATACTTAAATAATTTTTCAAACGTATGGAAAAAGAAGCATAGGTTAAATTTTCTAAATTTAGATTTTTTAATAAGTTTATGATTAAAAATTATGTATTTTTAAAAATATGTTTGATTTTGAAAACAAATATAATTCCTATATTATAATTCCCTTATATATACATATATATATATATATATATATATATATATATATATATATATATATATATATATATATATAAAATCAAAGTTTATTTTAGCTGCAATAGCTGCAAGTTATAGTGGCAAATTCGTGGATGCGTTAATTCTTTTGAGTCGTGGGTTCCAGTTCCAGAAAAATTAAAGACCTATCGTATAAAATAGCTAATGCACGTCGAGACTCAAAGACGTCACGTTTGTCAAAGTGTGGAATTTTCGAGAGGGAATGCCGATTCAAAGATCATTCTCATCACTTGAGCATGGTTCAAAATTATGACATCAGAATTATTTTATTGGCCTATTGAGCCGATGATTCGATAACACCGATCCCATTATTGCGACCATGACTATTCATCCACTGCAGCCCTCATTTTGGAGCAGTAAAGTAACGCAAAAACAAGGGTCTGATTGCTCAAGCGTCAAGCAAGATTGACCTTTTATCACTGTATGAAGGCCTGTAGCGGTGTTTATCTATGTAAACCAGTAATAGCCTCAACGCGATGACGATCGTTTTGACATGGTGATTAAGATACTCGTTTTCAGATCGGAAGATGCCTAGATCGAATCTTCCTTCATTGGGGATTCTGGCGGTGCAAAGAGAACCGCAGCAATCATGGCGTCATCTATCCACCGCAAAGGCAACCAAGCCGTCAGACGCATAACACAATTAAGCCGTCACACACACGATGACGTAACCCGCAAAGCCGTCATACATGATGGCTCAACCCACAAAGCCGTCATACATGATGGCGCAACCCACAAAACTGTCACACACGAATGACTCAACCCACAAAGCCGTCACGCACGAATGACGCAACCCACAAAGCCAAGCACACAAAGTGATGCAACTGCTCACACGCTCGCCACAAATATGGTATCGTTTGTTCACCTATTCGTCGAATCACTGTCAGGGGGTAGTGTGGAGGTGTGTATCTATATAAACCAATAATAGCTTCCACGCGATGACGATTGTTTTGGCGTGGTGGCAAAGATACTCTTTTTCTGATAGGAAGGTGCCCTAATCGAATCTTCCTTCAGGCATATAATTTTTATTTCTTTCAGTTGATGTGATATTTTTTATTCTAGAAAAAAAATATCTAATGAATCAAGTCTTTCGAATAAAAATTTCCTTGGTTGCAACATATGGAAATAAGTCTTTTGCTAAACTATTAACTTTCTTGCGATATATTTCTCACCTTCTCTTAACGATTTGATAGTAAACTGAAATATATATATTTCATGAAATCCTAGCAGCTGTCCATAATTGAATAATTCCCGTTGCTAAAATCTGTCAGTAACACTAAACCCTTGAACGAAAATTTTCTTTTAAAAATAATTTTGAAATTTAAATAAATGGTGTTTGACAGGTTAATAATCTTATCTGTAGACCAATTATAAACATCTAAGCCCTTGTTGAATGAGTTCGCTCAACAAATGCACATCAGAATGTAACATGTAGATTACATACAGATTTGCAATATTTCTTAAGGATTATTTTGATTGAATCCTATTTTGTTGCCTCCTAAGGCGGCAAAAATTATTTGGTCCTAAAAGGAGAAATAAATTCGCCAAAAATAAACTAGAAACGAGGTGCTAACTCTATGACTATATACTAACTGGGCATATATTATATAACAATTTTTTTAAACTTTCATCCTAAAAAACAACGTTCAATGTCCATGTCTATCATTTTTACATTATAAATTGGAATTTTCTTCAGAAAGAAAAAAAAATATTCTTAATGTTCTTAAAAAATTGTATTTTGTTCTTTTTTAAAATTTTAAACTGAAATTATCATCAGAAAAAAAGGAGGATATTTGTTAATTATAATAATTTTAACGGTGGTAAAAGGATATGGAATGAAATTTCATGCTGTTTTTCAACCCTTTAAGTGCCCCCAGCTTATATATACGTCTACCTCAAACTGTGCGTTATGTGCCCCAGTCGTATATATCCATCTTTCACAAATACAATTATTTTCTTTGCGTGGCTATCAATAAAAATATTCCGTAGGCTTTGGAATGTAATAAAACGATCTTGGCAGTGTTTGCACAAAGGATTTACTTATTTCAGAGAAAAAGTTTGCATAATTGTGCCTTGTCTTTTCCCTTCACTACATCGCCTATTATCGTTTCTATATGAAGAACCGTGGCACTGGGGATCGAGTCGCTTAAATTTTAATTGAAAGTTAAGGGGTTAAGTTAAATGCATATGTTAGAAGAAAATCTTCATGATTTTTTAAAAAAATAATATCAATTAATTTTTAAAAATTTGTTTTGATCCTTTTCATTATATCTCTTTTTGGAAAATTTGACTTTTATTTTATACCACCCTTTTCATGTCATCACAAATAGTGCTATCATTGAATTTCAGACAGTACGCCCTCTTGTTTCCTGTAGCAACAAATTTAAATTTCAAAACCTCGTTTTGGGGCCATCTTAGTGCAATTTTACAATGGTTGCTATGAGGGAACTAAAATAAGATTTTGCAATTTCTCTGCTATTCACTCTTTTAAGCTCTAATAGTTTATTTGAACAAAGATACAAAACTAAGGTGGATATGAAAGCGTATATGCATGTGTTTGAAGAATTCATAAATCTAACAAATCAAAATTTAGCTTCCAAAATTGCTGAGTTGATAAATATTGCTATATCGATTTCCATTTATTCATTTTGTATGATATGTCAGATATATTTAGAATTTTCTATATGGCGCTCTAAATTAATATATTGTGAAAGCAGTTTAAACGATTTTCGATAAATTTTTCGAACTAAAACTCATTAGTTTGGTTTTCATGACACACACAAAAAGAGAAAAATCGTGAAAAGTTTGACGTATTGCTCGCTATATGTGCATAACTATTTTTGTGATATTTCTTTGTGAATCTTCTCTGGTAATAATTACAGAAATTTATTTTGGTATAATTTTTTTTCTCTTTTATAAGATTTTACTTCTCTAAAAACTAATTATAAATCCTTTCATTCATATATTTACTTTTATATCTTTTTATTTCATAGCTTTTAGTTTTGTTTCTTTTTTTTTTTAAAAATTGAGACAGAAGCTGCTGTCAAATTTAATAGTTCTGGAAGTTAAATCAAATTTTATTATTTTTGGTTTATAAATATAATAACTGACCACATATTATGCATGCTTTTTAAAATAATCATTCTTTGTAGAATACTAATATGTGGGATTTTGAATTTTTTTCACTTCATTGCTGTTTTACTTAGATCTAGAATCTCAAACATGATAATCAACGTGTTTTAAAGTTTTTTTTACTACTTAAGAATCAACTATTTAACATATAATTTTACAAATGAGACTTTTTTTTTAAAAAAACAAACAAAAAACACGAAAGTGCACAGACACATTTATTTTTATCATTCATAAGGAATGGAAGCACTCTTACATTAAAAGGAGTTTTAAAGCGGAATAATATTTCTATATATATATTCTCTTTTCTGACTTTCCAACATAGTTTTTTTTTGTCAAAATTAATTATTAAGAAAACTGTTTCAATTCAGTTTTTTGCTCCTAAAATTATTTTTTATCCAGACATCCGTGAGAGTCTATGGAAAAATAAAGGGTTCAGTATAAGAGGGTCAAACAGCGTACTTGAAAAATAATCTAGTGCAGTGGCTCTTAAACTGTGGTCCACAGAACCCGGTGGTCCCCAGAGATTTTCTAGGGGGTCAGCAAAGGTATGGCGGTTACTTATAAAATTTCCCTCTTTGAAGAACTCTAAAATGCCTCATGGAATAGTTAAAAGTTGTGCCACACACTTAAGACTACAGAATTAAATGTTGTAAAAAACTACTTAAACTCGTATATCGATCAAGAATATTTATTCAGTTAGCTTAAATTAGTTTATCTTAATATTTTTAATTAGATGTTTACTTTTTTTTGTTCCTTAAAGGAAAAAAAAGAAATGTTTAAGTTTGTTTAAGTAGCAGAGGCAGTCTTAGGATTAGTGAGGAACCTTTAACTCACTCAGCCATGTGTTGGGACATGTGTTCAAAATTTTCGGGGTCCGTAATCATAGACAGATACATAAAGGGGTAGGGGTCCATGGCTAATGAAAGTTTAAGAACCGCTGATCTAGTGGATATGGTGCTAATGATATCACGGGGCATGGCGCCAAGCTTTGCTTGGCGCGATAAAGGAATCAGGCTAAGCAGCGCTTGTTGTGCTAATAATATTATGCAACATATAATAATAATCTTATAGTATAATTTAATAATAATTATATATAATATTCATATAGTATGATTTAATAATAATTATTATACATAATAATAATATAATTTAATAGTAATTATAAAAAGAATAAAAATCGTATTGTAATATAAAAATCATACATAAGAATACTAATATAACGTAATATTGTAAATAGATAACATAATATTAATTATAAATGAGTAACAAAATAATAATAATAAATAAAGAGCATCATAATTATAAATAAATAACATAATATGTCATAATATTTATAAATAAATATAATAAAAAACAATTATAAATAACGAATATTATATGATTATTACATATAATAAGAATTGTATTTTTATATATTATTTATCAAATAATTACATAATATATATTAAAATTAATAATAAATATCAATTAAAAAGTACTGAAAACTTGCAATAATCCAAAAAACTGCAAAAATATCAGGGTAATCATATTGTAATGTTATCGCCCATCTTGGCGAACATAAGCAACAACTTGGCCCGTGATATCAAACTAGTTCCGTGGATATTCTAAACAAGCTAGTCACAGCCAGTTAGATATTGTATCTATTGTAGTTTATAAATGGTGTAGTACGACAGGTAACAGTGAGTGAGAGTGAGGGACACTTATATTAACATCGCACTATAAATCAACACGAGGGCTATTGGTGACGGTACTCGCAGTTTTGAACCTTGGTTATGAAAGTGAAGAGAGCAGTATGCCAGCTCAGTTGCTGTCCCGACCCCATTACCATGATTAAAATATGGAGGTCCTCTGCCAAAAGTGTTCGTAGACGAATAACTTCTGAATGCGACGTTAGAAAATAACTAATCAAAAACTGATTACTGCATTCTTACAACATGAGGGTTTGCAGCAAAAGATTGTCTTCGAGGGGGATATGAGAACCGAAATGTATTTTTAATAATAATGTTTTTATCTACCTGATAATCAGAAGAAAAGTTTTTTTTATGTATTTATGTCAACAAAGGAATTGCCTGCAAAATACTCACAGAGTTTGAATATTTTATTTTTTTACATGTATACATTTTTTTATGTAATGTAACAATGCAATTTTCTTTCTTATAAAATTGATCTACATACTTCAATAGAAATGAAAAAATTTGGTACATTAATTTTTTTTAGTGAATCCTGAAGCCAAAAATTGGAGTTGCAGTTAATATTTTTTTTAGAAAACAACCCAGCAAAAAAGTTTTTTAATTATAGAAACTTAAAAATAAATTACTAAAATAATGAAAAAAAAACATGTTTGATTTCTTGTAATATACAATAAAATTGCTGTATTAATTTATTGTCTTTTAAACCAAGCTTGAATTGCGAGGAACATTTTGAAAGCAGTAGTCCCCACCAATTAACCAAGGTAGATATTTATCAAAATTAGGAAATCTTTTTACTTTTGAATTACATGAAGGTGGACTCAAAAGCGCGTTAACATTTGAAAATCGAATGATCCATGGAATAATGTAGGTGCAGAAATAAATATTGACACACATGCTTGAAATATCGTTTGGTTTCAATGAAGCCAAATAGAAGTGCAGTACTGTACAGCACATCCGTAGGTATGGCGAGGAATTATCGTCGTTTATCTTGGATTGTAGTAGACTTGCGATTTCAGGTCACCAACACCACAACCAAAAAGCACATGGATTGAGGTTTGGGGACCTGTGAGGCCAAGCACAACGGGAGTGGCAACTCAGCACACAATCATCAAATGCTGTGTTCGAGAGATTTTTCACACTTTTTTAAGGCAGTAGGATTGCAAAGCTGTAGTAACTGTGATTCTCCATTTTGATAAAAAGTTTTATTACAATTTTTTTTCTGGTAAAGTTAATATGCTGTAATTGCTGGTGTATCTGTATGTTTCTTCTCAGACTACAGCTAATTTAAAACATGATTTTCAAGCGGCGCCACTAACGTATTGTTGTCGAGTGCCATTTGTTAGCCAGCAACCTTTTGTTTCAATAAAACCCCATTTCGTTTCAAGCATGAGTGCCAACTTTCACATCTCTGCCAACATTATTCTAAGAATTGCTGAATTTTCAAATGTTAACGCATTCTTGGGTACTTTGTAAACACTCTTTTTAATTTTTCTTTATATTCTTTCATACTTTTGTTAAGTGCTACAATGCAGCAATTCACATGCTTTGAATTTGCATTTGGGTCCAGAATCTGGCAATAACTTGTTTATTGTAATCAGGTTTAGCACAGGCTTTGCATTTTTAAGTGCAATTTTTATGTAAGTTACCTCTCTCTTGTAATTGATTTACACATTCTGTCCATTATTTTCAATAGGTTTTTGCTCAGTATTATTAACATGAGGGGGAAAGATTGGATGGCCACAAAACGTGTTCAACCCCACTTTTATATAAATTATTTTTTATATAAGCTGTCCTAAGTCAACAATGTTTATAATACTGCTGCATCCATTTTTTAAATTTCAATTACTCATATATCCTTCAATGTATGGTTTTCTTAATATCTCTGTATTTGTCGGTTTTGATTGATAAATGTTTATCTCTCATTTGTAGAGAATTTAGACTATATATATGTATTTATATATATGCATAACAATAAAAAATCTCAAAAATATTCTTAATTCTTTAAAAAAAAGTATTTTTGTACTGCTTTTATCTATCGCAAAATCTCTTTTGTTGAAGTGTGAGTATCTTTCAAAGGATGAGACATTTTCTTAAACATATGCACTTTATGACGGCTATCTAATCACTATCTAAAATCGACCTAAGCTATGGGTGTAAGTCAGCTTAAATCGAAGTTTAAATATCAGAATCTAAATATACTTATCAATGGATGTCCCCAACTATAATGAATGGCCATTCTGATCTTTTTCATCTTGTGAGCCACGGCAGTTTTCAATATGAACTACCTTAACTTTTCAGGTTCCGTATGACATCAATCACCATCTTAATAACTTCCCTCTTCTCTTGACAATAAATACAAATCTTCATTGTAAGAAATCGCTGTTTCATAGCCATATAACGTCCTAGAAGGTATTAACCCTAAAGGATTATTAAAATCGCGAATAGAACCAGTTTACAAAATAGATAATTTAATTTCATTCGATTTTACTAGTCCTTTGTATGGAGCTTATGTTTTCACAAAATGAGCACGAAAACTCGAGGATTCTGAATTCTGCATGCATTTATTTGGATGTTTTAGTTGGTTTCCTTTGCTTCCTTGGGGATTACGAATAAATATAAAACAATCTCACATACAGAAGAACATCGTTTATCCGAATCAATTGGGACCAGACACCGTTCGATACGTGATTGTTCAAATAACCGTAAACCGAATGTGATTCATGTGGTATATGAAACCAGACACTATACGAATATTGAAAATCCCCACATGTGGGAAACGTGCTTGAAGAAAAAGCAAAATATGCGCAAAATGTCGCAATTTTACCTTTACTTGTGGAAAATAATCCCTTATTTTTGGCTGTACCATTGTACACTTTCGTTTTGACCTTTGAAATCAGCCAAACCGCCTAATTTCTCATTAAATTCCAGAACCTTTTGTGTTACCTAGAGCCCGATATCGGGTCCCCTTTGCGCCTTCTTTGTGAAAACGAAAAGTAGAGAGCACGATCAAAGAACAAAATCGTTTGCTTCCCTAAGGTTTTCCTTTTCTTCCAGCCATCTTCTGAGTCAAGTATTGACGCAAAATTTAAAATGGTTTCTCAGCTTTTTTTATGTCAGAAATTGTTGACTTTTTAACATTATAAAACTGTTTAGAAACATTCCGCTTTCTCCCTTCGCGTGATAGTTCAACATTTCAAGTTTTGTCTCTATGTTCAAGACGTTGCGCTTCCGTTTTGAATTCGAAGCCATAGCAGTTCACAACTCAATAAAAGAGCACGTATTTACTCCATCACTTGAAACAAACTGACCTAATATTCCGCTGCAGATGTTTACCAAATCACACAACTGAAATTCCCCAAATATCCCTGACCTTGGGTTTTCCCGTCACTTTTGGCCTCACGCGAAACAACTGTTGAGCATTGCACTGTTCGAAAAGTGTTCATTTACAGTACATGTAGTTGACAAAAAAAAACTGGTCCGGATAGTTGACACTCCGGTTAATAAATGTTCGGATAAACGACGCGTGTGTGTGTTCTACTGTATATAATACACACAGAAAATTTCGAAAAATTCGGAACAGAAGTTAAACTTCAATTTATTCAATTCCACTTGCTCTGTCATGGACTAATTTTATTTTAATACTATTATTTTATTTTTATCTTATTTATTTGTTTAATTTTTTTGTTACAAGGTTTTTTTTTAAGAATTAAAATTACAGATTTGATGCTTATCTATTTTGATCAATGGCTTTTGGATTTGGATTCTTTACACTCTTTTCAAATATTAATTTTTTGATTAATCACAAAAGGTGCAGCAAACTTAGTGAAGTCACATGCTATCACGAAGTTGCAAATAAAAACACCTAACGAGCAAAATATTGTAAAGAACTTGAAAGGCCTTAAATACAAAGTAATTTAATTCGTGAGCTGAAAAATCGCCATAGATTTCATTTATTTCAAATTAAATCAATGTTCAAAAAAGTATTGGAAACAAATTGACATTATTAGAAGAAATGTAATTTACAATATCATTTTATTTTGTTCATAAATCTTATTTCTTGCCTGTGTCTAAGAAAACCGTCATGCTCTAAACTAGAGAATGCCGCTCATTTCCATTCTTAGCGTATTTACGTTAAAATTTTCTTGAAATGAGCTTTGGTGCAATGGCTTTTGAAGTAGAAGCTAAGGAACAAAAAATTCTGCAAAATTGAAGTAAAATAAGGGCGGATCTCTCAATTGGACCACATGAGATTTTATGACTTTCTATACAATAATTTAAATATGAGAAGTCTATATTACAACAAAAAATAACTTGTAGAAAATTCAGATCCTTTTAAAACATTTTTTGTTGAGATTTTTCTAAAAACAATACCTTAATAATTAAAAATAAGTTTTTTTTCATTAAAAATATTTAATACATTTTAATTAATTAAAGTTAGTAAACGTGTAAGACGTTGCCGAAAACGTCTCCGATAATTTTATATTTGGAGTGCATTAATATTCAAACAACTTTCTCAAAAGTTTTTTTCTATCCAAACTTTTAAAAATATGACAATATATCTAACTATGAATATATAAGAACTGCATTCTAATTATTAATGATTTACGATCCACTCACAAAATGTTTTAATTTAATGTGCTAGTTATTAAATTAATGAATTTTGAAAGAAGCTTTACTCTTAGAAACAAGTAGAAACAGATGAATGAATCGTAAGTTCACTGCAATTTAATTCACGAAGCAAACTTTAGTCAACTCCAGGAATAGAAACACACGTAAATAAATTATATCAACCTTTCATCGATCATCACTAGTCCTCGTCTCTCTTAGCGGAGTAAACCTTTTAAGAAAATTAGCTCTTTAGTAATTCGTGCTGAAACATTCATGAATAATGTCTTGAAACACCATCAGTTCTATCAGACATTTTAAATTTAGAATAATATATAGTACTGATTTGTGGTCGAAAAGAAGTTATAAGGAGAAAAGAGTTTGAACTTTTAAATAAATGACGACGGATTTAAGATACTAAAGGAATTTAAGATATTTTTCCAAGGACAATGTTGCTGTTTCGAAATTTTTAAAGACTGTGTTTCTGTCTCAATAGCTTATACGATGTTATAATTCCTATTAATTGAAAACTTTAAAAATTAAATATTTTCTTTTATTTCATCTCTCTCTCCCGTTAACTTGATACTTTCATGTATGCTATTATATGAATATTTTGGAAAAAAACTACTTCAAGATAACTGTTATAAAAATTTTCTGAAAAAATAATAATAATAAATAAATAACAAACGGATAAATTATTTTTCAGGTATCAAATGTATTGGAAAATGAAAATGCACATTTTTAAATTTTGATGTTTATTAGAAGATTTGTTATAAAACTTTAGAAAACACAAATACTCATTTATTTTCTTTTCTAATGCTGCACATTGGCAACTAAGCCTTTGCGGCATTGGCAACTGTCTTTTTTACTTTTGGGGGCTTGCCATGTGGCAAGCCCCGAAAGGTGAGAACCATTTCATGGTGACTCTATCTAGTGGCGGCCATCGTAACCAAATTTAGAAGCTTGAATTAGTTTAAATTCCAGCTCTTGTCGGATGATTTAATTTTGTGGACAGTACCTGAGCCAAATTGATACTCTAAGGGATCTCTTACATAACACATAATCATATGACATGCGTGCCTATGATTTTCGCATTCATAAAACCTATCGCCTTCAGCTGGAATCGAATTCGCTACCTTGGACTTACGAATTGGACACGCTACCTCTAAGGAATTGAATCGACAAAAAATATATATTAATTTAAATACATGATAATACGTCACCGATTTTTTTCTTAATCACTCCCCCTCCATTTTATTTATACTATTCATTGAACATATAAATTAATAGCTTATAAACATTGCATACGCGTTATATATTTATTGTAGGAAAATAATTGTGGGGCTCTTTAAGAAACATTTTATTTTTTCAAATAATGATTAGTGAACTTTGTTAAGCGTCATTTCACCTCTACCATTACCAATAACACTGAAGTGTCACTGAATTAAGGATACCTACCTAATAACGAGTTGTACCTCCTCTGGTCTTGATAACGGCTGCCACACGACGACGCATAGATTCAACATGTTTCTGGTAACATCCCACGGGAATGACTTGCCAAATATTGGCTAAAGCTGTCCATAATTCAGTAAGGTCCGTTGGTGCTGTGTGATGGCCTTTTCCACCTTGTTCCAAAACATCCCAAAGATACGCAATAAGATTTATGTCTGGGCTTCTAGGTGGTCAATTTATGACAGAAAAGTCAGACGAATGGTCATCCAACCAGCCAGTAGCCAACAGGGACTTGTGAAAGCTACTGTTGTCTTGCTGGAAAACTCTATTACCGTGCAGATAACAGAACAGCATAAACGGATGGAGGTGATCCCCAGCATATCTACGTACTGATCTACATTGAGAAGATTGATACATGCACAAAAGATCCCAAACAAAGCCTCGAAAAAACACCCCTAGACCATGATTGAGCCACCATGCCCTTTTACGGTTCCAACCTGGCATGCAGGATCCATGGATTCATGAGCCAGACTCCATATTCCCAGCAGTCGGAATCGAGCCTCATAACTCTATGCTACTCACTTCCAGTCCTCCACACTCCAGTCTCTGTGTTCTCTTGCCCAGGCAAGATTTGCTGTCCGATGGCGAGCACAGAGCAATAGTACTCTCGTAGGTCGATGGCTCCGTAGATGAAGCGAGCGTTGCACAGTCCGTTTACTGACTGTACGACTAACACCGTCTTTCAACTGGGAAGGATCGTGGTTGGCTTTGTCACGAGTTCGAGCCCAGTACCACTAAAGACCCACCGTGTAGGGCAGCGATGCACGCTAAATCTGTCGAGAGCTGAAACGTCCTCCCGTTGGTGTGTGTGGTAGTTAGGAGAGGGGGGTGTCAGCTTGGGTGTCTTCCACGTCAGTTGACCATGGTTCAAAATTACGAGGTCCGTCGCCAAAAGCCCTTGTGTAGCTGAACAGTGTGACGTTAATATTCACTCACTCACTCATTCAACTGGGAGGTAATTTGAGCTCATGTTTGTCTTCACTGGCTGCGTACAACACGCCTGAGCCGTCTCTCACCACGCACTGCCAAGGCTAATTGCCCTTTGCAGTTTACCCGATCCCTAGTTTTTGTCACCAACCAAGTATTTTTGGAATACTCTTGACACTAACGACTTTGAAAATCCTAGCTGTCTGACGATTTATGAATTGTATGACCCATGCGTTTGCTGCACCTATGATTCATCCGAGATCGAAGGCATCTAAATCAGGTAGTTTACTCGTAGTGGCAACTCCAACAGCTAATTACAGGACAACTACAGTACGCGCGGGGCAGTTATCACAGCCCCCGCGCTTGTGCATAATCGATGTGCAACTCTACACAATTTGCATAACCTTTGCGATCCCTCATTCAGAGGCAATTCAGTGTATTATATCAGATAGAATTTAAGATGAAAACTTGTTAACCCGTATGATTTATAACAAAAGAATCAAAAGTGCCTTTTTATGAATGCAGGAAATATTCTTAATCTTAGAAAAGGAAGAAAACTTATTCCGAAAAAAAACTTCCTACAGAATTTCAATTATTTAATTTTTATAACACATTTCTTCTTTCTGCAGTATAAATACATTGTATTCTTCAGAAAAATATGTACTTGCAACTGTTCTATGCAACTGTAACACGTGTGATTATTTAAATATATTTTAAAACTTTCCTTTTTTTGCGATTTTCACATTCTTCTCTGATTAAATTATATTTATCTCTAATCTGTCTTCCTATCTTCAAGTCTAAATAAAACATTAATTGTATTTTCATGATGTAACATATTTTTCTATAACTTATTTATCATTGGATCAGCTATGAAAGGAATATCAGAATTAAAAAACCAAAGGTTTTATCAAAAGTCAAAGGTGTACCAGAATTTATTTGCGTTAATATTTACAGTATGGGATTTCGTATTGGGTAATTATTTTCTTTGTAATTTTTTGGTAAATAGTTTTCATAAAAACATTCTAAGCAAAAAAGAATAATTAAACATTTATTTTGTTAAAAAATTAAAACACAAAAAAGTTCTCAGATTCTATATTTTGAGTTTTTACGTAAATACATCTTTGGAACACGTTTACTTTGTATTAGAGTTCTCTTGTCTTTTCTTTCTTATTGCTTTTATTTTAAATCTCAACAAGCATAAAATCAGCATTTTTGTTACACTCAATTAAAAAAACTTATAAGATATAAATAACTTTTTAATTGAAATATTTAATTTCATACGTTGATTCTGATCTAATTAAACATTGAGGGACATTTAAGAATATTTATTACTTTTTCAAAGGAAACACCGTTAAAAATAATGAAATAAAGAGGAAACTGTTAAAAATTTGATTTCACTCACTTTTTTTCCAATTTATTTCATTTAATGAACGATTCAATGCTACTTTTAAAAAATAATTCTTCGTTTCAATCCTCTATTATGCATATTTTTAACTTTCTTTAAAAGTGCTATACAGTTTTTTTTGTTGTTGTTATGAGGAAATAAGAACGTTTCTAGGCAGGTTTAAACGGTACAAACATAGATATTTAACTTTATCACCCATAAAATAAGGAAAATATCTCCAGCTAAGGATTTCAGCGAAATTCACTTCTTCGCCTCAAGAGATGGGTTAAAAGAACTAACGCAGACAGGAGCTCCTGTAAGCAGATTTACGTCCTTTTTTATTTTCCACCTTCTTCTTCTGGTCTTAGTTCCAGAAGAAAATTGCTAAAGGTAAGAAAGAAAAAGAAAAAAAATCTCGCTTTTCTCACTTCCTTGTCTTTTTTCTTATTTTCCATCTCACCTCTTTCTCGGACTTCCTTTCTTTTTATTTTCTTGTTCTGTATTGGCACGATGAAGTCTTAAACCAGGAATTTTTCTCCAGAATTCTTTGATCTCTGGATATAGGGAGCAGTAAAAGCGAATATAATTTATTTCCCCGCATTTTGCCTTCATTTGTTTTCGTTTGAGAAATTTCTATTCGTAAATCGAATTTTTTTCCCTCCTTCGCTTCAAATGTGTATTTAATGGGAAAGTTTGAATGCTGCACTTGATTTACCATGTGTATGTTGACTCCCTCAACAGCTGTTATTTAGTTTCTCGATGTTTTTTATTCGACTACCGTGAAATATTTTCTTAACTATATCACTCAATGTCACTGAATAGCTTATTTTAAAACTAATGTCTTGCGAAGTAGTTTCTTTTCTAAAGTGTAACAAAACAAGCAAACGAAATCTCATTTCTTAAAATAAATAACTTGATTGTTTGTTTAGTGACAGCACTATCAGATTAACACGATTGTTATTCTCTGCAGAACTCGTAATTCTGATTTGTGGTGGGAATTATAAAGGTGGCTCTGACGATTCCTGAGCTTCCAACCCACTCACTATATTTCCAAGCTGAGCCAATTTAAGATTTTAAGATTAAGATTTAAGATTTTTCAATCCTATCGAAAACTTGTGGCACCGTTTGAAAGCTCTTGCGCGAATGAGGTACACATGAAATAAAAAGAAGCTAATTGAGTATATAATTGTTTCCTGGCATCATGTGATAACAAAGAAAGAGCTTGAAACTATTTTCAGCTGAATGAAATATCGACTTGAAGCTGTAATAAAGAATAAACGAAAGCTCACTAAGCTCTAATAACTCACTGCTGTCATCAGTATCCAATGTATATCGAGAATTATCGCAGCATACCTTTTTTGCGTTGCAAGTATTTGAATGCTTCGTTCTTGTATTGTGAATTTAGTATTAAATTCTCTTTAAAATGATATAAAATACTAAGCATTTTGCGCAGCTTAAAATGTTCTATAGGCATACAAACTTAAAAAACATAACAATTTAAAAAAGTGTCCATAATTTTGGCCACTACTGTACATACTGCACTTAATACTATTATAACCGCATGTTACTTTTTATTATATTATATTGATATTCATTATTCATTGATTGATCTTGATTATTTTCAATCTCATCCTATATCTTTCATTTGAAATACATTTCAATGTATTTCCAAACAATTTTTTTTAAAATTATTCTGTATCATTAAATTATACCACTAGGTCTCCATCTTGGATTCCATTCCAGTAACAGCAAGAGCTGCTTGGCGTAATTCCTATTTGAGTCAAGCGGCGCTTGGCACCATGCCCCTTGATATCAAACTAATTCCCATTTTAAAACACTGTAAATGATTTGATTGATATTTTTGACTGAATTGTTATATATTTGAATTATTATATAAACTTGTCAAGATGAGATGCATGTTATGTATGTTGTTATGGAACCTGTTATGACATCAATCCTATTAAAATCTTGTGGCACCGTTTGAATACTCTTGTCCGAATGATGTACCCATGAAATAAAAAGGAACTAATTGAGGATATTATTGTTTCCTGGCATCATGTGATAACGAAAGAAAAGCTTAAAACTATTTTCAGCTCAATGAAACATCGATGTGAAGCTGTAAATAAAGAATAAATGCAACCTCACTAAGCTCGTAACTCACTGCATCATCTGTGTCTAATGTTTTATCGACAGTTATCCCCCAAACTTTTTTTCTTTTCCCAAATATTTGAATTTTCTGAATGTAAAATTTTCTATAAGTAAACAAACTTAAAAAACATTGCAATTTAAAAAAGTGTCCACAATTTTGGCCACCACTGTAATAATCTTATATATATTTACTATTAAATTATCTTGCAATATTCAAATAGTATGATTTAATAATAATTATTATATATAATAATCATATGATATAATTTAATATTACCTATAAAAAAATTTATCATCGTATTGTAATAAAATAATAATAATGCATAAGAATACCTGTATTACATAATAGTTATAAATAAATAACATAATATGTAATAATATTTATAAATAAATATAAAAAGTAATTATAACTAACGAATATTATATGAATATTACATATAGTAATAATTACATTTTCATAATACATTATTAATAAAATAATTATATAATATACATTAAAATTATTAATGAATATCAATTACAAAGTACTGAAATCTTGCAATATTCTAAGAACTGTAAGCGCCTTCATCAAATTTCATCGAACAAGGAACGTTCAAAAAAGGCATTTTTAAAACGTAAAATAAAGCGAATATAAATGATTTATAGCGATAGTTAAAAGTGCAACACTCATTCTTTTAAGGTTGTTTTAAAGAAAAGGACCCGAATTCGGAATATTTTTTCAGATAAAAAAGTACTGCAACATTAATATAAAATTTTGGTTTCACTATAATGTCGAAAATTTTTTTCTTTATTTTATCACAATACCCATTTTTACTTGAATTGATACATTTTTTTTATAAAATGTGTTTCGCATTTTTTCTCTCATACCGTAATACTAAATGAGTCTTGCCTTTACATGTTAAAAGGAAATATTAATTACTTATGGAATATTTTGAAATTTTAAAAACACTATATTATAAGCAAATGTATATGTTACAATGATAAAAATTTTCATGAAAATAGAGGTATTTTTCGGTCCGAAAATGTGCTCCGCGTTTAGTTCAAGTTCTTTTACATTTGCCGAAAACAGCCTTAAAAAAACCTATTACTCACCCATATCAGAAATATCCATTATTGAAAATATCTCAAAATAAAACAGAAGACTGAAATAATACAATAATTGCACTGAAAATGGTTAAATTTTTAAAGGAATCGAATTAAAATCATCTGAAATTATTACCGCTGGAAAAAAAAAAATAAAAAATTATTTCTGATATATGTTATCCTCATGGCAACCACATCGCCAGATGATAAAAATATCAAGTTAACCATATTGTAATGTTATCACCCATCTTGGCGAACATAAACAACAATTTGGTGAGTGCCCCGTGATATCAAGCTAGTACCCTAAAATGGATTTCAATCTTCTTTAAGAATATCTGCTATGAAATCCCATGTGATTAAAACAATTTTTTTTGGTAATATTTTAAGATTTGTCACATTTATTTTTGCTGTACTAATTACAATACTCTCCTTTTCTTTTCCTAACTGAAGCTTTAATATAAAAATTTTAAATCCACGTAACAGGTACCAAAGAAACGTGCAACTCTAAGTATATAAATGCCGTTAGAGACATCGAGCGTCGATGTGAAGGGGAATACTGGTGAAAATAAGTTCTTGGTATTTGATTTATTAACTCCTTAAGCAGTTAATCTTTTTACCCAAAATGTTCCAAAAATGGCTCATTTTTTTATTGCATATTACTAATTTTTTTTATTTAATTTATTTGCAAAACTCCTCATGTTCCACATTGCATAACATGAGGCTTACAGACTATAATATAACTAATATATATATATATATAGGTCAATTCTCTACTAACAAGAAGATCACATTCAAACAATAAACTCGACAAACACATAGACAGCAGGAAAATCACACAATGAAACAAAAAAAGATTTTTTTTTTTTTTTGGTTTTTTTGGTTAAAAAATTTTTTTTAAAAAATTTTTTTTTTTAAAAAAATTTTTTAAAAAAAAATTTTTAAAAAAAAATTTTTTTTTTTTTAAAATTTTTTTTTTTTTTTTTAAAAAAATTTTAAACCCAAAAAAATTTAAAAAATTTAAAAAAAAATTTTTCCTTTTTTTTTTTTTAAAAAAAAAAAAAAAAAAAAGGGGTTTTTTTTTTAAAATTAAAAAAAAAATTTTTTAAAAAAAAAAAAAAAAAATTTTTTTTTTTAAAAAAAAAAATTTTAAAAAATTCCCCAAGACTTTAAAAAAAAATTTTTTTTAAAAATTTTTGGGTTTTTTTTTTAAAGCCCCTTTTAAAACCTAAAAAAAATTTTAAATTTTTTTAAAATTTTTTTAAAAATTTTTTTTAAAAAAAAATTTTTTTTTTTTTAAAAAAAAAAAAAAATTTTAAAATTTTTTTTAAAAAAAAAAATTTTTTTTTTTTTTTAAAATTTAATTTTTTTTAAAAAAGGGGGTTTTTTTAAAAATTTTTTTTTTTTTCCAAAAAAGGGGTTTTTTTGGGGGAAAAATTTTAAAAATTTTTTGGGTTTTTTTTTTTCCCAAAATTTTAATTTTTTTTTTTTTTTTTTTTTTTTTTTTTTTTTTTTTTTGGGGAAATTTTTAAAAACCAAAATTTTGGGAAAAGAAAAATAAAATTAAAAAAAAAAAAAAAAATTTTTAAAAAAAATTTTAAGGAATATTACTAATGGAAGAATTTTATTTTAATTTTCAATTTTGAACTTTTCACACTATTTTTTTTTTAATTTTATAATTGTGGAATGCAAAAAGCCCTAAATCTTTTTTATAAGTACACTTTGCATGCTATAAAGAATGTTTCATATTTCTTAAAAAAATTTCTCTTATACATACAGAAAATTCCATGTTCGTACTTCTATTTCAAATGGTTGAGGGTTTTGTGTATGTTTGTGTGTATATACAATATAATATTTATATCCACACGTAATTTAAAGCATGGTGTAATTCGAAGTTTTGCATTGCAATGGGACAGAGATAATATGGACTGTTTTGGATTCTTTTTCCATTTTCATTTCTTCTGAAGCAAAAAATTGCACATTGATTTGCTAATCACTGTCCTTTATCGAATATTTTCAATAACCTAAGTTCCTGCCTTCAATGGAAAATTCCCGCCTTCATCACAAATCGCGAACGAGAAGTATTTCAGTACCATGGACAAACTGCATCTCTTAAAAACACTAGCACTAATAATCTTACTAAAAGAATTAAAAATACGTGCAAATCAAAGATAGAAAGAAGAAAATATCAGTAGCCGTACAACGTATGGACAAACCGATTGTGGCCAGCTTTCTGTTGCCCCTACGTTGTACGGGCAAATCAGTTAAGGGGTTAATATAAGGGCTAATAGAACAATCAAAAAAAAAAACAACAACATTCATTCTAGAAAAGAATGTACCTACAAACAACATGTTAAAATGAGCCAAGTGATTCTGGATTACTACTCGAACTTTGTGGATACATTTATTATACTCTTTAAATATTTTAGTCTTGATTTGTCAAATGAAACAAAAATGGTAAATGTTTTTTCACTCAAAATTCTGAATAAAATTGCTTATAAAGATTTTTTATACTAAAAATGAGAATTTTCAAACTGTTTCTATTTAAAATAGGATTATGCTGTCCATGGAGTTTGTTCTTTCAGGAATTACATTGTTCTGTTAAATCAGTGGTCTATAAATTGAGTTGCATGGAGCCCTGGGGTTCTACGAGTCAAAATAAAAAGTTAAAATAAAATTATAACTGTCCATGCATTTACGTTTTCTATGGATCGGATTAAAAATCAATTAAAAAAAAATTGGGATTTATTACTGGTGGAACAAGAACGAGTGATTGAACTATCAACAGATTCTACGTTAAAATGCAGATATGAATTAGAGGACCTTGAGTTTTGGTTAAAAATTTACAAGGATATCCTCAGATTTCTTTAAAGGCTATCAATAAACCTAGACTTCGACAGTTTGTGTAAACAAATACAAGCACATATTCCAGTTACTAATTATAATGTATGTATAGGTGACACCTGGAACATATATTAATATTATTAATGAGTAAATTATATTAACATTCATAAGACTGTTTTAGTAACACACAAATGAAAAACTTTTCTTTAATTGTTTTTACGCAAAATACCTATAACATGTTGATGTACTTTAAAACTTATTTTGTTCTTCTAAGTGTGGAATAGAGTTCGCCTCTAAAACACTTTATAATTCTAAGGGTTAGTCGCGGTCGTTTTGAAAACTAAAAGTTTGAAAACCACTGTGTTAAAACATAGCCTTCGAAAGCGACCGTTTCCTGAAGAAAAATTAACTGTATAATGCAGTGCTTCTCAAATTGTGGGGCGTGACAACCTTAGGAGGTGCTCTCTCTAGTGCCACCGCTTTGCACGTATGCATGCCTATGTGATGTATCGAGGGGGGGGGGGAAGAAAGGAAGGGAATAAATAAGGAAATCCTCTGAAATAAGTAAATCCTTCACAAACATTCTCAAGGTCCTTTTATTGCATTCCAAAGCCTTCGGAATAATTTTATGGATAACAGTGAACAGAAAAGATCATATTTCTGAAAGACGTATATATACGTCCGGGACAACTTACGCACTGGCTGAGCGAGACGTTTATATACACCGGAGACACTTAAGATGTTAATATAATCTTGTAGCTTTAGCGTTAAAGTATCGTATTATCGAATTCAATACATTATTATATGGAGGGGGGTGCGATGAAAATTATGATTGAATATTGGGTCACAAGTATTGAATGTTTGAAAACCACTGCTGTAATGAATTCTATCTGTAGTTACTTATAATACTGAAAAACTGAAGAAAACAATACTTCGAGAACGATTGTATTACCGGAGAATAGCAATTTATAATTACTTATTTCTCTAAAATAAATGTTTTCAAAATTAAGGAATAGAGCAAAATCTGGAATTTTTTTCAGATAGAAATATAATTAAATTTAAAATTATACACACACTCACATGTTCTAAATTTTTTACCGTAAAAACAAAATTTCCGATTCTCTTCACACTTCTGCATCGGAATATTTATTGATACTTAAATTTGAAATTCATTTTTAACGTTGCTAGTTAAAATGAAAAGCCGAATTTATAAACAGAATTTATCTAAATTTTAAAGAAACAGTGCATTAAGAAAATTTTAGATTATAACGAGCAGTGTGTTTATTAATTTTGATTAAATTTAATAACTGGAACTGCATACTATGAGAATTCAAATGCAGTTCTTTAGTATATGTTGCGTATTAATCATTAAAACCGGAATAAATTTCGCCATATGAAAAAACACAACAAATCTCGAAGTAACTTTTTATTATATTCTTTTTTAAGAAAATTCTATTTGATTTTCAATAATGTCAGAATGTAGCAAAAAATCCCCTCTTTTCCTTTTTTTTTAAAAGAACAAACAAGGTATGTGAAAATGGTTACATATATGTAAACACAGAAGGTCATTTAGAACAATTTGATTTAAAAATCGTTTTTTCTAACCTATTTCTTAAACTGCAATGAAAAAAAATCACTATGCCTTTTGGAAATGTATCCCCGGTGTTTTTATCTCAGTTAAATTACTGACACGTTGTTTTTATCACATGTTTTACACCCACTTTTTCAGAAATATGTGAAACCCCCCCAAAAATAAGTATGAAACATAAAACCATGTTGTATTTAGCTTAATTAGCTTTTTAGATATTTAATTTATTGATGCTCACGGTGAAGGATTAAAAATTATATAGCATATTCCGATTACTAAGTCCCATTCTTTTTGATGCAATTAAAAATATTTTCTTCTTGTTCAAACATTCCATTTTTTCTCTTCCTTGTTTGGAGCGCTCTTAGTCTTAATTATCGTCATGTTAAAGTAAGGTACCATTGTTACAGTAGGGTGGGGATGAATATTTGCTGAGTACAGTCTATAAAGAAAAAGAAATTCTTAACCTTTTGATATAATAAAAATTCACCACTTTTTTAAGCGAGCTTTTTTTAAAATTCATTGAAGAGAAGGAGAAAAAGTCTGTTGGGAATTTTCTTAATGTAGACAATCCAATAAGTAATGAAGCTGCTTTAGGGAAAGATGTGTTGTCTAACATTAAATTATTCAAGTCCTAGAGTAAAAGATTTTTTTTAAACCGTAAAAAACATTTAAAAATGTTTCTAATTACATGGCTATAAATAACTGATCTCATTAACGCGTGGAAGCGAGAGCTATAGCTCCTAAACTGCGGGTTAAGGCAGCGATACTCAACCTGTGTGGCCCAGCGAGCTTTTTAAGTGGACCGGCTATGGCCCATTCCTCTGAGAAATTTCTTTATTTAAGAACATTGTATTAAAAATTTGGGTGGAAAATTCTTCGTCAAGAAACCAAATATATCAATTTTGCTTTTTGATGTCGATGTCGTACGGGTACGAATTGATATTCGTTTTTTATTTGAAACTATTACGATTAGTGATAACATACAATAGTGGAATAGCGACCATTTTATGGGTGAACTAATATTTAACTATCTTTCATATCTTGCAAGTGAAAAATATTCGAAAATATATCATTTCAAGACGATTGGGAGGTTGACTATTTTGTACTGAAAAACTAATATGGATCTTGAAATTGCTTGATTTGTCAAAAAGTACTGTTCTTAAAAAATACCAATAAACAAGAATTATTCAATGTGACATTTCCTCGAAGATCTCTTTCAAGAGGTGCTAAAAAGGTTTTCACTTGAATAATCTTTGCAACAGCAACAAAGTGTTTTGTCAGTGGTAATATCACAGCGGTAACAAAAACATCCTATGCAGTTTGTTATATTATTGGTATTCATATGAAACCGTTTACTGATGCAGAAATTGTGAAGGAGTGTTTCTTAAATGCTTCTAATTTAGGGTTACTGAAAAAATAAAAAACAATTATTAAAAAAAGCAAAACAGGAGTTCTAATATTTTGATCAATTTTGCATATTTTAAATTTCCAATGTTATCTTGGTCTTAAAGCATTTCTCTCCCCCACCCCATTTATTTTCATATTGCGGTCCGCGTAAAATAGCTAACAGATGTATGTGACCCAGCTGAGAAAACGGTTGAGTACCCCTGGGTTAAAGGGAACTATGAGAGAGAGTTATATTGACGTCAGACTGTAAAGCAATACGAGGGCTATTGGTAATGGACCTCGTAATTTTTGACCTCGCTTAAGTGACGACGATACCCAAGGTGGTATCTCTCTCTCCTAACTATCACACCAATTAAGTTTCGACAAATTTAACATGCATCAGTCCACTCAACACGATGTGTCTTCAGTGGCAACAGGACTCGAATCCGCGATACTCTGGTCTCGAGTCCGTGGTATTATCCACTAGCTAATACGACTACAAGTGTGAACTGCGAATTACAATATTCATCCTCCGTGGGGTCTAGCTGGCTTGAGAGGCCAGCAAAAACATTTTGTGTCAAATTAGCAATTTCGCTTGTTTTAATTTAAACTTCATTTTGTTCATTAAACTAGTTCTTTTCGTACAAATTGGTGTATTTGCTTTTCTTAAACCTTATCCAAGGGGCCCTGCGGGATGTTTAGAATTAAAATTGATTAGGGGGTTGGTGGTCTCTCAGACTGAGTGCGACTGATTCTGTTTCGTTCAGAGGTGCGCCCGACGAAGGTTTAATATAAATTGAATGATAACACAAGTTCGATATTGACATGCATTTTCTGTATGATGTTCGTTTATCACGAAAGAAAAATAAAATTATACTTTTACTTTTACACTATTACGTTTATTGTTTTATCAAACAATCCTCAGTGAATGATTTCTTTTTTATTGTATTTTGCGTCTTTTCTCAATCTCTTTCTTGAGACATCTTAATTATTGTGCTCCAATCCGATATCCCTATTGCTCAAAATATAACTTAGTAATCTTAATAATTTTGAGGGTATAAGTTGTGTGGTTGGAGACTTTTTTATGCCTTTTCTTTTCATAAATAATGTATAAAATAGAAAGGAAAAATGCATTCATGTCTCCTCTTAAAAGGATGTCGTTACCTTAGAGATTTATCTCGGGGCAAAATCTATAGGAGTGATATCATCAGTGACTGCTTATGAAGACAGATCACTGCCATGGTAAAAATTCCATCTTTACTAAGAAAGATTTCTAGGAGTTTTTTCCTAAATTTCGGAACACTCCACAGGGACTTCTGACAAATGGATAACATGACTTGATGAATTCTGGTATTTGTGGGTTAAATGACACAAATATTCAAGTCTAAAACGTTTACAGGGTCTTCACAGAGGTTTGCTCTATACAAATGTCTTTTTCACAGTCACATATAATCTAATTTGTGAAGTTCACATCCTTTAACTCTTGTTAAGCGTACAAGGTGTCAGGGACTCAAGGTAATTGTCATCTTGAAGTGGATTCTCACGCGCTTTTTTCCTTCGATTTATCTTAACCTCTAGCGCAGGGGTGGCGAACCGTTATGGAACGTGCCATTTTTTCTAAAGAAATGTTTAATGGGGCATAAATGTGCTGTCACATAATTTTGACTTGGGATTACTGGGAAAATAATAAAATTATATACGAACAACTCAAAACTCTTTATTTACTATGAAAAAATACATTGTGACCTGTTTAGTCAAAAATGTTTTAGTATTACGTGTAATTCAAATTAAATCAAAATTAATGTGACTTTTGTGTTGCAGATTAGATGACAAAAAATTTATATTAGGATTGTAAGTTGTTACTTTCAGCAGAATGCATGCTGAATTGAAGTCATCTGCTAAACGGTTTCCAAGCGATTCTTTAATGTTATTAATCTCTGAAATAGTGACTCAAAGGCATAGACAGATGAAATACGGTTAAAATGACATGATCCAGCATCTGAATCCAGCAATGTATCAGGATTCGAAAATTCCATGTTTCCAAAATTTTGTAACTGACATTTTTATTGAAATTGCATTTTAATCTTTCTGTTTCCCTTGTTTCAATAAATTTTTGAATTCATATTGAACTAGGCTGTGGAAATCAATCAGTTGCATTTCAAGTTCTTCAATTTCCAACCAATCGAATTGGGCCAAGTTCAGTTTATCAAATGAAGTCACATCAGGGTACACAATAAATTCTTTGTACTGAGAAATTCTTGCTGAAAATCCCTTGATTGAAGAATCAGTTACAGAAATACATTCTTCAATAACTTTTTCTTCGTTTCTCATGTAAATCTAAATCTTTGATATTTTTTTTCAAGTTTGGTAAGTACTTGCAGTTTTTTGTAGTAATAATAACAAACACAATAACAAACGAGTGCGCTCCTCTCCGCCCCACGACCGAACATTCGCTATTGTTCATAATACTTCATTGTTATTTTGAACTAAAATGCATACCAACCGCTTTGAAGCGTGGAATCATGTTTTATCGAAGGAATGAATTTTCAATTATGTATGAAAGCTTATACTACTTATGTACTCAGCAGAACATTTTTAGTTATTTCTCGAACTTTATTTTGGTTGGTTATAAATAAATTTTATACATTAAAAATTTTCAGAACATGGATCTTCTTATAGAAATTTAAATAATGAAATTATTCAACAGTTATTTCATATCATGTACTACTTATTACAATTTTTTTATGTATTACTTAAAATTAGGAATATAAGTAAAAGAACGAATAATGAATAAAATTATATATTGAGAAACGGTCTCTTTTTCTTTTCTATTATAATGAATATCTTCTTGTTAAATGAAATTACTTTCAAAAGGATGTGTTTCAATCAACGTAAGGCTTACAAACCGGTGGAAATTTCTAACATGTTTCACATTAGACCAAGTAGCGTTTATCGAGTTTGGAGAACACATAGCAATAAAATAAAATGAATGAAAATGTTCATAAAAATAGCCTCAATAAACTAAAATAATCGAACTGGAAGATATATATATATCTCATATAACGGAAAAAATGCATTTGAAATAAATATATTCTACAAATCATAACGAGAAATTCTGAAAATTAGAGCCTATAATGTGAGACTTGTTTAATTATAGCTATAATATAACTATATATATAACTAATTTCTTTATCCTACATTCCAGTAGTATAGTCAAATTACAGGTAAGGTTGGCTGGCCTTAAAGCAATGTGTAAGCCTGCAATCTTAGTTCCTAAGGCTATGAGTTTTTGTCATAGTACTACTAAGATTATCTTATTTTTGATTTGTACTGTCTTGTTATACTTTTATTTTTGCTTTGCTTCTTTACATTTATAGCAATTTATTACATATTCTTATTGATTATATATATATACGAGTATATACAGGGTGCCTAGAAACATGACGATAAGCAGGCACGAGGAGAAAGGAGCGAAAAATAAAAAAATAATAAAAATTCCCTAGCACATATAGTTAAGTGAGGATCTGCACATTTGAAAATGTGGAAAAAGGAAACTCTCCATTATATCATTAGCTACTCTTACCGCAAACTTTACAATTTGGCGATGATTTTTTTCTAATGTCATCTTACATAGCCGTACTTTTAATCGCAGTCACAAGTCGCACAAAAACAGTAACTGTTTTACGTCGTTAGTTGCTATGATAATTTTAATTAAGGTATGTTGTGTGAGTCGGCGTTAAATAAAATGATGTCACCTAAATTTAACTCTCCTTAAAAAGAGAAATATTACACACAACCCCAGGCCAGTTTCTCAAAAAGGTCCTATTAAATTAACATTCCAAAATAGGACGACATTTGTTCGTTTATATCAATAACTGTATTAAAGATTTTTTTTATTTATTTGCAGAAGACCTTTATTTTAAAAACACTTCTCGTGACACTTTTCCTCACATCATTAGGTACTGAGATCACAAATACCATAATTTTAAAATGAATTATTCCCTAACGTTATCTTATATATCCGTGCTAATATAATCACAGTTACAAATCGAGCAAAAACCTTCGCTGGTTTGGTTAAAATTAAAGCTGTCGAATCAGTTTGAGAAAAAATGATGTCACCTAACTTTGACGCTCCATAAAAACTACTACTAAAATGTAGTACTCTAAGCGCATTATTTTAAACGATGACCCATTTAGTGGAAATTCCAAAATGGTGAAACATTTGCTACATTTCTATTCATAACAATAATTGTCATTTTGATTTCTTTGACAAAAGAACTTCATTTTATAAAACTGAACCTAAAGTGTGCAACTCAAACTAAACAATAAATTTAAAAATAAAATATAATTTTTTTGTTACACTTAAATGAAATTTTTAACTTCTACACGAAAGCACACATACACACACACAGGCTCTACACCTTTTTAAAAGTGACCTTTTGATGAGTCCAGAGAAATTAGCTGAGTTTATTTCCTCCACTGCTTCAACAATCCTTTGTAACAGTTTGTTCACGATTTCAACTGGTTTAAAATAAAAATTTTCTTTTCTGTAGCCCCAGTAAAAGAAATCGACGGGTCTTAAATCTGGTGCACGAGGTGGCCATGAAATTGAACCATGATGTCCAATTAACCTTCCTGGATATTCAATGTTCAATGTACATGTTGCGCATAATGTGTTAGACATCTATCTTGTTCAAACTACATGTCCGTGTAGATGTTGAGTGGCACATCTTCCAGCAGGTCTGACTAGCTGTTTCGGAGAAAATTCAGGCAGTTTTCTCCATTTAGAGTTTTGAGTAACTCAAACAGTCCAATTACTTTTCTGTTTAATATTCCGATCCACATGCTGACTTTAAATTGAGTCCTGTCTTCAGGCATTAGATGCTCTTTTTCCAAGTGCCATGCACGTAAGTTATGTAAATTTAAATATCCATTCCTTTTAAAAGTAGATTCTTCAGTGCACAGTATTTTGTTGAGGAATTCCATGTTTTCACTATTTTTCGCCACCACTTTTCTGCAAAACTCAAGGTTCAGATTGTAGTCACAAGGTAGAAGATTTTTCTGCATATTGCGCATCAAATGGATGACATTTGTGTGTTTTAAATACAACACGAATAATACTTTTCGGTACTAACGTAGCTCTTTCAATTAACGCATTAAAATATTGGGAAAGTTTTCGACTTCATTCAGAATGATGTCATTGTCGCGTATTTTTGAGGTCTTCGACCGAGGATGTACGAAAACTAGGCAATTATAGCACACTTGATGTGGTGAACTCAATTTGCGTTCCACACTTAAGACTAATGTTTTCAGAGTAAAGTTCTTTTGCAAAAAAATAGCAATGATTGATATGGATAAAAGATCAGCAACTGCTTAGAATCACCAATAAATAAGGAACATCTTTTGAATTAGTTTGTTTAGAGTAGTATATCTAATATTTTTTTCTGTTTTTATATGGAGTGTCAAAGCTAGGTGACATCAATTGCTCAAGCAACGTTGATTTTAACCAAACCATTGAGGGATTTCGCTCTATATGTGACTGTGATTAACGGCTATGCAAGATCACGTTAGAGACAAATTTATTGTCGAATTATGATATTTGTGGTCAAAGTACCTAATGATGTGAAGGAAGGTGTCAACACACAGAATTATTTTTAAAATTAAGTACTTTTGAAAATAAAAAAATAGAAAATCTCTGTGATCGTTATGGATAGCAAAGAGCAGGAGAGTACCATTTCGGAACCTTAAGGTATCCGTCTACTTGCAACAACTTTTTTAAAAAATGGAGATATGGAGATTTTTTTGTGGTTTTTAGATTTATTTAGTAAACATTTTAAGAAAAAAAGGCAAAAATTAAGAAGAGAAAAATAAATTACTACTAAAATGGGCAAAAATTGACAAAAAATTACATAAACGGGGCCCGATCTGCACAAATAATTAATGAACAAATTCTCAGTTTTTTAATTTTGATGTATTACTTTGCTATTCCGTTTTGAAATGACCTTCAGGATAAGAGATATTTTAATTTTTACAAAACCTAGAGCACTTTATCTTAGTATACTCATATAAGGGACTATAAATTTTGTAATAGAACTATGATTGATTAATCAAAAAAAAAGTTAAAACACTTCTAATTTTATATATAGAACATACACAAAAAATTTCAGCAGATTATTTAAACATCTTTTTGAACAAACACTGTACCTGTTTGAGCTTTTCGGAAAAAATACATTTCCGAGTAAAACGGATTTTAAAGTTTGGCATCTTATGTTAAGTTATGGCATCTGCTTTTACTAAAACTTGTAGCTTTTATTCTAGCGAATGGAAAATATAAAACAAACAAAAAAACTTGGGTTTCTTAAAAAGCTAATAAGATGGCCTATAAAATAAAATCATAAAAAAAATTGTCAGTTTTTTTAAAAAAAAAACATGATATATTTTAGGGTAGTCGGATACCTTGACAAAATGGGCTATCATTTGAGAAATATGCCTGGGGTTGTGTGTGTGTGTAGTATTTTTCTTTTTAAGGGGAGTTAAATTTAGGTGACCTCATTTTCTAAAACGCCTACTCACACTGACAATCTTAAATAGAATTATCGTATGAATTAACCAACTAAACAAGCAAATATTTTCGTCTAACTTGTTATTGCGATTAAAAGTACCGTTATGTAAGATGACATCAGCGAAAAAGTCATCGTACAATTGTGAAATGATGTTACGGTAAATAATGATGTGATGGAAGATGTCAATTTTTTCACATTTTTAGTATAGTAATTTAAGTAATTATTATTCATCTTAATTTGAAGTTTTATAATCTATATTCATATAAATCATGCAAAGGAACATTATAATAAAAATATGGATGCATGATAAATATCACGATGTATTGATAAATTAACGAGTTACAAGTAGGGTAGAAAAAACAGATATAACTGTACATATTTTTAAAATGTTGTTTAACTTTTTTGATATTTATAAAGTGAAGTTTAAATAAATCATTAAATTGTCATCAGTCGTCTCCAAAATACTTCCTATTTCTTTCATTTTAAATTTAGAATTTACAAAATTTCTGCAAAAATATTTTTTATATGAACATTTTAATGTAATTAATATAATGTATATATTGTTAACTTTAATACTTTGGAACAATTTAAAATGGCTAAATTCATTGGTTTCAATAAAATAGTATTGTTAAATGCAGATCAGCAATTAGAAGAACTAACAATATTTGCTCATTTATTAGTTAGAGAGCTAACTGTGTGGTTGAAATTTTTATTCTTGTGGTTCGAGTGCTTTTATTCATTCTTCGAAAAGTTTTTGCTTTAAAAAAAAGTGAAAATGTTTACAGCAAATTTGCTTATTTTTTCATTATGGGGCATTTCCTTTTGCATTTATCAAATATTATTCAACTGGGATATGCACTATTTTGTGCCTTTGTTGATGCACTTACTTTGCTATTTGCTTCTGTTCCTAGATCGAATATTCTATTCTCGACAAATAGTAACTAATGTCGTAACTTTGGATGCTGAAAAATTGTTCGAATATGCTCAGAGCATCTTAAAGGTTCAAGAATGGATCAACAATGTAGATCTGGAACATAATTTGCCGGACTTTATTGATGAAGAAAATGGTGATGGTGAAATTGATTTGCCTGTGTCCGACAATGTAATTTTGGATACATCGAGAGTGTAAATAAACTCTTGGTAGGCGCAGTTGAAAAGCTGAAAACACAAGAACGGCTTACTCCTTTCAAAAATTCTACTACTCCTTCAGAGCAGAATACAGATCACTTATCGGATACAGTAAATGATTCTTTGGTGGATACTTCAGAGAAGTCCTGCTTCCATGAAAAAGGAGACACATTAAATTTCACTAATGCTGATTTTGAAATGGAAGAACCTGAACTTATCGTAATTTTTAAAAATCCCATTGCGATGAATAATTAATTTCCAGATTTATTCAACGAAAAATATCATTTCTTTCCAGTTTCAACTGATGATACACAAGACGCTGCTATTGCTGGCGAGTCTGAAATCATTTAAACATCTCAACCTGCGGCCCGCACGTGGCCACCGAGCCTTTTTAAGTGCCCCCGATGGCCCATTACTCAGAGAAATTCACTTGTTTAAGAAAATTGTATAAACAATTTGGTGGGAAATTCTTTGTCAAGAAATATAATATATCAATTTTGCTTTCTGTTGTAGCTATCGTACGGGTACGAATTGATATTCTTTTTCTGTTTGGAACAGTTACGGTTAGTAATAACATGCAACAGTGGAATGAACAATGGGCGGAGTTAATTTTTAACTATCTTTCACATCTTACAAGCGCAAAATATTAGAAGAAAGTATATCGTTTCAAGACGATTGGGTGGTTGACTATTTTGTAGGGAAAAACAAACATGGATCAGTAATTGTTTGAATTGTCATGAAAGTGCTGTATTTGGAAAATACCAATAAACAGGAATAATTCAATGGCTCTTTTCCTCGAATATCTCTTTCAAGAGGTAATAAATAGGCTTTCTTGAATAATCTTAACTACAGTAGAAAGCGCTTCTGTCAGTACAATATCAATACTGCGGTAACAAAGACATCCCACGAAGTTTGTTATATATTATTCATTATCATGTGAAACCATTTACCGGATGCATAAATTGTGAAGGGAGCTTCTAAATGCTTCTAATTTCGTCATAGTAACAAAATAAAAAAAATATAAAAAAAGTTTAATACTAACACCCCCAAAAAAAAAAACCCCAGGAATTATAATATTATGATCAATTTTCCACATTTTAAATTTCCAATATGTATCTGATCTTAAAAGCATTTCTTCTTCTCCCCTTCCATTTATTCTCATGTTGCGGCCCGCGTAAAAATAATCAACTAACATATGTGGAGCAGTGGGCCTGCGTGAATGGTTGACATATGTTTGCGGCAGATCAGAAAAAAGGTTGAGTACCCCCTGAGGTATCCACTCCCGACAAATATTTAGAAAACATTGTGAGAAAAATTCATTGCATGATGCTGTTTTTGACTCAATTCTGAATCACCAAGCTGTTGTACCCGAAGAATCAAAAGAAATCACCCCAAATATTCTCTTGTGTTTAAAAATTCATATTTAATTTGAAAACAGAAAAAAGGAGAATCGTCGGAAAGGTCAAGAAGTTTTTTAAAAAAATGAATATAATTAAGACTTGTGGCATATCTTACCAAAGACTGTAATAATTAGTTTCTTCGGAGGATGTTTACGAGTTGTATCTGTTTTTGATAATTTTGTCTTTATTACTCACATTGCGGCAACTAAATGTTACACGTAATCTTACACCAAATTCACCTTTTCTACACTGCATCTTTCACTTTATCTAAATTTTCTACATTTCATCTTGCATCTGATCCACCTCTTCAACACTGCACTGCACTTAGAACATTATTTCAACTCCAAGGAGTGAACTGTGATATTCTTTATATATATAACTGAATATGCTTCAAAGAAACTTTCCTTAAATTGACTTTCGCCCTCAACAGTATTTACAAGGATTTGATTTTTTTGCCTTAAAAAGGCGATATATGCGATTATGACTATTCACATAAATATGACTGGATGACGAATGGTTGACGAACTGGCTTGGAGAGAGGCATCTGGCATTGTTTACTGGGCTGACTGTCAATAAAATCTGAAAAGAGAGCTTTATTTCCGAGGACATCGATGGCTGCTGCTTTCACTGGAATTTTCAAACATGCGCTTCATTAGTCTTAATGTATTGAATGCAAGAAATACAGTCCTTCAGGTTAAGTTCAAATTTTTCACAATAGCCTTATCAATTCTTTACCTCAAAAATAAAATATTGGTTTTCTACAATTTATTAGTAAGTTTCTTTTATTTCACTGTTGCCTTGAGTCTTTTGAAATATTATATGGGTTTTCTTTTAAATTTCTTTAATGAATGTATTTATAACGTATTCGTCAGAATGTCATTCATATATTTTTCGAAGGAAATATATATGAATGACATAATTTTTCATATATAATTTTTCGATTCCAAAGTATTTTAAAACCTTATAAGAACCAGCAGAATTGTCTTACCTGGAACTTTTCGTGAGAGTACCGGCAGAGTGGCTTAGCTTCAAAAGCGAAATCATCCTTCAATTGTTCTATGAACTTTTTAATTGAACGCAGGGGAAAACCCACGAAAAACAGCAAGTATAAAAGACAGTTCGCTCTACTTGCTTTTGACGAGGGTTCAGGACAGTAAGTCCCTCACTAGTCGATCGTCCAGGAATGTAGTCGATAATTAGCTTCTACCCACTACACCACCAAAGACCATCTCGGCGAGGTGGTGTTGATTTGATTTGATTGGTAGATTTTATGGCACAAGAGCCAAATTAGTTGCATGCCAAACAAATTGATCTAAAATTTTGGGAAAACCGGTTCTAAATCGTACATAATTGGATAAAGTCAGATTTTACTCAAAATACTTCAGTAGAAATTCAATTGGAAAAAATAATATAATATAGAAATAATAATAATAATAATAATAATAATAGTGTTCAAGTTTTCATGATTATCGCAAAGTAAATTAAGTAATTCATTTATAATAAGATTCCATTCTGTATGCAAAATAAATTCTACAGTGCAGTTCATAATTGGGTATGTTGTAATACCTATTGCACGTAGTGCAAAAAGATTTCATTGGGAATTTTCTCCAACTAAATCAGATAAAGATAAAACTGATGTACAAAAAAAAAATGATGCGATGATGATTAAAAACTGGACAATCTATTAAAATGTGATGAACAGAGTACTGTGACGGAGTTATACAGCCTTGAGAACCTCACCCAATAAAAGAGGCCGTGCGTAAAACGAGGTATCTACGTGTTTGAATCAGCTTGATATTTGAAAGCCGCATCGTCATTACAGGCCAAGCTCCAATGACAGGTTTTACCCTGTTATTAGTCAGTAAATTCCATGATTCCTGCCAGGCACTGTCAACATGATGCTGTATGACGCGCTTCATGTCACAAAGGGGAACTGTTAGCGGCAAGTCTGCTAATGCCGACCGAGCCGTCATGTCCGCTAGCTTGTTGCCTATAATACCCACGTGGCTTGGTATCCAACAAAACTGTGTATCGTTTCAAAACATTTGCCAGCGTAAGCCTGGCACCGCCTGCGTTAGAATACACACCACTGGATGACACCGATCGTTGTAGTTTTCTAGCGCTTCTAAGACACTCATATTATCAGTATAGATACAGTATTTACGAGGTGTTTAGGGGTCAATTAATTGAAGTGTGATGGCTTGCAGAAAATGTTGCGCATTTTGAAAGAGATAATCGCACATCTTCCATCACGACTCCACACCCAACATAATCTGTCGTTTCTAACCATCTGTGTAGATGGGAGAATAGTCACTATACCGACTCCGAGGGTAATCAAAGATGCGTTGAAAAGCAACTAGTGATATGGCAGAGTTATTGTACGCAGCAAAAGCATTGATATAATTGAAATGTGGTGTATTCCATGACTGGGTCTGCAAAATGTTTCTTTGGTGGATATCCACATCAGGTAGATCGTCCTCGGATAACAGAAGCATCCTTTCCATAAATGGGCCGTATGTTATGTAAGCGAGCATCATAAATTCTTCACAGTACGCCCTTACTTTGCAGTGGATGAAGGCGCTGCAGGGACAAGATCTTAAAATAATAAGCAAGATCTAGCTTTTTTCGTCTAAGGTCCAGAGGAAGTTGGTTGCAATCGACGTAGAGACTCTGGTAAAATGGCGGATGTGTGAAACGCACCAGAGAAGACTGGCTGATGCTTGCGTGATGGACTGGGTCAAGTTTCGCAAGCGTAGTCGGAAAGCGCGACCCGGTAAATCGGCGTAATAGACGTAAGTACGATGGAGTCGAAGAGACGGAGCAGGCGCAACCGATCCGCACCAGAGCGATAACCTTCGCGAGGTTCAGGGACTTTCACACTTTCCGCAGATGTAAAATATGCGGTAGCAGCGGCCGCTTCGCCTGAAGATTGCTCCAAGAAATCGCACTTCGGGAACTACTGGAATTTGTGTTTCACGAAATGGCGTTGTGTCAGGGCGGTTCCGTTTCCGGCAAAAGTGTACGCAGCAAATTTTAAATGGCAGCCGCCGGTGGTCTGCTCCGTGAGAAACCATTGGAATAGTTTATTACCGGTGAAGCCAGGAACGCTGCTCACGTGTTACAAGAAAATATTTCCTCGCCAACTTATCTGTAGATCACCCACATATAAAAGTCTTTAAGTATATATAGAGTAGTGGCTGAAATATAGATACATTATGGGTGAAATATGACAGACAGAAAAGGGTGACACCTAAAATACCCCTTGAGGTGTTCCGCTACGAATAGATGGGGGATAGGGTGTCACCTAAACGAACTTTAAAATTTCGGGTACCTAAAAAGTTTTGTATGAAGCAAGGCAAATTGTCTCTAATTTCGTAACCATATAGAGTGCGACATATCCCATAGCGCCAAGTACGATCAGATGCCTTCTCTATGTCAAAGAAAATAGATAGAGACAAGATGATTCCTCCGGACGAATGCGTTTCTAATTTTGCTTTCCAGGGAGATGATATTGTCGAGAGTAGAGAGAGAGAGAGAGAGAGAGAGAGATCGTCTTTTGTGGAAACCACTCTGAAACACAGGAATGCATCTGTTCTGTTCCAGCTGATAAACGAGAAGGGAATTGACCATACGTTCCAGTGTCGAACGAAGGCAGTTCGTGAGGGCTAATGGTTCTGAGAAGCTTTGTGCAGTTTCGGACCTTTCCAGGTTTAAAGATGGAATCCCTATGGCTTGTTATTGAGTAGGATACACCTGCTCCCTCCAGATTCGATTGAATAGGAAGGGGAGACTTAGTAGTGAATACTCGTTTATGTGACGAAGAATTTCGTACGATATTCCATCAGGTCCTGGATTAGTATTGTGCGCCTATGAGAGGGCCCTCTTCAGTTCCCACAAGTGAAAGTCACAATTATGCGGTAGAAACTGTTGGCATCTGAAGTTGATAGGTGTACGCTCTGATCGATTCTTAGTTGCTAGAAATGTAGCGTTATAAGAATGGGAGCTTGACACACTAGCGAATGTTTCGCCAATCAAGTTGGCTGCATCAGTAGGCGACGAATAAACAGCAGTCGATGTCTCCAGTATCGGGAAGGTCGTATACTAGCAGACATTATGGCATCCTCTCCGGCAGTTTCTCTAGGAAGCAATGGCTGTTTGCATGGTCTTCCTCCTTTCTTGAGAGGTACTACATGAGACTGGGTCTCGGCGCCATTCAGAAAAGGTATTAAAGTCGGATGTATGAGCATCAAAAAGCCGTGTCATTTATCATAAATGGCTACTCATAAAGGTAGTGGGGACTTGGGATTACACAATGGGCGCCCCTTCCTAGGCATGAGGTTTGTACCCTGTTATGACTAGCTTTTACTCTTAATGAGTGAAGTTTCTGGCCCCAAGTACCAGATCATATTAACTTTATAGTTAGGACTCTGCCCGCGTGATTTTGACAAGAGTTATGGATGACGATCTTGACGCATTTCAATTTTGTTTACTGAACCATTTTGACTGTTGGACTTTTTATCACGATTTCCGAAAAATCATTTAATTTCGTAACTCCTTATCTGGTTTTACGAGTGGTTTTGGCTGGGGCTCAGCTTTTATTTTAAGAGAGCATGTTTTCTCTTTTTAAAGTGCAAGAAAATAGGACCTCTATAATTTAGCAAGTGAGCTACGAGTCTTGTGACTTAGATGATAAAATCATTGACTTGCGCGAAAAAAATCACCTGTGTACAGACAGTGAGCAGTTTGTGAAAGAGATGCTGGATAACATTGTTGAAGAACGTAAATCACTTGAAGTTGAAGCTGTAAAGAAAATAGAACGGGAGGATAAGTGCCTAGCTGAGCAGAAAGCATTTGAGCTTGAAAAGCTTAAATTACAAGCACAAAATCCTCCAGTGTCCGTAGGTAATTCTCCTCTAGGATTCTAGCTCCATGAGGCTGGATATGAAAACAGTCTTACCCACATTCATCCCTGATAAAGATGACGTATCATTTGTTTTAAACAATGTTCGAAAGACAAATGAAGCTCCTAAATGTACTTGCGATTTTTGGGTATCATACGTAATCGTAGTCCTTCCAAGTGATATTGGTAGTTTAATTGCAAGAGAACCGGAAGAGAGATGCCGCAATGAGCCCACATTCTACATTTATTGCAAAAGTTCAAGCAGACAGCTGACCGTTTCAGAATCTTTTTTTGCCGACACCAGGTAAAAACAGTATTCAGCCCTAATGCAGCATATTTCATTTTGAAAGCTTCGGAGTTAGCTAAAACGCAATTTTAGAAATCAATTCATTTGAAATCCTAAAAAGATCCATCAGGCAGACAAAAAATTCCATCTGATTACAAGAAAAATTTTTTGGGAATTTGGGGAAAAACTGAAGGATCCTGTCCTGTTGCTAAAAACTGGACTCATAAAAAATATTAAAACCCCTTTTGCAAAATTAACAAAACCCTGGCCCCCGTTTTAATTTCTTGATCTCGTCTTACAATTGCATTTTTATGGTTGTTCCCTCCCAAATCAAAAAAGCGAGGTTTCAAACCCCTACTTTTTCCGACTGGTTTGCCTATGGATGATATCGGGACTAAGTTTGATTGAAACCCAAAAAAAAAAACCATAACTTTTCATTACAGCACTCCAAAAAGGGCCCCTTGCATAAAAACCGGGCACTCCGTACTTATAAAAGATTTCATTTAAATTTTATGGAAATTCTTTGCATTATTTTGCTTTTGGGGGAAAAACTCAAGAAAAGTGAATCCTCCCCCTATAAAATATCCACCCATCTTCTGTTTCGGGTTAGGAAAAAGATCAAACTATTCTCAAATCTTTGAACTGAAAGGGGGGCCCAAAAGGGCCACGGGTTTCTGATTTGTGGTTTTTTCTAATCACTCTGAACGGTTCTTTACAAATAAACAATAAATTTATTTTTTTATCAGTAATATTTGGGGGAAATTTTTGAAAGGTCCATCACCCCCTAATGGCATTGGGTGAAAAACATCATGGTGCTTTGAATACCCCCTATGAGAAAAGGGACAATAGTTGAGCTTCTTCAACTTCAGCGTGAAGTAGTACCGGTACAGTACTCCTGATTCATTTTACCCTCTCCCATTCAATTGGCAAAGTCAACTCCCTTGGGGGGATTTTTTCGGCCTCGATTATTTTTTTTAGGTCGGGACCCTTTTAATCGTTCTGTTCTTGTTCATTACGTTCTTGTGGAAATCAAAAATTATAGTTTTAATTCGCAAATTTCTTCATCCTTAGTCTCTGCCGGGGAAAATATCTGAAAAAAATTATTTTCCTGAAAATAATCAAACTTCAGATTTATTTGAAGTTTTTTTCCAAAAATTATAAATATTCATTTTAAAATTTATCTTTTTCAGTTTATAATTCTGAACGCCCGTTTCCTCAGACTTCTTAAAACCTTGGGCACCCTTTATAATTTTGGGTTTTTGGGCCCCGGGCCGCTGTGTAACGGTTACTTTCAGGCATCTGGGTTTATCCCAAATTTCATTTACTTTTTACAGAATTCGACATTTTTAAAGAAGAAATGAAATTTTTTTAATTAAAAACCTTCAAAATCATTTTTAATTGCACCCAAGCCAAAATTTTTAAAAACTTTTGATATGCCAATTGATTTTAGGCCTTTTAATCTTGTTTTCTAAATTTTAATTTTTAATTTATAAATGATTAATTTATTCCCCCCCCCGTTGGGCCCAATTGCGACTGCGTTAAAAAAATTTACTCGCCTTTAAATCGTCTTTAATTGGCAAATTCAAAAAAACCCCCCAAAAAATTAAAAAAATAATCACAGTTCAATTATATCAAAAAAGTTAAATGATAAAAAAAAAGAAGGTTTGGGGGCAAACATTGCATCTGCTTTTTTACCCATTTTAAGACTGACTGGTTAAAATATTCACTCTATTGTCTATCTTTTATTCTGTTACAAACTTTAATAGTTCAAAATTTTCCAAAATTTTCAATTCCTTTTACCAAAATAAATTTTTTTCATTATTTTATAAGTTTCTTTTATTTCAATCTTTTTTGTCTTGAACATTTTATATGCTTTCTTTTAAATTTCTTTAATGTTTTAATAACGTTTCTGTGAATGTCATTCCAAAAATTTTTTAAAAAATATCATTTTTTTGTTTTGTGAATAATATTTCAGAAATTGAATATTTACTACTTAATATTATTAATACATAAATGTTGCACTTAGCTAGATCGTATCGGTTCACCAAAAGCAAAATTTAATTGGTTGAGGTTTGTTTTGACAAACTAATTATAAAAATGAAACGTACCTTGTTTTTTCCTTTTAAATACTCAAAAAATGATTTAATTCATAAACATAGCCTATTTTAAAGTGTTCTTTAATTTAATCATTTCAAAAGACTTATTTTAATTAGAATTGTAAATTTAATCTACCTTCATCAATTTTATGTTTTCTTGTAAGTTAATTATCGATTAATGAAAAAATAGTTATAAAAAAACTACTGTTATTATAATTTCATACTTACATAAAATCGTAAATGTATAGATGTATTCGTTTAAAATCGTTTAAACTGCCAAATTACTCAATGTTAGTTAGTTTGCAATAAACTTTAAAGAAAAATGTTTGAAAAAAAAGGGAAAAGAAAAAATAAGAGAAAAAAAATGATATAAATGACATCTCCCTCCTCGCCCATGATTTTTTTCAAATATTTTTCATCACATTAAATAATATTCTCTCAGAAACAGCTAAAATTAGTTGAACAATTTAATGCAATTTAAGGTATCCGTCTACTTATGATAACTTTTTTTTCCTGAAAGAATGGAGGTATGGGTTTTTTTTGTAGTTTTTAGATATATTGAGTACATTTTAAGAAAAATGTGCTAAAAATAAGGAGTGAAAAAGAAATTGTTACTACTAAAATGGGAAAAAACTGGTAAAAATTTACAAAAATTACATAAATGGGAACCATTGTGTACAAAATATTTATGAACAAATTTTCAATTTTGATGTGTTGCTTTGCTATTAATTTTTTTGAAATCACCTTCAGGATAAGACAAAAGCTAGAACGAAACTAGAACACTTTATCTTTATTATTATATGAAATTATATGAATTTGAGTGGCCGCGGTAGCCGAGTGGGGTATAGATATTGGATCGTGGCTGGCTTTGTCACGAGTTCGAGCAAAGTACCACTAAAGACCCGCCGTGTAGAGAAGCGATGCACGCTAAATCTGTCGAGAGCTTTGAAACGTCCTCCCGTTGGTGTGGTGTGGTAGTTAGGAGAGGGGTTGCTAGCTCAGGTGTCGTCCACGTCCCTTGACTATGGTTCAAATTACGTGGTCCGTCGCCAAAAGCCCTCATGTAGCTGAACAGTGTGACGTTAATATTCACTCACTCACTTATATGAAATTGCTTAACAATCAGTGATTATACTCATATAAGGGACTGTAAATTTTGTAGTAGTACGTTGATTGATAAATCGGAAAGTTAAAAGACTTCTATACTATTAAACAGAACATACACAAAAATTTCAGTTAATTATTTTCCAAACTTTTTGAGCAATCACTGTCCCCAATTGAGCATTAAAAAAATGAGTAAAACACATTTTAAAGTATGGCATCTTGCTTAAAGTAGTGGTATCTGCCTTTACTAAAACACTTGCAGTTTTTGTTCTAGTGAATGGAAAATAATAAACTTGGTATTTTTATAAAGCTAATAAGATGTCCTATAAAATAAATTTATCAGAAAATGAGAGTCAATGTTTGGCAAAATTCATAATTTTAGGGTAGTCAGATACCTTAAGCTAATTGCAACCATGGTTTCGACAGTTTCTAGGCAAACAGTGTACAGAAATTTGGGGCATTGGTTTATATGCACGCAAGCCTATCAGATGCCCAAGGCAGCTCATTTTTGCCGGCGGATAGCCTGGAATATAGAGAGATAACTTGTAATGTGTGTGTGTAGACATTGTGTGCTGTTTTTGGACGAGTTCAAGTTTAGATTGCAGTTTGATTCACGTGTGACTGTTTGGAGAATGTCGGATACTCGTTACTACCAAGACAAACTTAAACAGCATCGTTAGGGCGCTGAAGAAATACTCATTTGGAGAGGAATTATACTGGACTCCATAACTGGTCTGCATGTGTAAATCAGTATTATGATAAATTTTTATCGACACATTATTCTGAAAAAACATGTACGTTTGCTTAGGGTGCCATAAACGCAGAATTTGTGTTTATGGTGACAATACCCGACCTTACCGTGCAAATATCGCACATGAATACCTTCAATCTGAGGATATCAACCGCATGGTATGGCCAGCATTCTCACCTGACTTGAATTTGATAGAGAATTGTGAAATATGCTTGGATGACGTTGCAGCTCGTGAATTATCTCCATTATATGTATTGGCATTTCAAAGTGCATTCCTTGCGTAGAGAGAAGTAATCTTTTCCAGATAAGTTTTTTAATTTAATACTCAGCAGGCCTAGACATTGTACGGACTGTATTTCTTCGCATGGTAGGCATACAATGAGTTAATCATCATACCATCCATGTAATATTAAGTTTCTGTAAGGGATATTTTTTATAATGGCTAAAGGGAGAAAAAATTGTAGATTTTATGAATGTTGTCATACATACACCATCTTTTTTGTTCTTTATCTTTTGTTAAATGCATGGGGTTTATGAATAAGTCACGTTCGTTTTGTTTCTAAACCTTCATTTGCCAGAACTGATATTGTTCTTAATTTATGGACATGAGTATAGTTCTCCGATGCTTTCGATATCTTGTTTCAATGACAACTTGGTTCTCTTCAATTAAAAGTGCCCTGCTCAACAAATCACAGACGTACGTCACCAACCACCTGTAGGAATACGACAGGTGCTACAAGAGGAATGAGAAGAGAAGCCTCAACATTTCGTTAACAACCCTATTTAATATAGATACCTGATGTAATTCCTCTGCACAACAGTCAGAGGGGTTATATCCCTTACTTAAGCCGTGGCTATTCACATAAGCGTTTCAGTATTTCACCCGTTTGTGCTCGAAGCTATTTTTAAATAAACTTCATTTTTATACCTTGAGTTCTTTAAAAAAAAGCTTTATTAAAAAGCTTTCTTTTTCCACTTTTCTCATACGCTTACATCTTGGGGATCTCATGGCGTTGTCTATGTTCAGTAGGAAAAAACATTTTACATATGAAAAGCCTTTTTCTTTTTTGCATCCCAATGTGTATACATATGTATATAATTTTTAAAGAATATTAGCATATATAAAAAAAAAGTATCCACTCCAACTGTCTTTAAAAACACTTTTGATTTATAAAGAAAAATAATAATGAGTACCTAATTTAAATGCCACACTTCTTTGTTTATTTTACACGCCATCTCTTGCCAAAGGGAATGTGTATTGAATTTTTCATCAAATCCCTCAAAGTTTCCCGAATCATGTTTTAACAAATGTCCCAAATATCTTCTTTTGATCCTAATCCCACTTGGGAAGTCCTAGAGGTAGAATAAAAAAATGTGTGTGAAAAGGGACAGAAGAGGGATAAAATCACCCACCTCCATCTTTTCCCGTTGTCTAAAAGCCGTTGTGTTTTTTCAAACAAAACAATGATTTTTAACGGAAGGAAACGTCTTCGTCTGAAGAATGAATCTCTTGTAGCAAAGCGATTTTCAATGAAAATGTAGAACTTTTTGTTGGCTTTTATATATGTTTTCATTTTTTTTCTTTTCAGAATCATCCATTTAAGATATCTCTCTGACAGTTATTTTTTTCGCTAAAATTCCACAGTAAAAATAAAGCAAGTTACTTGGGATTCGATTTCGTTGCAATTCTGTCAAAACACGTCTTTATGATTCTTTTAGATTTTATAAGCCTTCATCAACTTGGAGAAAAAAAGTAGAAGCTTGTTTCCTGTAAAACTTTCTACGAAATATCCAGACCATCTACTTACTTTTTTATGTTTTTTAAGATGAATATTTGTTTGAAAATTTAAAGTTAACGAACATATTCAAAATGAAAATAAAAGATAAATTGATGAAACAATTCGCATGTTTAACTAGACTGTGGAAGGAATCAACATATTTTATAAATGTCTTTCAAGCTGAATGTAATTTATTTAATTTGGATTGTAATTTTTGCTCTAACATTGGAAAAATAAAGCCGATGCTTTATCTCAACAATTTGTATCTTTCTAAAAAAGAAATAGAGCTGTTTTGAAGCTTTTTTGGAACGAAAATCAAGTGTAAGATATTACAAATTGCATTCTTTATGTTTGTTGATGTGATTATTAATTTCTATTTCCTTCTCGTAAGAAATTGATAAATCTTGAAGATTTTTAACACAAAATATCTTTCTGTTTCTTTTCTTCTTCATGTTCTGTTCAAATGGATTTTCCAAACATTCACTTTTAACTTTTTACATTTATATGTACTGAAAAGGGATATATTTGATGTATTTTTTCTTCTAAATTTTTTAAAATTATGTGCTTTTTTCTTATTTGGATTGAATTTTTCTGCTGCTGATTAAAAATGAATTATTCATTAAATAAAATCAAATGGATTAATAATTTTGCTTAGAACGGAAACTTTTGAAATTGAAAAAGCAGATATTTTAAAAGTTATTACATGTAATTTTTTAAAACTAGACCAACGTTAGAGTTGATAGAAATAGAAAATCCAAAACGACATTTTTTTAAAAAGCTCAATTTTTTTTTTCAAAAATAGCTTTTAAATTTTGGTTTGCAAATTCATGCGGAAACACAAGTTTCTGACACATCTGTAGACATTTTAATGCAATTCAAAACAACCTACCATAAAATCCTGCGTATAACGCACACCCATACTTTAGAGCTGCAATTTGTAATTTTAAGCTACATTTGCCGTATAACGTCCTCCTTCCTTTTTACGTAGAAATTTGAAATATACGTATGAAATGCTCGTATGTTTTAAAGTCATTTATTCTGGTATTGTTGCAGGCTTTTGAAAAATAGTATACTTCTAAAATACTACCTTTAAGTCCATAAGAAATGCCATTTCTTTCAATAAAACAGTATTTTGATACATGTAGAAGTTTATTTTTTTTTCTATGGTCATTTTTCTTATTTTTCAAGCTCTCATTTTTATACCCGGCGTATAACGCGCACCCGTAAATTTCGATCTTAATTTTTATATTAAAAGTGCGCAATATAAGCCAGAATTTACGATATTTAAGTGAAAAGTGAGTAAATTATATTAACAAAATATTAATTTTTTTAATTAAAAATAAAATATTTTTCTTTAATTGTCTTTTCAAAAAGTATTTTTAAAAATTGATCAACGTTAAACATTATTTTAAGGGACTTTGGGACTTTTCAATAACACTTTATAATTCTTCGAAGTCAGCGAATTAAAAAAGTGTGATTTAACCTGAACGACCCTGAAAGTTAGGCATTACATTTGCTGCAGTAGCCGAATAGTCATGATCCTTAACTTTGGGTCGGCGTTGATTGAGAGGAGTAGCTGGTTGATGTCTTGGTGACATTGAAAACTTGTCATGTAGAGAAGCTGATGTTTGTTAAGGTATCCGACTTCGTTCGGAACCGTGATTTTAAAAGGGCACATAAATGGATAATTTTCATGATATTTAGTGTCACTTAGATTAGAATACATGTATAAAATTTTTAAGGACATTTTGACAAAAAAAGTTATTTAGATACAATATTTCGGCTAAAAATTAACTTAGAATAACCTTTTTTCCAAATGTTCTCCTTTCATGAAAAATGCTTCTATTATAATAATATTTTGTCAGTACATTACTCAGATCTCTGTACAGAGGCTCAACTATGATTTTTTAAAAATTCACATTATTTTCAGAGTTACAACCATTTGAAAAAATGATCGGCGTTTTTTTTCTTAAAATTTCTCCCCTCTGTTGTCGTAAAACACGGATAAAACCACTTTTAAGTTAGATATATAAAAAATTCTACTTGAGCCTCTGTACAGAGGTCTGAGCTATATACAGGCAAAATATTATTATAATAGAAGCATTTTTCACAAAAGGAGAATATTTTGAAAATGGGTCATTCTATGTTCATTTTTTGTCAAAATATTGTACTTAAACCATTTTTTTATTATAATACTATTCTTAAAACAGTTTTATAAACATTTTCCAACCTAAGTGACACTAAATATCATAAATATTATTCATTCATACGCTTTTGCAAAATCACGGTTCTGAACGTAGTCGGATACCTTAAATTTATTTTGGCTCAAAGTTCCCACGTTGGCGTGAACTGCCTGTTAGGCTGTCATTTGACCAAGGCTCAAAATTGCAAGGTTCCTTTCCAGTATTCTTCGAATATCTATAGAGTGCGAGTCAAATGGTAAACAGCAAAATGTTTAAAATGTTTTTAATTTTCTTGCGTCTTAACTACAAATAAATTTCTAATGCATAAATGATATAAATAGCTTATTTCATTCTAATTTACTTCCACTATGGCAGATATAAATACAGTCGAACCTCATATACAACGAACACACTATATTGCGAATTTTTCTAAATAGCGAACTTCTTTGAACTTTGAAAGTATCACGATTTTCTTATAAAATAACCTCTCTATAGCGAAGTGCCTTTTCTATGTAACGATCTTTTTCTTTTGTGATTCAATTTTTTTAAAAGTATTTCTGAACATTTCAAGTTATTATCTCTTCAACACATTTTAAGGTGGTCATAAATCTTGAACAGATTTTATTTGATCCTTATTAGCCAAGAGCAATAGAGTTCTGGACGTTTCATCCAAGAAGTACATCCTTTAACACCCATTGTCCAGTTCACTAGAAACATCTTCGATAACCCCTTTCTCCATCAGTTGAGTTGTCCCATGTCCATGTGTTTTAGTTATAAAATAATGTATGTTTAATATTACTTGTGTACGCTTCAAATTAGAAAATGTTCTTAAAATTCATTAATTTTAGCATAAAATTATTTTCTTAATATTGAAAATACAGTGAATTTTTCCACGTTCTTTTTTCTTGTTTTCCTTGCAGTTTTTCTTTCTTTCTTTTCTTTTTGGTTGGGTAAGATATATAAAATAAATATATATTAATTTTAAAAAAGGTGTGAATAATTACTTTATAGTTTTAATACAGTGTTTATGAATTTAAAATTCGGCTTATGTGGTTTATAAAGTAAATTAAAAGATGAACCTCTATATAACGAACTTTTTTCCAGGATTTAGCGACTTCATTATATGGAGGTTCAACTGTAAATGAAAATTAGAAATTTTCACTCTCTGAACTGAATTTATAAGGGATATTAAATATATACCTTCTTACCATAATAAAAATTCCGCTTATACACACCACAGCTTACCATTATCGAATTTAATACACTTATAACCTGAAATCTCGTTTTTTCAGCTCTGTGTATATATACATTGTGAGAGAGAACAGAATGATATTAACATCAATTCTGACAAGTCGTAAGAGCAAAAATGTGAGGCCATTCTTCATGGAACATAAATCATTTCAAGACAGGCTAGCGAGTTTCATGAAATAATTACGTATTTATTCGCAGAGAATATAAGTTATAAAATTTGTTACAGGAACGTAATGTTTATGAATGTATTTGATGGATTTGGAAGCTTGTATAAAGATTGATGAAAAAAGCTTTTAGATAAATTATGAATATAGTTTGGGTGAACATGATAAATGTTTCAGTGAAGCATGTTTTCCAAGGTGTATCACTCAATTATTTTTTTCTAACTTTATTAAAATTTATTAAAATTTTAGCAACTGTTTCAGTCAATTTTCTGTAATATCATTAGTAAAATTTACTGTACATCACATTTATATGCATTTACTATGAATATAAAAATGAATATTTTCGAAGATATGTCATGTTACGTATAGCAGATAACAAGAGAGAAAATTTGGGTTTTAGCATATTATTTTATGGCAATTCCTTTATACAAAATACTCGTAGAAAATTTAAATGATTTGTTATTTAATTTTAAATGTGAATTATTATTTAAATGTAGTTTAACTTTTTAATGTTACTTTCGTTATCGCAAAATAAGAGCAAAATGTTCCTGCGATTGTATCAGTTGATTGAATGTTCAATACTTTTGAATGTAAAATTCAATGGCTATATAATGTACACTGCAGGCCACCGTAAATGCAATACACTGAAGGAAGCATGCAAATAACATGAAATTTACAACATGCATTAGCGGAGGTGAGATATGCAAATGATTAGATTATCCGCTCAGACACACATCACTCGCGCCTGTGGCGCCACCTGAAAGAGCTGTTTAAGGCTTGGAGATTTCGACGATTTTAAGTTCGGCAATTGTGTTTTTCTTGTGGTTTTTCAAAAACGATCAGTTATGTCTCGTAGAAAACAACGATCAGCTTTTGATCAAGTATTCGAATTCGACAGAGGAAGGATAGTGGCCTAACGAGATTGTGGATTATTTTTCAGGGAAATTGGTAGTCGTGTTGGACGAAACTAAACAACTGTAATGCGGATATGTGACCGTTGAATGCAGGAGGGTACGACGAACTTACGTGGTCGATCGCATCCACCTCAGTGCACCACTTCACGTAAAGACAGGTACACTGTGAGCATGGCAGTGACGGATCGCTCAGTCACATCACGAACCATAGCACAGCACATTGAGTATGTAACGCATCATTCAGTGTCTGAGCGTACCATTCGACACCGCTTACAGCAGAGTGGTCTGTCCACAAGACGTCCATTGCTTGGTCTACCCTTGACGCAGACCACAGACGTCTCCGGCGCCAATGGTTCGATGGAAGAAGGATGTGGGTGGAAGAATGGAATGAAGTTGTTTTTACGGACGAGTTACACATCTGTCTGTACACATCACGATGGTCGGATTCGAGTCTGGAGACACCGTGAAGAGAGGATGCTGAACAGCTGCGTTATGCACCGTCACACTGGTCCTGCACCGGGTATTATGGTATGGGGCGGTATTGGATATCACTCTCGCACTTCTCTAGTACGCATTGCCGGTACTTTAAACAGCCAGCGCTAAATCTCTGAGGTGTTGGAGCCAGTTGTTCTTCCTTACCGTCAGAGCTTGTCCACAGCTGTATTTCAGCAGGATAATGAGCGACAACACGTGGCACGCATTGTACAAAGGTTCTTCGTCAATCACCAGATAGAATTGCTTCCCTGGCCGGCTTGATCTCCGGATCTTTCGCCGATAGAAAACATGTGGTCCATGGTTGCTCAAGGATTGACCCAGATTACACCCCCAGCTGCCACACCAGATCAACTTTGTCTACGTGTGGAAGCTTCTTGGTTTGTTGTACCCCAAGAACCCATCCAAAGTCTCTTTGAATCAATGCCGAGGCGTGTGGCAGAGGTGATCTCCAACAATGGCGGCTACCCTGGCTATTGATTCTGGCAGGAACCCCACTTCACAGAAGTCTATAAATTTAATCATTTGATATTTGGTCAACATGTTATCTACAAAATAAGTTTTGTTGTGCTATCTCTTGTCTTTCTTGGTGTTGTATTTACAGTGGCCACACACACACAGCAGTGTAATAATAAAAGTACACCTTCCAAAAATAATATGATAATATACCTAAAAGTCAGAAGTAACTAATATTACTATGTTAATTCTGAATCAGTTTTATCTCTGAGCTCTTTACAATCAATTTTGTTTTCCTTTTTGCTGTTGGGTATAGTTTAGTTATTTATAAATATAGTCATTATGTAATTTGACCGATAAATTTTGTATACTCTAGCATCCTTTACACTTCCAGTACATTTACATATACTTTTAATTGAAAAGGAAATTGGATGAGTTTCATCTACAATTACACACAAGGCTATATATATATATATATATATAACTTCTTAAAAGCTACAACATTCTCATAACTAAAGAACAGGTGTTACACATCTGTTGGTCCAGGAAGGGTTGTATAATGCCAGCACCATCTAGCTCACGTTTCTTTGGATGATGTGTATATACATTTGTAAGGCCTACGTTCTTAAGTAAGTTCAGGATTAAGGGATTTCAAGGGATTTTTCCCATCTCTCATTTTACGTTGGTGTGGCGTGGAAGAAAAGAGAGTTGGCTACTAGCTTTTGTGTCATCCTCGACACTTCACAATGGCTCAGAAAAACGTGATCCGTCACCAACAGCCCAAATACTGCTTTTAAGAGCGATGTCAACAAAAAAATTGTGCTTTGTGCTATGACCACATGTTAGATGTGGAAACCTTTGATTTACTCCGGGAAGATAATCCAATTGTTCTGATGTATTACTCACACTTTTGCATACGGGTGCTAAGTAGCTTTCTCTTTCTTGCCCATTCATCGGTGGCTTTGATTATTTCTTCCATTTTCTGTAAAGGCAATGCTTAAATAATTATGCATTCTTATATATTTATATATGAGTATAAAAAATTTATATATAAATATCATTTAGTCTAATTATTTAGACATATTTATATGTAAGTTACTTATGTAGATTATATTTATATAATATATATATATATGTTTATATGGTACTTACATACTATCGCAACGATGCAACGTTCAAGATAACTCGCCGATTTGACAACCCTGATTTCCCATGCGTCGTATACGCTGAATTGGCAACCATGTGCTTCCTTTCATATCATCATACCTTTACGATAATACGTAAGTATCGTGTATATAACTTATATAACACCGTATTTTGTGTAAGACAAGGAAAACTTATGCCCTGAGAACCGTTTCCTTTTCTTAAAATTCTCTAAGCAAACAAAAAAGAGAGGGTTCTACCTTTTCACAACTAATATTTTTATTTTCTCATAATTTCTTAGTTGGCATCACTAATATAAGCCAAAATATTGCCAATTTTCTAGTCAATTAAATTCAATAAAATTTTGGATTTTAATTCTTTCGTACTTAAATACTCTTTCTACTGAATCAAAAATAGGTCCCATGTTCTGTTTCTTTGGTCTTTTATATAAGAGAATAATCTTTTTCTAATTATTTTTGCTTGCACTCCTCTTCTCTCTTTTATTCACTAGAGTTGAGTGGAAGTAGGATGCATGTCAATAATATATTTAAATAAAGAAAATAAAACTTCACGGAGTGAGTGAGTGAATATTAATGTTACACTGTTCAGTTACTCGATGACTTTTGGCAACGGACCTAGCAATTTTAACCATGGTCAAGGGACGAAAAATACATCAGAAATAGCACTCCCTCTCTTAACTAATACATCACACCAACTGGAGGACGTTTCAACTCTCAACAGATTTAACATGCCTCACTCCCCTACACGGGGTCTTCAGCAGTACTAGGCTCGAACTCATGATACGCTGGCCACGAGTCCGTTACCTTGACCACTAGGCTACCACGGCCAAAACTTCACGAAAAAAGCGTGTATAAAATATTTCTTTAAAAAAATGCCCTAAAAATTTTAATTCAAAACTAAACGAGCTTCACCGACCCAAACACGATTGCCAACTAGAGCTGAGTTTAACTCACCCGAACCGATGCTTAATTTAAATTCACACTTCAGCAAAACGCATCTAAAAAGTTATTACTTCAAAAATAAATAAATGCCTTGTACTACATTAATAGATACGAGTGGCTTGCTATTGGGATGCTTCAGTGATCTTTAAAATCTTTTAATCCCTACTTTGTCTACTTCAGCTTGGGCCAAGATATGAAACAAACGTTTGAAGCAGTTACTTTCATTATATACTTCATATACTGAGCCTGGGGTCGCTGGTGAGTTTGTATGAACAGATTCAACAGACATTTTAATAAAATCAACATCGTTATTTGACTGTAATTTAACTATCAATCTTTAGCTTAAGCGAAGGGAGCAGTCAACTTAATTATGAAGGTATTCAAGAGGGAGAAAGAGAGAGACTACATTAAGAACCGTGATTTTAAAAAGGCGCATAAATGGATAATTTTCATGATATTTAGTGTCACTTAGATTAGAATACATGTATAAAATTGTTTTAAGGACATTTGACAAAAAAATATTTAAATACAATATTTCGGCAAAAAATTAACTTAGAATAACCTTTTTCCAATGTTTCCTTTGGTGAAAATGCTTCTATTATAATAATATTTTGCCTGTATATAAGCTCAGATCTCTGTACAGAGGCTCAACTATGGCTTTTGAAAAATCACATTATTTTCAGAGTTACAACCATTTGAAAACAATTATCGAGCGTTTTTTCTTAAATTTCTCCGCTCTGTTTCGTAAAAACATGGATAAACCCACTTCTAAGTTATGTATTTCAAAAATTCTAGTTAAGCCTCTGTAAAGAGGTCGAGCAATTACAGGCACAATATTATTATAATAGAAGCATTTTTCAAAAGGAGAATATTTTGAAAATGGGTCATTCATTATGTTTGTCAAAATATTGTACTTAAATAATTTTTATTGTAATACTATTCTTAAAAAATTTATATATGTTTTCTAATCTAAGTGACACTCAATATCATAAATATTATCCATTTATACGCTTTGCAAAATCACGGTTCCGAACGTAGTCGGATACCTTAATCTAAATATCTATTTTAATTCATTGGATCTGTTATGGATGAAGATTAATTCCACAAGCAATGAAGACCTTCCTCCGTTAAGATATCTATTTATTGAAATTCAGATGCCTTCAATTATTATAACTCTAACTTCGGTATCAGCCTGACGACAATCGACTACCACCCCCTTCATTTCTTTTTAAATAGCAACACACATTTGCATAAATCACGGTTTCTCCACCGAAAGCAATTTCATAATCATACAACATTTAAAAAGAAATTCTCGACAGCAGTGCTTCTCAAACTTTTAATATTTGCGAGAAAATATTGAATCATAATTTTCATCGCGCTCCCTCCCTTACAATAACAATGTATTGAATTCAATACTACTATACTTTGACGCTAAAGCTATAATACGACTTCAACTTCTTCAGTGTCACCAGCGTATATAAACGTCTCGCTCAGCCAAAACGTTGATTGCCCCAGACGTACAAATACGTCTTTCCGAAGTACGACCTTTTCTGTGCATTGCTTTAAATAAAATTTTTCAGAAGGCTTTGGATTGCAATAAAAGGATTTTGACAGTGTTTGCGAAGGATTTACTTAATTATTCCTTCCCTCCTCAATACATGATGACATACGTGTGCCTACGTGAAAAAACGGTGGCATTGGGAAGCGAATCTAGTAAATTTTTATCGGCAGTTATAAGGGATTAATTATAAACCCTACAAAATTGTAAAGATAAGTTTTAATTTTTGTATATAATTTTATATATGACAAGCCCATGGTGTCACTGGTAATTATTAAACTTGCTTTTATAGTATTGTTAAATTAATTAAAAAATACATTGTGCAGTACTGACTTTTATAAGTTTATTGTATCAGTGTAAAGGCGTATTTTACTATTATTTTGTCAGAATATATTTTGTTTGTTAACTTTTAGTTAGTTAATAAATTTTTTTAAAAATAATTTTTTGCTTGTAATTTTTCAATATTCTTGCACCCACTTTGCAGAATTATCATACCCCCAGGGGGTGCGCCCCACAGTTTCAGAAACGCTGCTCTAGAGCATTGCTTTTGTAACCTTTTTATCACTACAGACCTGCCACAGGTTTTATCACACACACACACACACACACACACACACACACACACACACACACACACACACACACACACACACACACACACACACACACACACACACACACACACACACACACACACACACACACACACACACACACACACACACACACACACACACACACACACACACGCACACACACACCACACACACCCCCAACTTGCCCACCTTCCGATTAGTCCCCAGAGCGGAACATCTATCAACGGTTGTATGAATTGTAGTGTGTGCACTACGGTGTAGACAAAATAGCTCTCGCAGCAAAAGCGTATCTTTCTGAAATATTTCCTTAGATTGTTGGCTACATGGCAATGTGTTCGGCGGATTATTTGTTTTTTTAATTTTCGTTTGCGTTGAATTATTATTAATTCTAGTCAGAATGCCTAAATCAAATGCGCAAAGAGGAAAAGAGTTTCATGAAAGAAAAAAAAAAGAAATACTAGCAGCAAGTCTAGTCGAAAAAAAATAGTGCAAATTCATGCATTGCTACTGCCAAATCTCCATCGGATTACATGGGAGAATATCGAGTACGGAAAATAAACACTGACAAATACTCTCTTAATGCCCAATTTAAGGGGTGGAAATGCTATTGAGACTCTTCTAATGATAGCACAAATTTAATAATTCTGATTTAATTGTATTTAAACATATATTAAACATTCCAGAATAAAATACAGTTACCTCAAAAAATGCATATAAAGTAATTTAACATGGAATATAAAGTGATTTCCATAAAAGGTTCCACAAATCCGAGAGAAATACACCATTGTAAATAAAACAGAAGAAATTTAATGTTGCTTGTGGCGGTACGGTACTAATCGATTCATGGACCGATTCTGGTTTACGGTCCGGGGTTTGGGGGCCACTGCCCTAGAGGATTAGTTAAAGACGTAGATAGGACCTTTTACAATACTTGGTTAGCATTAAATTAATGACTGTTTGGTACAGCTTAAACAAATATATCCCATTTGCCAACAAAAATCAATCAAGTAATAAATTTATGAGTTATGGTAGTTAAATGACAAATTTCAAAATTAATAACCAGATTTTATATCTTTTATGCAGAAATTTGAGTTTATTTCGAATATTATACCTCATCTTCTCTTCCAAATTTTTTTTGAAACATACTAACCCAAAATTTACGAGAAATCGAACACCCAAAATTATTTATAACCTAACAATCGAACACTCAATTCCTTGAATTTATGACCCAGGGAAGGATTCTAGATAGACATAAATTTCTGACAGCCCATAAAAGCAACTTTGAGTACGTATTTGTGGGACATAAAACATCTTTAGAGCTGCGAGAAACCTTAGTGAAATAAATCATTATGGTGTCTTTTCTCAGAGTATAAAAGCAATAAATATGTGTATTAGAAAATCGTTTAGAAGTATATTCTTTCTGTGACCGTTTTTTGATAGATTTTAGGAAGTATATAAAGAGTAAAGTAAATTGTTAAGCAGAAAAAAGAAAGACTAAATTATTTTTAAAAACAGAATCTATGTGAAGTAGATTTTCTTCACAATGAAATGTTTTTAGCAATGTTTTACTTAAAATTTTTGAATTAGTTGAGATATAACAATTGATTCTCATTTTCATATAAAAATATGATGCACAGTAGTTACGTAATAGATAGTGGTTGGAAATGAAACGTAGAATAGGGAAGTTGAGAAATGACCGTAATTCCATGTTTTCAAAGATGACTTCTTGTTCTGCTGACAGCCGCTTTGGCTCTAATTTCGCATCCATTCCACACAAATTCACATCATCACGTAAAATTGCATGTTCAAAAACTTCACTGATACCCCAATCACTTTGGAGATCTTTCGTTCTGTCAAGCGATAATGTACCCTTACTAGATTTTCCATCATCAACAAAAACTGCAATCCAAGTGGTTTGTTGCCATCCAGAATGCTGATATGCGGCTGCTTTTTAATTGGTTGAACCATTCATTTGTTTGCGTTATCCCATATACATACTCGCCGATACTAGTCTGCTTTACTGGATATTTCATGATGTGTATGCAGATGTACTGTTTATATATGTGTGTGTATATATACATATATACCGTATTTACTCAAATCTAAGCCGCAGTTTTTTTCCAATGTTAGTACCACTGAAAATCGAATGTGGCTTAGAATTGAAGGAAAACACATTGGATGGGTTATTTAGAGCAATTACAGGTCCATGTATGTATTCTAAAATTTATAATACAAATAAAATAACTAATTATTCACTTCTGATATTAGTTCTCATTTCAAATTTATTTTAGTTTCGCAAAATTGGATATCGATGAGAGTCATTTTACACTATTTTACTGTTTTCACAAAATCTTGTTGAGATTTTGGGGTGTGACCTACAAAGGATGGGGACATAGATTTGAGTATATATATATATAATATATATATATAATTATTGATATTTAAGTCCTAGAATTGAAAAGTTGGATTGTAATGAAAAACATTATTATATAACTTTCACCTCTTGATTTAAAAAGAACAGGACTTGAATTTCAAAAACTTGAAGTAAAATTATCTTTTACGCTCCTTTTATCCCCTCCCCCAGAGTGGATTTCTGAAAAAAGCAATTTTGTGGAACTTAATTCAACTAAATAAAAATCTAATCGTTCAAAAACATAAACTTTTTATCAATAAGCTAGCTCCCTTACCTGTTTGAGAGTCGATCTCCAAAAACCCATTCTTAGCGAACTTCAAATAAATAAATGAAACTTGTGTATCAGATTTTTTTTAACATTAACAATAGGTATTTACTAATCGAAAAAGGAACTTTTTTTGTATATACACCCCCACCCTATAGGAGCCATGCTATTCTTTTATAGGAGTCATTTTCCATAAAACCCGTTCTTAGCGAATATCTATTCAACAGAATAAACATGCTTGTAAAATTTCAAGTATAGGGGTCTAACAGTTCAGAAACACATGAAGTTTTATCTATAATGTATTAACCCCTTGTAAATCTTTTAGGGAGACGATTTTCACAAAAACTCTTTTGTAATGGATCTCTACTCCATAAAAGAAACATGCCTACCAATTTCTAATTCTGTAGATTTAATAGTTCTGAATATATCATGATGAGTGAGTGATTCGCTTTCTTATTTATAAACAGTGAAAATCGTTTAACATGAAACTGAGGGAACTGAGATATTTTTTCGCGTTAAGGAATGAAAAAATCAATGAAACAGAAACTTTCACAATGAAAGTTAATGCAAAATTTATAAGGTTTTTGAAAAGCAAAGCATTTATTGATTTTTTTGAAAATTAGGGGATTTTTTCCTTTGAATTGCCTTTTTATAGCATCAAATGGTTTAAGTCATCCATTTTGTTATTCATTTCACAGTTAAAATTTTCGTCTAAATAACTGCGCATACTTTTCACGATGTTCCTCATTTTGGATGAAGGGAGATCAGGAGCTACATTGTTATATTTTTTTTATTTTTGGCGTCGGAAACTGCATAATGATATTTTTTGAGCTTTGAAGAAATTAGAAAATGTCTTTGTTTACCATAATTGGAGTTGTGTTAACATTATCATCTTTAATTGAAATGAATTCTTCAGATGATGAACCTAAGTGGCTGATGTTTTTCGTGTTTTCTTTATTCCTAAAATGAATATCTTTTCGCGTTAAGCATTTTTCGCTTCGTACTAAGAGAAAAAAAATACATGAAATGCATGAAAATACACAGTAAATTATCGGAACCATTGTAATATTTTGTGTTAACCGATAATTTGTTTTAAACGTTTTTGCTTAAACGTATTTAATTGTATATAGACTGCAACGGAGAATGAACACTTGGTTGAAATATATATACATTTAAAGAGAATAACATACTGACCACCAGATAAAATAAGAGAAAAAAGAAATATTTTTTCGTTGAATACATGAAAAGCATGCTGATAGATTCAAGTATATCTATCAAATGCAGGACAAAAATTTGCTCCAGACTCTAGTAATAAAAACTTTACAGTTTTCTGCTAAGAGAAGTTAGATATTCAAATGGTTCAGAAATGGGGATAAGCGTACGATATCTCCTCAGTCAATGAGTTTACGAGAATAAGATCACTGACATAACTGTAAAGTGTTTGTTTCTTCACAGGGCTCATATCAAAGTATTGCCATCACCCATAGGGACCACAAATAGCAAAGCCATAGTGTGCAAGTAATAGTGACATTAATCCTAGCGTACCGCTAGATTGTGCTTTCTGGTACACTGACCTTGACATTATGACACATATTTCATTTTTCCTTTTGACGCTGACTAAGGCGCAAGTTCGTTCGTGTTTCGTTTCGCTTTCTAAAGTTTGTATGCTATTTTTGTTGTTTATTTTTACTTTTTCTTGCCAATATTTCATCGTTGTTGAATTTCAACGGAAGTGATACTGAATGAGAATATATATTTCCCGGAAACAGATAAATACTGACTCTGATACGGATTTATCTGTTTGTGATGAAGAAGATGAATAAATGAAACAAAAATGACATTATACTTATGTAGCACATGTCGGCAGGCTTTTTGTTCCAAGTAACATTTCGAGCCATTTCACAAAGATTTGTAATTTTAGTTCTAATTTTCCTATTTTTTTCAAATGTAACCCTTACATTTTGAAACTTTTGTAATTTCATACAATCCAAATAAAAGAAAACCTACCTTATATTGTTTCCTGTGATGGTTACACTGGTGTACATCTAAACATCCATGTATCCGTATGAGGTTACAATAGGACTTTTACCTTGCGTTTCTCAAACTTTCTATACTCATGACCTAACTTTCAATCATAAGTTTTACTCACCTCCTTACATACAATAATAATGTATTGAATTCAATAATAATATACTTAAATGTAAACGCCAATACGATTTAATTATAAAACTGTACAAAATTATCAAGATAAGTATTAAGAAATTTGTATATAATTTGGATGACGTGCCCATATAAGCACTGGTAATTATTAAACTTGTTCTTAATTTAGTACTCAGCAATTAATTATGAAATACATGGTGCAGTACTGATACATTTATAAGTGTCTTATATCAGTGTAAACGTGTATTTTATTTTTTATTATGTCAGAATATTATTTTTTTTGCTTCCTTTCAGTAAATTAATAATTTTTTTAAATAATGTTTGTTTTCGACTTTTCAATATACTCGCGCCACCCTTATAGGACTATCATGCCCCCTAGGGGGCACGCCCTACAGTTTGAGAAACACTGCTTTACCCTCTTCACATCATCCATTCACTAGTGTTTACATGGTTCTCAAGGAGTTAATAAGATATGTGAATAATTTGATTTGTTTGATTTATTTTGATTGAAGATTATATCACATAGCTTTTGTGAATATGCATGTGCTATTTAGAAAAGATAAGACTTTCGCACGAATTAATTTTTTAAACCTTATTTTGAATAGTTTACCTAACACGTACTTTTGAAGCATTTTTTTGTTTTTATGGAATAATGTGATTTTATGTTAAGTGAATCCCATATTCCGAGAAATTACCTTACATGCAGAATCTTTCTAGAATTTTTGCTAATTTTGAAATTTTGTATATTTTTTACTTTTTCTTGCCAGTATGCCCTCACACAGTTAGATTTTAACGAAAGTTATACTAAATGAGAATATTTGCCGGAAACCGATGACTACGACAATGACTCTGATACGGATTTATCTATTTGTGATGAAGAAGATGAAGAAATGGAACAAAAGTGACAATACACTTATGTAATGTATGTGGGAAAGCTTTTTGTTTGAAAAAAACATTTCAAGCAGTTTCACAAAAGTTTGTAATTTTAAAATTATAATTTTCCTATTTTTTAAAATTTTTATAACCCAGGCAGTAACTTTAGTAACTTAACTTCTGTAATCAATAAAAGCAGTACCTACATGTAATGTTTCAAAAGTAAAGTTATTTTCCCTATGGTACACGAAATATATGAAATACATTTATTCATATTAATTATTTTCATCCGGGTTGGAGTATATTGCCGATCGTGACTGACCAGTGGACTGCCAAGACATTTTGATGACTGGGCTCTACTAAGACCTAATAATCCTTCTATCGTACGAAGGTCTAGGAAATACCATATTTATCTGAATTTGCTACCATCGATTCTAAACTAAGCCCTAAATTCTCAACAAGATTTTATTTTAAAATTGAAAATATTCTAAAATGGTTTGTCGATATCCAATTTTACGAAATTAAAATAAATTTGAAAGGAAAACTAATAAGGAGTGAATAATAAGTTATTTTATCAGAATATGAAGCTGTAACTGTTCTAAATCCCCCAACCCAAAATTAAAGTTTCCGAATCTAAGCCTACTTGATTTCTCAGTAGCTTTTGGGGTAAAAAGTGTGGCTTAGATTCGAGTATATGTATTTGCATTTTTAATACATGTACAAAAATCGTATCGCAAGAGAAAATCTCGTGAATATGAAAATGATCCTTCGCTATTCGAGGTTATTTCCATGAAGAAAAATCTTAAATGGTTCTTCGTTCCAGAAAAATTCTACTAAATAGAGAAATTCGGAAATAGAGGTTCTCAAAATGGTGATCCTACTGGTATTGTATACTTTCTTTTAGCTCTTTCACTACCTTACGCCCCTGGTAGACTGCAACACCTTGAAAAAATAGGAAGTAGCCCATGCCTGAAAAGTCTGCCCAAATTCTGATTTGGTATATATGATACATTTAGTTTCGTAAAAAAATAACGGACGTCAGGCAAATCTTGGTTAAATGCATAAGATCGTTGCACGTAGAAACAAAATCTACTGACTACATAAAGTATTTCCCTTATTGTAGCCATTATATTTGCATGTATGTAAAAGGTCTTTTAAATTTTGATCCAAATTTCTAAAAAGTTTCAAAATTGAGATGTTTGTTTAGTATTTATAAATTTAATATACACTCCGTATTAGTGAGAAGTCCTATTTTGGGCCATTTTACTGAGAATAAATTATAATAATTGTGCGATTGAGAAAAATTAATGAAACAGCAGCTTTGTTTACTTTTTTAAGGCCCTAACAATTTGATGCCCGTTGAAAGAAAATTAATTCCTGGTTATTCAAATCCAAAGAGAAAAAAAAATCATACATTTTATTAGATATCTTTTTTAAATTCTGGGATTTTAGAATTGAAAATGCTAATCCGAGCTTTCATGTTGACATTTGCGTCAAACACAGAGCGTTGTAAATTTGGGGAAGAGAAAAACAGCTTGGAATGTGGATGACAGAACAATTGGTAAGAACGGAGGATTTGTAAGCAAAATAAAGGAATGTGTCTCAGTTATCAAAATATTAATGGAATACAGTAAAATAACTTTCTTTTCCAAAAATGATTATTATGCAAGGAAAAATGTGTTCATCAGTAATATTCCTTAAGCTCTTACGCATTCTGAAAATTGAATTGGGATAAAAGAAAAAAGAAAAAAAGAATTGTATCCTGAAATGTATTCTCTAATTCCAATTATTTGCAAAAATAGGGCTTAAAGAGAATAAAAAAAAATATATTTTTATAATCGTGAATTATGTAAAATTTATTATAAATGTTATTTAATATGGCAAGATTTGTACACAAATCTTTGATTTAATTGCTTTTATAATCTTTTTTGCTTGTAACCACACAATGTGTATTTGGATTACATAAAACAGTTTTGTGTATGTGTGTTCCCAAAATACTGCAAAAGACATTTGTGTTTTTAAAGAAAAACATTAAAATGTATGAAGGGATTTTAAAATACTCTACTCCTCCTACACACAATAATTCCCTTACACTCATGAAATTTGATTTTCATGTACATCAAACAATGTATAACTAAAGTTTTTATGGGTTTTTTCTATAACGATTGATATTCGTAAAATCCTTTTTTTTCTGAATGCTTAGAGAAGATTCCTTAAAAAACGTGTATACATTCTAAATTCAACTATCTTTTGAAAAATAAGTATTTCTTTCTTCTAAATAAAAATGTATACCAACTTTTGCTCTACAAAATTCTATAGCAAAAAAAAAAAAATCAAAGCATTTGGCAACAATAAAAATAAACTCTTAGTATTTCAAATGAAGATAAATGAGTTATTTTTTCAATTCCTACTATTAACTCACTATATATTTATTTATTTGTTTGTTCATTTATTTATTTATCTTGCTGGAATTTTCAATCGTACATATACATTTTAAAGCACTCAGTTGAGCTGAAATTTAATATATAAGATTATTTTGGATGACAATACAATAATTTAACTATAATTAATAAAAATTAATTGATTAAAACTAATTATTTAAAGAATTAAAAAATGGTCCAACAAATTTTTTGTATTTTCATGTTTTTTTTTAATTCTAAACGAAAATCACTAAACACAAAAAGATTTCCCATCCGGGAATGAGCAAAATAGGAAAAAACCAGCCACTTAGGCCATATTCAAGAGTGATTTGAAGTGAAAGAGAGGGTTTCACATGTTTCGTAGAAAATAGGCTAACTTTGCCTCGAAATACTTTCACACGTACCAAATTTTGTTTGTCTATGTTGCTTTCATCCTCCACCTCTACAAGCACCAAACAAAAACATCTCATCACTCATTTGTTGGCTTTGGAATTAGATCGAGTACATTGCAATGTGAGTAAAAATCAGCGAGTTTGGTTCGTGTTTTGTTTCTACCTTAGAAGAATTTTTTTTACCAACACAATGGCAAAGAGATCAGGGTAAATCAAGCTGCTATTTTGCTCAAAATGAAGAGGGACTCTCTTAAGGCTGTTGAAAACAAAAGGCAAACACGGAAATCAGTAAAGATTTTGGTATTGCCAACTCTAAACTATAAACAATAATTAAAAAATGATAGCGGAAAAAACTTGAAAGTTTTGTGTTAAATTTCATTAAGGTATCCGACTACGTTCGGAACCGTGATTTTTTTTAAAAAAAAACCATAAATGGATAATTGTCGTGATATTTAGTGTCACTTAGATTAGAATACATGTTTAAAATTGTTTTAAGGACATTTTTTGACAAAAAAAAAATTATTTAAATACAATATTTTGGCAAAAAATTAACTTAGAATAATCTTTTCCAAATGTTCCCTTTGTGAAAATGCTTCTATTATAATAATTTTTTGCCTGTATATACTCAGACCTCTTACAAAGGCCTCAACTAGAAATTTTGAAAAATGCACATTTTTTTCCCAGAGTTCCACCAATTTAAATAATTATCGGCTTTTTTTTTCTTAAAATTGCTCCCTCTGTTGTCGTAAAATATGGATAAACCCACTTCTAAGTTATATATTTCAAAAATTTTAGTTGAGCCTTTGGAGAGAGATCTGAGCTTAAAATGGAGCAAAATATTAATAATAAAGCATTTTTTACAAAACATGAAAAAAGATTTTTCTTTTGCCCAAATGTATTTAAATAAATTTTTGTCAAAAATGTCCTAAAACAATTTCATATTATTCTAATCTAAGGGCACCAAAAGAAAATTTCCCTTTATGCGCAAAATCACGATTCCGAAACGAGTCGATACCTTAAGTTCTTTTGGGCTTATTGATTTTTATTAAAGGAAAAGAATAAAATATATTTCTGTGAATAAAATGTTAAGCTTGTGGAACTTAATTGTGTTAAATATATGATTTTCTTTTTTTTTTAAATTACTTTAACACAAAATTCTTCTAACATGAACAAATATTTCAGTCCCTTCAGTTTCTTGTTAAACTGTTTTCACTGTATTTTTATTTGATAGAATTGTATGCAGTGCCTAATCATAAAATTATTCACATTTTTTAAAATTATGTACTGCACTTACATTTTTTTCATTCAGATTTGTCAAACAAAATTGAATAAATTTCGATGTAAAACAGAATGAAAACAAAAAAATGTGGAGTTAGAATTTTTCCTTCTTAAATGAAATAAAGACTGTTAAATGCCAAAAAAACTGCAGTGGTACTTGGAGTTCCATGGGCCACCAGGGATTACTTAGAGCTGGTGAAAAGAAGAGCTTCAAGGCAGACATTTTTCAGCTCTTTTTTTTCATTTTTATCTCTTCTTGTATTGGTTTTATTCGAAAAGAAAAGTGCTCTAGGCAGGGAATTTTTTTTCACACTATTTTGATTTTGGTTTTTTTTTCGTTTTAGAGCCCTCTAGATTCTCCCCATCCATTTCCTTATTCTATTTTGTCACCAAAAGCCTTGAAACTGAAATTTTTCACGGACTTCTTTGATCTAAGTTTCTGGAGATTTTAAAAAAGAATAAAAGTGAATGTACTACACTCTCTCGTGTTTTAAAATTACTACAAACCCATTTTACCCCCTTAACTTTTTAGCCCAAATAACTGGGGGATCATTTTTTTGGCTCGAGGTGACGAAATTTTGTGAGGGGCTCCCCGGGTTTTTTTCTTACTTCCCTTTTTTGGGTCCTTTTGAATAAATAAAATTTTTTTTCCAACCCGAAAGTAAAACGTGAATGAAAGATGCAAATTAGGAAGTTTTTTAAATAAAGAAGTTTAGAGTGGAGGTGGATTTTGGGGGATGTTATGATATCCGGTTGGAGTGGGAAGGTTTTTTAAAGAAGTGAATAAGAGGTTACCCGTGACAGAGAGCCTTTATCAAGGTGCATGCATTGGGATGCCAATGAACCTCAATTTCAGCTAGGATCAGATATATTGCGTTTTGGACATTAAGGTAGGAGTCACGGTTTTAATATTCGATCTGTGTTTACATTAAAATTGAGCTTAGGCGATTTTTAGTATTGACAGTGGTCCGGGTTACGTTATTTCGGTATTATATATTAGTGTTTGCCACCGGGGGATTCTCTCACATATCATATTACCTAAACTTTTTGGGGGTTTAAAGTTGAGATCTTTAAAAAGTAATATAAAGATTATGGCGTTTGGTTCTTCATTTATTCCAAACCATCTAGCTCACGCTGATGATCTGGGAGGGGCACCAAGGGGCTCCCCCAAATTTGTCAAGTTCAAAGTTCGTTCTGTGCTTGAATCTTGATCTTTGAAAGACCCCTAACAATCTTTTATTTTATCGACCCCCATCTTGTTTAAATTTTACTATTTTCTTGCATTTATTTCTTATGGTGGAGGATTTGTTTGAGTTGGGGAGTGAAAAGAGGGTCGAATTAAAGATTCGGTTTTTCCCCTAATCTTCTATTTGGTTTTCATTTGTGAAATTAATACCGTTTTTTAACAAAATTTTTATAAAAATAATGAATAAAATAAAAGGGGAAAAATTTATTGTATTAAATTTTTTCTGTCTTAAGTATTTGTGAAAAAAAATGGGAATATTGTTTTGATATCTTTTGATGGAACAAAAAATTAGTACGCAATTCCTTTATGACTTGGGTACATTCAAACTAGCGTTAAATGGTATACCATACTTTACCGATATTTTTGTATAATAATATACGCAATTATCTTAGAATGAATTATTTACTTTTTTTACTTTAAAAAAATTTAATGTTAACGTTCACTATACAGAAGTTTTAAAATTTTTTTTAATGTTTTGGATTTTTATTGATTTAAATTTCGGTCACACACTGATAATTTATAAAAGACGTTTCGTATCGTATATTCGATGAATGATTTTTTTTTTGTTCAATAATTGTATAACATACTAACACTTATATAGATTCTAAAAACTTCGCGGAGTGGAAATGCAATACAAAGGCAGAATACATTGAAATTTCAGGTTAACATGCCCCCACCAAAAAATGCAAATAATTAAAATTCAGAATGCTTCGAGTAGGATAAATCTATTTACATTTTTTGGGGAATTTATTTTTTAAAAATTTTTTAATGAAACTTTTTTTTCGGGAAAAATTCAAATTTTTTTTTACATTACATTTATTAACCTTTTTTATCCTACTTTAACATTCTTAAAAAAATTTTCTTTTATATCACTTTTATCTTACGGGAAATATTTTCAAATTTAACCCTCTTGCCAAAGTCTTGTATTCTGGGGATGCTTCAAAAAAGCACCACATATTTTTGTTTCAGGTGGGGGCCAAAAAGGGGTTTAGCCGTATTTTTTTAAAAATGCGGTCGGCCCCCCCTTTGGGAATCTTCTTGAAGGCAGAAAAACATCTCTAATGCGGGTTTACGGGAGACCCCTTGGGTTTAAAAATGTTTTCCCAAAGGAAATTTTTCAGTTTAACTGCTTTTTAACGCAAAAATAATTGAATTGAATTTTCAAACTAACAACATATCCTCAAAGGGATAAAGGGGAAAAATGTTGGGAAAAAAGGGTATTTCTTTAAAAGCATGTAAATTTTCCAAATTTTCAAATTTTTTATCCACTTGATTCATTTTTTATTTCAGTATTTATTGGCATATTTTGGTATCCCCCAAGGAATTATTGTAATTTTTTATTTTCATATTTCTAACATTTGTCTATGTCAAAAATGAACGCTAAATATAAGAAACAAAAAGTATGTATTTATCAATTTTTTTTTTAAAAAAAATTATTGAAAAGAAAATTTTTTTTGAATTTTAGCAAAGTGAATGGGAAAAAATACAAAATGAATTCCCCAAAAATTATTTTAAGGGGAAGGAACTTACTATTATTTTTGGAAGAAAAAGTGGCAATTTTAAGCAACCGGTGCACTTTATCAAGTGGGAACATATAACTACTAAAACTTGTTTAGTTTTGGTGCCTCAAGAAAGCTTGCATTTTGTCTAAAATCCCATACATCATGTAATCTGGAGAAAAAAAAAGGATTTCAGGAAAAATCTTCACTTACCATCTCACGCAGGTTGTTTTGACAAAAAATTTGTTGGGATTTTTTTCCCGGGGAAACGAATTTAAAATATTAATGGAAATTTCCTCAATTTTAAATTAATTTGCCTAAAAAAAAGTTCGAAGCTGAACCCCGGAACTCATTTTGAAAATTGGAATAAACAACCTTTGAAGTTGCCAGCAGGAATGTCATTATCACAAATAATAAACATCTCAATTAATGTGTTTATTTTCCTGCATTTATTTTGTAAATTCAATGATTGGTATTTTAATTTCAAATACTTCATTGATTTTCGTAGCTGCAGTTATTAAAATTAAACAGCTTAATTTTTTTATTGAGACCGTTTCAAGAGTTGCTTAAATTCAAACTTTGTTTTGTTATTGATTAAAATAAAGGAATTTAACATAAGTGTTAAGCTAAGCACAAGTATTTTTTTACTAGAACTGTTGTGAATTAGATAAAATGGAAGAGAAATTCATTAAAAAATTGAGTAGAACATTCATTAAAGTTGAGTTGATTTAATCCTATATTTTTCAATTTTAAAACGTTCATGAGCAAATTGAGATTAAATTTAAAAGTAAATTTGGGCAGAAACAAAATAAAAATGTTTGTACGGGATAGAATGTTGATAAAAAAAAATTTCAATCTAATACAAAATCTAGTATGGTATACTATTGTACTGTATATCCATCTTCATGAGCCCTGTCAGAGAAAAGAAGTAAGCTTTTTCTTAATTTAATTCCTGTTCTTAGATTTGGTTTTTTTCAGTTCTAGCCAAATAGAGAATACACATTTTTATTATGGTGTGCCCAGATCATCTCCCAAAATTTGATATTCTGAAGGCTCTGATGTCATAAAGAGCTGAAGAAGTAGCTCCCAACCTAATGCACACATTCTCGTTGCTTGTGGCACAAGTGACTTATGTAGTGGCCAGTTTGATGACGATTTAACAAGCACTGTGTGTGTGTGAAGATCGCCAATGGGAGGCAGTATATTTGGAGGATGAAGGACAATAAATCTGACCAATGGAGTAAACTACTGCGTTTCCTGCAGTTTAAGAAAATTAAAAATTAAATTTGGAATCAAAACAAGACCATTCGAAACTCCCTTTAGGGTGATAAATCTAAAAAGGCATACAAAAATATATGGATCTATATAAGATGGAGAACTAAAGCAACATGATGAAGATATGCTTATCAAAACGATTGTCGTTTTTTTCCTATTGTGTGCATTTAAAGGTAACCAGTAATGCTAACACATGCACAAAGTGTCATAAAAAATTCATAACATCTTTCGCCATGCTAGTAAAGTTCATGAACTGAATATTTTGTGCACTATTTGTCTGAAAACTTAAAATGCTATTGAAGATTAAAATTAATTCTAAAACTCATATGAAAGTACAAACAAAAATAATTAAAATGAATTCGGAAAAATATTTCTCACTATTTTTGGAAACTAGTGTTCAGTTCCTGACATCAACAAAGGCAGATTGGAATCTTGCAATATTTAAAAAGCCGTAATGCATGGAATTTCAAAACAAAAATTGCCCTAAAAAGTTGCTTAGGGTTGAAGATATTCCCTTCGAAATTTCTCTTTATAGACATTTGGAATTACTCAGTCCAGTGGAAGCCACCAATGATTTATCAAATTTGAATATATATATATATGTTTTAAGTCAATTCCTACTTAGGTCAACAAAGAAAATTTTTAATTTAGTTACTTTTTATTAAATAATTGCAATTAATATAAATATGAATATACATATTACAGAATCAAAATATTAAGTGGCAAAATAGAAAGCAATTTTCCTTGAAATTCTCCATTTGTCTTTCTACATATGGTTTTAGACTATTATTTTTGTTTGTTACTATTTATGCATTAATTAAATTTAACTATTTTTATAAAATAGTACATTAAAAAGAAATCACATCTTCAGAAATTAGGCCATCTCAGGTGGAATTCGAACCCACGACCTCTTGACCCAACACGCTATTCATAGCTCTACAGCTCTGCAGCGAACAAAACGAGCAATTTTCATTTTATTTATGGGCTTGGACAATTATTTTTGTTTGTTACTACTTATTTATTAATTAAATAGAATTAATGAGAATTAATATTTGAAAAAACTGCATAAACATCAAGTGTCATCCTCTACAAGTTTAAAATATGCACTTGAACTTGAGTGGATGAATAAAAAGTATTTTATTAACAATTGAGAATTTTAACAAGATACATATATATAAATAAATAAATAAATATAGGGAGAGTGGAACTAACTGAAGGAATTGAATAAAATGTCAAAATATGAAAAATCTATGGGTTAAGTGATGTATACTATGTAACAAAAAGCAAATTAAAGTTAATTTTTTTCATGTTTTTGCTTAAAAATGCATGAATCCTTAGTGCGGTAATTTAAATATTCGGTTTTGCTTTTTATAAGAAAATAAAAAATTTGAATGCTACTCAAAATAAAAATATTTCCTTTTTGGGGAGCAAGTAGTTTCCGTTTTTTTTTTTTTTCAAAAATGTATAAAAATCCTTCAAATTTAATTTTTATTTTTGTCCAACAAAATGCATTTTTTTGGCACTTTTTTATTCTTTTTAAATAAAAAAATTTTTGAATTTCTAAAGTTGTATATTTCCAAAAGATTTCTGGTTGAGGCGCTGGCAGAAGTCTAGCGAAAATATAATACGGAAGCAAAACTATTAAACCCACTCAATAAACATTTTTAAAAACATTGAAAAAACCGACTGCTTTTGCCAAAAGTACGTATTTAAATAAATTTTTGTCAAAAACTGTCATAAAACAATTTCATATAATATTCTAATCACAAAATGACACCATGAAACCATTTATGCCGCACAAAATCACGATTCGAAACAGTCGGATACCTTAAGTTCTTTGGTCTTATTGATTTTTATTAAAGAAATGAATAAATATATTTCTGTGTGAATAAAATGTTAAGTTTCTGTGTGGAACTTAATTGTGTTAAATATATGATTTTCTTTTGTTTTTTAAATTACTTTAACACAAAATTCTTCTAACATGAACAAATATTTCAGTCCCTTCAGTTTCTTGTTAAACTGTTTTCACTGTATTTTTATTTGATAGAATTGTATGCAGTGCCTAATCATAAAAAATTTTCATTTTTTAAAATTATGTACTGCACTTACATTTTTTTCATTCAGATTTGTCAAACAAAATTGAATAAATTTCGATGTAAAACAGAATGAAAACAAAATGTGGAGTTAGAACTTTTCCTTCTTAAATGAAATAAAGACTGTTAAATGTCTCAAAAAACTGCGTGATGGTCTTGGAGTTCCATGGGCCACAAGGATTATAGAGCTGGTGAAAGAAGGCTTCAAGGCAGACATTTTTCAGCTCTTTTTTTTCATTTTTATCTCTTCTTGTATTGGTTTTATTCGAAAAGAAAAGTGCTCTAGGCAGGGAATTTTTTTTCACACTATTTTGATTTTGGTTTTTTTTCGTTTTAGAGCCCTCTAGATTCTCCCCATCCATTTCCTTATTCTATTTTGTCTGAAAGCGAAACTGAAATTTTTCACGGACTTCTTTGATCTAAGTTTCTGGAGATTTTAAAAAAGAATAAAAGTGAATGTACTACACTCTCTCGTGTTTTATCAATATTTGTTTTGGTTTATGGAGTGGTTTTTTATAAAACTGGAAAGCTACTTCGTCTCTGAAAATGTTTGTTTATTTAACGAAAAATGTTCTTGATATGCATACTTGTTTGGCAAGGGTAAGTTACTTGCCCTCAACAGCTGTTGGGTTTTTTTTAAAAATTTTTTGAAATTCAAACAAACAGTGCACATAAGAAAACTCCAAAGGCTCTTGTACGTTACAGAGAGACATTAATTTATAAGAATTATTTTTCATCGCTCGAGTTTTGAAATTTTCTTTCAAATTAATAAATAAAAAAATCCACGCAGAAAAGCAGAAAAGAAATTAAAAACAAACCATAAATTTAAAGCTTCAGAATTGTTTTTGTTTTGAAGTATTTTTTCTATTCAAATTGTTTAATTCTTATGGAGCTCAAAGAATTGATTGTTTGATTATTACACTGCTCTTTGAAGCAATTTGAGGGCTATTGGTGATGTACCTCGTAGTTTTTAACTTCGGTCGTATGACGAAGTAAACACTGCTCTTCAGACTTTTACTTCACACCAACGTAGGGAATTTGAACGTCGATAGATTTAACATATTTTAACCTTTTTGCACGCATAGTCTTTTAGTGAGGCCAGGATTCAAACCCAAGTATTGACAAAGTGAGTAAATTATTAACTTAAGCTAATTATAAAATGTTCTCTCTCAATATATTTTTAGATTAAAAATATTATTCCTTATAAGCGTTCAGAAAAGAAATTTTATCTGCCAGTTTTGAAGATTACTACGAACCATTTTACACCCTTAACTATTTAGGGCCACAATAACTGAGGGATCATGTTTTTGAGCTCGAGAGTGACGAAATTTTGTGACGGGCTCACGCGGTTTTTCTTAGCATGTCCTTTTGGGTCCTTTGGGGCAAGAATAAATGACAATTCTTTTCCAACCCGAGAAGTAAAACGTGAATGAAAGATGCAAATTAGGAAGCTTTTAAATAACAGAAGTTTAGAGTAAGCGAGGTGGCATTTTGGGGAGTGTTATGATAGTCCGTGTTGCGAGTGGGAAGAGTATTGCGAAGTTAAGTGACAGTCAAGAGAGGTTACCCGTGACAGAGAGCCTTTAGTCAAGGTGCATGCAGTTGCATGCCAATGAACCTCAACTTCAGCTAGGATCAGATATATTGCTGTTTCGTTGGACATTAAGGTAGGAGTCACGGTTTTAATATTCGGATCTGTGTTTACATTGAAATTGAGCTTAGGCGAGTTAGTATTGACAGTGGTCCGGGTTACGTTATTTCGGTATTATATATTGAGTGTTTCGCCACCGTAGATTCTCTCACATATCATATTACCTAAACTGTTATTGGGGTTTAAGTTGAGATCTTAATAAAGAGTAATATAAAGATTATGGCAGCTTCTGGTTCTTCATTTATTCCTACACATCTAGCTCACGCTGATGATCTCGGAGAAGGGCACCAAGGGGCTGGCTCCCTTACAATTTGGGTCAAGTTCAAAGTTCAAGTTCTGTGCTTGAATCTTGATCTTTGAAAGACTCCTAACAATCTTTTATTGTTATCGACTCTCCATCTTGCTTGAAATTAATACTATTTTCTTGCATTTATTTCTATGATGGTGGAGCGATCTTAGTTTGAGTTGGAGAGTGACGAAGAGTTAGAGTCGAATTAAAGATTCGAGCTCTTTTTCCCCTAATCTTCTATTGCTGTGTGTCATTTGTGAAATTAATACCGTTTTCTAACATTAATTTCTATAAAAACTAATGAATAAAATAGAAATATTTATTGTATTAAATTTTAACTGTCTTAAGTATTAATGTGAAATTAAAATGGCAAGTATTGTTTTGATATCTTTCGATGGAACAACAAATTAGTACGCAATTCCCTTTATGACTTGATACATTCTAAGCTAGCGTTAAATGGTATACCATACTTTACCGATATTTTTGATATAATAATATACGCAATTATCTTAGAATGAATTATTTACATTTATTTTACTTTAAAAAATTAATGTTAACGTTCACAAAAATATACAGAAGTTTTAATATTTTCTTAATGTTTGTGTGATTTATACTTGATTTAAATTTCGGTCACACACTGATAATTTATAAAAAGACGTTTCGTATCGTATATTCGATGAATGATTTTTCTTTAGCATTCAATAATTGTATAACATACTAACACATTATATAGCATTCTAAGAACTTCGCGGCAGTGGAAATGCAATACAAAGGCTAGAATACTATTGAAATTTCAGGTTAAGCATGCCTCACCAAGAAATGCAAATAATATAAAATTGCAGAATGCTTCGAGTAGGATAAATCTATTACATCCATGTCTTTATTTCTGTTAGGAGATCATTAAAATGGGGCATCTGATGGTAAAAAAGTTTTCCCCTTCTAGGCAATAGTCTTTCCCAATAGTCTTGTTCATTTCTGTGTTAGTAAAATAAATCAAATGACTATCGCAACTGCAAATTTTTTACATTACATTTATTAACCTTTTGCATCCTACTTTAACATTCTCTAAAAATTATGCATTATATATCACTCTTTATCTTACGGTAAATATTATCCGTAATTAACCCTCTAAGCGGTCTGCACTTAAAGTCTTGCCATTCTGGAGATGCTTCAAAATGCACCGCACATATTTTTGCTTTCAGGTGGGAGGGTTCTCAAAGCGGTTGAGCCGTATTTTTTAAGAATGCGGCTCGGCAGCTTTGGGGAGCTCTTTACTTGAGAAGGCAGAAAAACATCTCTACAATGCGGGTACACGTGCAGACCGCTAGAGAATTAAATATGTTTTCCAATGTGAAATTTCTTCAGTTTAACTGCTTTACAGCAAGTAATTGAATTGAATTTTCAAAACTAAGCAACATATCCTCAAAGGCATAAAGGGAATAATGTTGTGAAAATGAGGTATTTCTTTAAAAGCATGTAAATTTTTCTCACTGTTTCAAATTTTATTATCACTACTTGATTCATTTTTCATTTCAGTATTTATTGGCATATTAATTGGTATCACCCCTAAGGAATGTATTGTAATGTTTTTATTTTTCATATTCTCTAACATTTGTCTATGTCATAAAATGAACGCTAAATATAAGAAACAAAACGTATGTATTTATCTAATTTTTTTTTAAAAAAAATTATTGATCTTTAAAGGAATTTCTTTTGTAATTTTAGATTCAACTTAGTGATATGTGCAGAAAATAATACAAATGAATCCTCATTAAATTATTCATTTGAAGGGCTAGAGGAACGTAATACTATTATTTGGAAAGAAATAATGTGGAACACATCTAAGCAACCGGTGCACTTTATCAATTTTGTGCGGATACATATAACTACTGAAAAACTGTGTATTAAGCAATTGGTGCCAGTCAAGACTAAGAACTCTGACACTGTATGATACTAATAATCCCATACATCATAGCTAATCTGGCAGAAAAAAATGGATTTCTAGAATAATCAATCTCACTCTATCCATCTCTACTGCAGGTTGTTTGGACAAGAACAAATTTCCGTTAGGAGTATTTTACCTGATGGAATATCCGATTATATATATATATATAATCGGATATTCCATCAATATATATATATATATATTAATTTGCCAATACATTAAAAGATTCGAAGCTGAACCCTCGAGACACATGCATTGAAAATTGGAATAAACAACCTTTGAAGTTGCCAGCAAGGAATATCGGTATCACAAATAATAAACATCTCAATTAATGTGTTTATTTTCCTGCATTTATTTTGTAAATTCAATGATTGGTATTTTAATTTCAAACTTCATTGATTTTGTAACTGCAGTTATTAAAATTAAACAGCTTAATTTTTTATTGGGAACCGTTTCAGAGTTGTAAATTCATAACTTTTGTTTTTTGTTATTGATTAAAATAAAAATTAGCATAAGTGTTAAGCTAAGCACAAGTATTTTTACTAGAACTGTTGTGAATTAGATAAAATGGAAGAGAAATTCATTAAAAATTGGGTAGAACATTCATTAAAGTTGAGTTGATTTAATCTATATTTTCAATTTTAAAACGTTCATGAGCAAATTGAAGTTAAATTTAAAAAGTAAATTTGGGCAGAAACAAAATAAAAATGTTTAACAGGATAGAATGTTGATAAAAAAATTTCAATCTAATACAAAATCTAGTATGGTATACTATTCATTTTACTGTATATCCATCTTCATGAGCCCTGTCAGAGAAAGTAGCTTTTCTTAATTTAGTCCTGTTCTTAGATTTGGTTTTCAGTTCCTAGCCAAATAGAGAATACACACATTTGCACGTATGGTGTGCCCAGATCATCTCTGAAATTTGATATTCTGAAGGCTCTGATGTCATAAAGAGCTGAAGAAGTAACCTAATGCACACATTCTCGTTGCTTGTAACAAGTGACTTATGTAGTAGCCAGTTTGATGACGATTTAACAAGCACTGTGTGTGTGTGTGAGAAGATCGCCAATGGGAGGCAGTATATTTGGAGGATGAAGGACAATAAATCTGACCAATGGGTAAACTACTGCGTTTCCTGCAGTTTAAGAAAATTAAATTAAATTTGGAATCAAACAAGACCATTCGAAACTGCTGACACTTTAGGGTGATAAATCTAAAAAGGCATACAAAAATATATGGATATATATATAAGAATGGAGAACTAAAGCAACTTATGTTGAAGACATTAACTATCAAAACGATTGTCGTTTTTTTATACAATGTGCATTTAAAGGTAACCAATGTTGCTACAGCACACAAGGTAATGTCATAAAAATTCATAACTGTCTTTCCTTATGCTAGTAAGTTCATGAACTGAATATTTTGTGCACTATTTGTCTGAAAACTTAAAATGCTGTGAAGATAAAATTAATTCTAAAACTCTATGAAAGTACAAACAAAAATAATTAAAATGAATTCGGAAAAATATTTCTCACTATTTTGGAAACTAGTGTTCAGTTCTGACATCAACAAGGCAGATTGGAATCTTGCAATATTTAAAAGCCGTAATGCATGGAATTTCAAAACAAAATTACTTTAAGGGTTGCTTGGGGTTGAAGATATTCCTTCGAAATTTCTCTTTATAGACATTTGGAATTACTCGGTCCAGTGGAAAACCACCAATGATTTATCAAATTAATATATATATATATATATATATATGTTTTTGATCAATAATTCTACTTAGGTCAACAAAGAAAATTTTTAATTTAGTTACTTTTTTATTAAATAATTGCAATTAATATAAATATGAATATATACATATTACAGAATCAAAATATTAAGTGGCAAAATAGAAAGCAATTTTCCTTGAAATTCTCCATTTGTCTTTCTACATATGGTTTTAGACTATTATTTTTGTTTGTTACTATTTATGCATTAATTAAATTTAACTATTTTTATAAAATAGTACATTAAAAGAAATCACATCTTCAGAAATTAGGCCATCTCAGGTGGAATTCGAACCCGACCTCTTGACCCAATACGCTATTCATAGCTCTACGGCTCTGCAGCGAACAAAACGAGCAATTTTCATTTTATTTATGGGCGGACAATTTATTTTTTGTTTGTTACTACTTGACCCACATTAATTAAATAAATTAATGAGAATTAATATTTGAAGACTGCATAAACATCAAGTGTCATCCTCTACAAGTTTAAAAATATGCACTTGAACTTGAGTGGATAGAATAAAAAGTATTTTATTAACAATTGAGGTACAGCAAGATACATATATATAAATAAATAAATAAATATAGGGAGAGTGGGAACTAACTGAAGGAATTGAATAAAATGTCAAAATATGAAAAATCTATGGGTTAAGTGATGTATACTATGTAACAAAAAGCAAATTAAAGTTAATTTTTTTCATGTTTTTGCTTAAAAATGCATGAATCCTTAGTGCGGTCAATTTAAATATTCGGTTTGCTTTTTATAAGAAAATAAAATTTAGCCCTACTCAAAATAAAAATATTTCCTTTCTTGGTGCAGCAAGTAGTTTCCTGTTTTTGTTTGTTTGTTTTCTTAAAAAATGTATAAGATCTGTTTTCTTCAAATTTAATTTTTTATTTATGTCCTTTAATTCAAAATGCATCTTATGGCACTTTTTTATTATTCTTTCGAAATAAAAATTTAATTTTTAAGAATATATATTTTTTAAATAATAGCTTTATCAGGACCTTTTTTCATACTTCGCTTGAGAATGCCATTCATTCTATAAAACATCTAGATATTCTATACAATACAAAAATTTCATATATTGCCAGCAACTTATTCAAATAGAATAAATATATATTACTTTCAATACAGAATTAGATTCAATTTATTCATCTTTACACGGAAACCCAAAGCATGATTTTGCTGATATCAAGCATTTTCAGCTTAAATTCAGATATTTTAACACAAAATTCTTACATTATAATAAACGTCATATGCACACACAAAACCATCAAAAACCTTAACTTTAAACACTATCCAGCAATTTTTTTTCTTGAGAAAAGTAACTTAAAAATTTTTCTTAAGTTTGCACACATAAATTTTTCATAACATATCAAAACATGTTGTCTAAGATATTACAAAGTAACGAGTTTATATTCAACGCCAACGCCTTAAAAACGTGAATCGTTTTTTTTTAATGTATAACCATTCCACCGTTCAGTGTGATTCACAAATTATTAGATAAAATTCCTCGAATATTTTATGAGGCGTGGGTTAGATCTTCTCAAAGCTGTAGCGTGGGTTTTGAATGGAGAGTAGTTCCTCTCGGAATTTCGTAAAATTGTGTTATTTATGTTCAACCATCCATCTTATCTTGGGCTTCTATTTACCATACGATTACTTATCTCTCACCTACTACAAACATTCTTCTTGATAATCTGTCTTCCTCAGCAATTTATCCTGCGTATAAAATGGCAGAAGTCTGTATGGTAATGTTATTAAATATTCTTTAAAAGTAAGTGCTATTTTTTTTCTTTTTGATTGGTTAAAGCATGTTTATATTTGGTCGGCAAAATTGTATTATTTTTAAAGTTACATATACCTTAACCCACCTACGCTGACTGAAAAAGACAATATCTACTTATTAAGGGGATGGTGGACCTTCAAAATGTCAAATTTAGGTCAAAATCGCGATTGTGATTTTGTATACTAATAATATTCTTTATATTTCATAGAATAATTCTGTCGAAGAATGTTGTCATTTTGATTAATAATTACTGAATTATTTTTTTATTTTACTCAAATAAATGCTTAATATGCACTTAGTTCGTAAATTTTTCTCTTTTCATTGTTACGTTAAATGCTAATTGCGTTTCAAATTACGTCATACCTCTTTGAAATTTTCACAACTTATGAAAGACGATATAATTCACAAATTTGTGCAATAGTTTTCTAAAATATTTAACGGGTCTTATTTTGTGTTGTTTTCAATATCTTGAATGGGTGATGATTGGTGAAATATTTCATATAGTATAGAAAATTTATCTTTTTTTCATCAAATTTTATTCTGAATTTAAAATCCATGCACAGATATATTTTGTTGTAGTTTATCTATAGATAAAACAAAAATTACACACATATCTTTAAGTATGTGGCAGAATTCAACATGCTTTTAAGAGGAATTAAATTTAAGTTGTGAAAAAAACCAACATCTTTTTTTAGAAGGGTTTTACAGTCTGTTGGATATGATCTGGTCACGGAGTTTCCAATTCATTTTATCTGACCACTTTTGATTTGCATCCATGCACAAATATACTGTTGTTTGTAAAAAATGCAACACCATAAAGGAGTCTTCAGAATTAAATGAAATGTAATACACAAGCGACTTATAGTCGTACAAATAAATTAATAAATTTCCAAAGCAAAATGGGTATTAAGTGTACGAAATTATTTGGGTAGCCACACACACGCACTCTCATTGCAATGAGTGATGCTATACGACATGACATCGAGTCAAACAGATGTTGAATGTTTGCTTGTGGAAAAGAATTCCATATTGCTTGTATGCGCACCCAAAGTTCATCTTTTAAAGCTGTATGAAAGCAGATAACAAGCAAAACGTTGACCAACCAAATCATCCTCATTTTCAATAGGACACATATCTGGCTAATAAGCAGGCCAAGGAAGAAATACACGTGTTCGGCTGAAAGAAAGTCTCAAACATTCTTTGCAGCCTGCGTGAGTACATTATCCTGTTGAGAGAATGTTCCATGGATGCCTTGAAGGAAGGGAACGACTTCGGGCTGTAGCACTTCACGGACGTACCTGTTGCTATTGAGATTACCCTCAATTCGTAGCAAATTGGATCGTCCATAATACAAAATAACATCCCAAACCATAACTCAGGTTGTTATTCCACTATGTCTATTGATAACGCACTCTGGAAGGCAGCGTTCACCAGCATAGCGTCTAACACGAATGCGGCTATCATGGTTCTACAAATTAAAGCAGGATTTGTCAGAAAAGACAACTTGTTGCCAATCAGCCCACCAGGCTCTTTCGTGAGTCCATTGCAGACGCAGCCATTGATGGTTTACCTTCAGGGGGACCCTGTATAAAGGAATCCTTACACGCAGTCTACGTTGCAGCAGACATCGAAAAATTGATGAAGCAGACATTAATACACCTGTAGCAGTAGACCAACGTTCTGCCAACTGTCTGGAGAAAACTGTACGGTTATTCACCGCCATGCAGATCAGGTGTCTATCATCGAAGCACTGATGCCACTTCCCTTCGTCCACTCCCAGTTTTTCGAGTTGTACGGTGCTCGTAGGTCTACTGCATCCAAACTCGCATTACTGTGGAACTGAGCCGCTGCACACGAGCTGCTACTGTACGACAGAAAAATCCTTTCACGAAGGCCGATGATTCTCCCCCGTTCATACTCCGTAAAGTGTTGAAATTTTACCCTATTTCGCCATGGAGCTGCATACTTAGGATCCACTAAACGATCGCCAGTAATAAATAACCATTAATAATTTTCAACGTCCAGCTACAGCCCCCTATTTAAACGCTTTCAGCATCAGTTAAGACGGCGCTGCTCAAACTACGCATGCGTGGTGACTCTGAAACTTTATTATTTTGCATAACATCCTATAATTGACATTTGCTGCAAATTGCATTTCATTTGGATGTTTCCTTCATGGTGTTGCATTTTCAACAAACCGCAGATTAAATGTATCACCACTGAAAATTATTTTTCAGTTTTTAAAAGTCCCTGATTGGTATTTTTTGGCCCATGCTAACCGTTTTTTCAGCATTTTCTGAGTTAAAAATTGTTTTTTCCTCGGTCTTGTTGCCTTTCGGCCAACTTTCAGAAGTCTTTTCCGTATAGTTGAAGTGTTCACTTCAACACCATAATCCAATAAATTCCTTCAAAGGTACATTTTTGTCTTGGATTTGCTTTGATACTTCGTGTTAGAATTGTATCAGTTTTTGGAGTAGTTTTTCATTTGCGCCTACAATTTCCTTTTCTTTTTGGAGACATTGATCCGGAATTTGGAATATGCTCTTAAAAATCTTGAAACACTTGATTTGCCCACACTAACTATCGTAGCTATATATCTCACAGTCCTAGAAGTGTTTTTAGTAAGATCGATGATCTATTATCCATCTTTGAACAAGCAAAAGTAACACGTATTACACGGAAGGCAAAATTATAACCACCAAGTTGACACACTGAAAAGCTCACAGCTAAACTTCTGATGAACTAAAACAGTCAAACGAATAAATTACAGTCAAGGTCAATCCTTCACACTACTTCTATTCAGATATAACCGTTTTGAGGCTGTTCGGAGCATCACTGGTAATCATATACCCACATAGACAAGAAAAACATGTTTGTCCCAATTAATTCGAACAGTTTAGTCGTAAGTATAACATAAATACACTTATACAGAACACCTAAGCAGTCACGAGATCTGTGCATTATACTTAATTTACCATAAACATACAGTGTTTTATCTTTAGTATTAATAAAATGATCATAAAAATAATTTTTAAGTATATTTCAAATAAATAAACTTAAAATCATTGAAATCTTTATTTTTTAATTTTCATTGTTCTCCCATAAATTTTAAAAGTTGTATTTATGAGAGAAGTTCCTACATATGTTATTTATCACAATTATTTAAGACGTCGAGTTACTTTAATTTTTAAAAAAGTGGTTATAAACAAACAATAATTAAAAATCCATTTAAAATAATTACTTAAATTTATATTTCATAAAAAATGAGTTTCGTGTGTATGTGTGTGTACATTAATTCACTTTAATTCTAAAGCGATTTTGTACTTAATTTGGTACTTTAGATGATACTTCTAATACATGGTGTTTTTAAATTCTCATATTAAAATAATGTGAAATGTCGCATTCTCTATAACATCCAAATCAATATAATATGATTGAATAAATTATAAAGTTTAAAAAATTTGAAAACATTTAACAGAGGGAGAGAGAAAGAGAGAGCTGCTTTTGTTAAGGTGAAATAAAATTAAAAAAGTTTATAATTTTTTAATTTTAAAATTTCGGAAAATCAGAAATTAATATTTTTGTATTAAGTAAAAATTAAATTTATATAATATATCTTAAAAATTAAATGAAACTTAAAAATATATAAACAAAAAATATTATGTATAACTATAAATAAAAGATAAACTTTCGTATTTAATCGCAAACGAAAAATAAATATTGTTCCCTTTTTTAAAACAGCAGGAAAAGTTTTATCTTTATGACCGGGGAATATTTATCGATTTTAAGTTTCATTATAGCAGGGAGTAGCATATATTCGACTGACATTCCTAATTAAGAACAATCGAAGCACGTTCCTTTCTTATTAATTCAGATTCTTGGATGCAAGGAATGTAAATTAATTCTATGGTTTCAATGTATTAATTAAAGTGTCATGTCTGAAAAAAATGAAAACTTATCTGACATTTTGACGACAGTAATCTAATCGAACCTAATTGTATTAGAAATATTTTGCGAAATTTATCGGAAAGCAGAACATTTTATAAAAAGAAATAGGCAATTATATAACTGAATGTTTTTAAAAAATTGTTTGTCTTTGATTAAAATGGTAGTTTTTGCTGTTATAAAGGCAAGCTAATTAAATGAATTAAGGAGATCGTTCAACCAATAGGAAAGTTTATCTTTGCGAAACCGGGGACGATTTTCATTCAATAGAATGACCTGAAATAGTTTTAGATGCCCTCCAACAAACTTTGCTATTAACGAAAGAGCTTCCTTTGAAGTTGTTAGAATGAGAAAATGTTTTTAAGAATCAAAGTGTCTTTGAAAAGCTTTTATATTGATTTAATTCTTAAATGAAGAAATTTGTCAAATTGGAAAATCTATTACTTTGAGTTTTTGTTTGTTTATTTATTTACAGTATATGTTTTTAGTACATTATAACACATGCAAAAAAAAAAAAAAAAAGCATTTTTCTTGTAGCAGAGATCTAAATAAGATTTTTTATTAAATAAAATATCCTTCGACAATAATAAAGTGTATAATCATTTATATAATGTTTTATTGAATGAATATATGATGAAATATTTGACTGAGTTTAAAATAATGTAAGAGGCAGAATTTTTGTGTAAGCAAAAGTTTTATCAAAAACGATTTTTTTTCACTTCCAGATGAGAAAGCATTTGCATGTTGCAGCAAACTTATTAATAAGTAGAGGTTAAAATAAGAATGAATTTCCGTATGTCAACTACTACTTTGTTGAGACAAATATTATTCAATTCAACAAACAGAAATGTAATAAAATTATAGAACATTATATTTTGAAAAAAAAAGTAAACAAACAAAAATATAATAAAATTATGGAATCATTATATAATTTTAATTTGAAAAATAATTAATTTTTAAAATGAATTTCATAATTTTACATTTAGGCATTTGTAATTTCCTATATTTGTTTTTCATGTAAACTAACTGTATTTATATTTATACTTGTAAATCTAGAAGCAATTTCTTGGCAACCTTCTTCAGTTTACCCGATTGGCAACAGTTCGCATTTCGAGTCGAATTAGTTA